>CM068309.1:17185028-17620009 GCA_034768735.1 Schistosoma mekongi | reverse complement strand
GATGACTAGCACCGAAAAATCATCACCTGAGGCGGTTGCGAAATGTGTTGCGCATCCCCGATCACCGCCCACCTCGACTAGCAATGCTGTCTGGTGTCGGATTAGGACGGAAATAAGCTAGGAGTGGACAAACTGAAACGTGACACCAATCCACGAAGTCACTGACAATTAAGCTATGCTATGTTAATGGGCGCAGATCACTTGGCTGGAGACCGCGTGAGGATTGTGGCCAATGGTAAGAGACTTTGCGTGATATGGCTCAAAATCGTCTGTGATGGCACAGGCCTATCTATTTTATGTCCTCATCCAAATTCTAAAGTTTTTCATTCATCATAATCTCTTGTATGCTAAATTAAGTGTACATGTTTCTTGAAATTCAACCTTTATTCTTTAATCCTTTCCGTTAATTTTAACTCCGTTACTACCGCCACTACTCCGGGATTTAGTCCAACGATTTCATCTGTATCTGTTTATTGAATCATAGTAACTTAAACTATTTCATGCACATACCACTGACATATTAGTCAGTCTGTCAGTCAGTTACAACGTAGAACGTGGTATGTGTGTGCAACAGTTTAAGTTATCATGATTCAATTAACAGATAGAGATGAAATTATTGGATCGAATTCCAGAGTAATGGAGGTCTTCACGGATTTTGAATTAAGAAAATTAATGGTTTTGCTTTTAAGTAGATTTTTATGCATGCTAGCAGACTAGTTTATGGGCATCATCATAGTGATATAGGTTTATTTACATACAATGATTTTGATAGTCGTTGAAAAGGGGTTTCACACTAGATGTAGGTATTAATTAGAAACATGACAGAATTAGGTGTTTTAGTATAGTGCACCTCCGACAAACAACTGAGCGCTTTTTGTCTCTGGTACTAAGATTCCAAGAGACGGCTAGAAGCAGACAGAATTGACAATAAAGTATGTCCAGAAATGGGATAAGGCCGACAATATATGGAACTTGGATAAGGGCGTAAACCAAGAACATATGTGAGGTTGTTTTTTGTATTGGTGGAATTAATGTAGGTTGATTTTGAACGCTGAGTTATTAATGCATGAAGAACGTTGTTAATCAGCATTAGGAGTAAGTTGCTGTAAAGGAGACACATTCCTAATGAGAGCAATCCATAAGCTCGGGGAAGCAAATGATGTAGAATATACATAATGAAAAAATTAAGGTTAAATAGTAGTTGCAAAACAATTAGTTTCGGAGCACAACCTTTTCTTTTCTCATGTTTTGTCCACTATAACGTCCATGATTGCAGTGTTTAAAAGTTTAAAACCCTAATGAGCCATTACTACTTAAGTCGACGTTAAGTAGCAAGTCTTGGAGTATTTAATGCAAATCTTTAGGTAAATTTTTCGAAGTACTGCTCGCTAGCATATGGTTTAAATACGCGTACTACACATAAGACTGGCAGAATACATCGGATGTTGTGCTACAGTTTGAACAAATCGGTGGTTTAATCAGTGCCTTGGAGTTATTTAATAGGTGGTTTATTGCTCGTATATAGTGAACAGTGCTCCCTAACATACGGATTTCCGCTGGTAAACTATTGATTGATGGAAGGCCGTCGGTTCCAGAACCTTTTGTAGCCTTACGGTTTTCGATAGCTTCAGCTATGCATTTAGCACTGAAAGGTATTTTGGATAATGTACTGTCTACAAGTACCCTGCGCATATAATTTGTAGGTAGTTTGGCACCGAAGTTATTAACAAGTTATTAAAAATTTCGCATATTGCTCTGGGGTCGTTGTATACCTTACCGTCTTGGATCAAAATGGGACGTCTGTTGGGATAGGTGTGCTGTTAGACTATTCGTTTTAGTACTGCTTCTAAGCGTATCGAGCTTTTTTTGTAAGCGTAACATTTGGTTCACAATAGTAGGACAAGACGTTATGAGTTCTAAGCATATAGTCATGAGCAGAAACGTAGGCAGTCATATTACTATTCATTTGGGACTGTGAAGGTACAAGTGCTAGTGGGTGACGTCTGTGTGCAGTTCTGTTCCGGTCCAACAGAATTCGGTACTCTGGTGCAGTAGAGTGTGCTACTCCGTTTTTTAGAGTATTCATATGGATTAACATTAGGATGGAAGAAAAAAATCGTTATTTGCCTAGTATTTTAGGGTTTGTCCTTATTTGTATTGTCTAACCTAATAAGGTTCGGACTGTTTCTGATCTTCTTGATGCTGATAGTTTGAGGTTCGTTGATCTATCTTAAGGGGGGGGAATCTATTTCTGACGGTTAAGTGCTTATAAATATCGTTAGGCCGATTTTTAAGTTTCTTTGTCCTTTTTACAGTGTGGAAAAGCTTTGAAGTATATGATGTTCCCTCACGCATCGCTCTAGATGGAGAATCAGTAGTATTGCTTGTGGGGGGGTGTAATATCTAAGTCTATAAGGTTGGCAGTCATCTCTGATATTAATACCATAGAACCAGAGTATACACCAGATGAACTGATAGGTTTATTTAAATAATATGGTCCCCCCCATTTTTAAGTTTAGTCGGATGGGTTGATAGTTCCGATGGCATGTCACCGTCACCACGACCTACTGTAGGACTCTGCCAAAGTTGTTCTGATTTATTAGTACATGTTTGAGTTCCTTAAGATTGGGAATTGTGGAGTTATACCTGTTACGAGCTCTGCGTTGTAGTGGTGTTTTGTCAGCAATCATCAGTACATTCTTGTATCCACTACTGGTTCCTATACGATTCACTGACGATAACTTCAACAGAATCCTATGTATATTTAAAATAAAAAAGATTTCGCGGCTACGCTGCTAGTCTTTTTTCTCAGACTTTTCCATTCACAAAGCACTTTGGGCATGCCACATACCTTTGACAGAGTTATCTTTACCTTATTCAGAAGCAGATTCTCGGGGATGCTGTAAAATATTTCTTTCCAGAGCAAATTAATACGCTTTACAACCTCAGTAGAAATAAAAACTAGGAAAGTTCCAGCTTGCTTCACTTTTTCTATGTCAATGTTATTATATTTACCAAATGGGTATGATATTGGAGCTAGTTCTTGTAAAACATACTACATCTTGGTAAGTGTTGACTTAATGTTATCAACTACCATTTTGTAAGTAATTATATCACTGCTCTGATCGTCAGTGTTAACAACTTTAACAAATGGTGTGCGGCTGCCAGCCAGTTGCCGATTGGCGATAAACGTGTCGTTGGTGGATGCTTCAGAGTGTGTAGGGGAAAAGCTATCAGGTACTAGTCTTTTAGAATCACAACAATTCAGCTGTATGTGCCGGGTTAAGAATTGAAAAACTGAAAGGGGTGGATACCACTCCGTTTAAAAGGACTTACACTAGACTTCCAGCGTATGGCCTTAATATGTGCCGTTTTGTTATTACAGGATACTATAAGGTTATGAGTAGGGTTGGGTAATACTGCAGGAGTACAACTAAGGGTATTATAAATTGCAAAACGTGCAAGATGTCTCGAAAAACGAAATAAGCAAGCCACGCGGAAAGGCGCCACCGAGTGAGAAGTTTGCTGTGTTCTTTTGTTCTTCACCGAATTATGATCCCCTGTCGGTCATTACATCTCCAGCATAAAACACACTGACGACGATTAACACGACCCAAACAACCATACCCAATTCTGTGAAAGTAAATCCTATACGTTGAGCAAACGGGTAGCTAGTGGTTTAACTCACATATCGGTTTTTGTAGTCATTTAAAGTCAGATTACAGCCCTAATTGACGTATCTACTAGCAACAGTGAAAAGACACACTTATGACTGATCATTATTTGCATGTAATTTCGCCTCCATGTACTAATTCCCAAAAAGCTCCTCATTTAAGTATCAGCGGTATCGTAACATCCAAAAGGGTAAATGTGTGGGAAACAAAAATATGCATAGGCTACAATAATTGCAATGAAGAAGGTGGAGTTGCTATCTACATACTTAGCACCTAAGTGCCGTTAACCTGACTCACTATTTTCACAGGTCACTGATAGAGTTCCAACATTTCAATTGGTGTTGCGTACTTATTGCTGACACTAAAATATAATGTTGGATGAAGCACCATCACGTTTTTAGGTGGTCAAAGTTACAACGGGAAAATATTATAATCCTTACCGCTTCTATCAGACCATGGGTTTGACAAACCAATCGTTACTCATGACGTTAGTACTCACATTTTCCGCCTTTCAAATCATGTTACCAGAACAAAAAGACTGTTTCCAGAGCGGCTTCTGAACGCCATTAAATATGTATAGCTGACAATGCATATCAAAAATTATACAAAATAAGGATTAAATAAAAAGCCTTCGAAATAGACCTCAGTACCCGAACGACTGACTATTAATCAACAAAGTACGGACTTGTAGTATTGCCACCGAAGTGTTAATGACACAACCATATTCAGCCTGGTAACTTGCACTTCGTGAACGACCGTCAGACTTGGTAATTACTGTCGGGACTGAAATATAATGAAGGCTTCAAAATACTACTGCGAATTTTCGATCGTCTGACAATAGCTTCTTTCTAATGAAATGTCGACGCTGACCGGTACCTCCAAGGCCCAGTTGGAATAACCACGCATCGTCACAAAACGACTATTTTCTTGACTAATCTCAATCAAAAAGCTCATTCCGAAGTGCCACAACAAGTAGAAATATACTTCTGGACAATTTCGACTCCCATTGTAACTCAAACACTTTCTCAGTCATTTGTAGAACCATCAGAAATCAACAGTGGAACGTGATCAGGCCAAAAATTTTGACGAAACAAATTTACAACCACGTTGGCGATGACCAAGTTCCATAAGATTAGGACATAAGACATCGCTCATGGTAAACATATGGTAGTAATTTAGTCCATTAGAACGGTTCCCAACATTTACTGGTATTAGTAATTCAAATAGATACATATGATGTAGCTGTCCGAATTATATTGATATTAGTTTCAAGACTATATTGTTTGGCTAAGTAAATAAATATTTAGGATAAAGTTCTCTCCTTAACAGTTTAAAGTAACAAACTATGTTTTTTTTATCCAATAAGCATGATATTATTTGTAATACGTTATCTAGATTCAGTAAGATTGTTATTTGAAATCCTGTAGCTAACAAACATTTATATTCTCATATGGAAGCTACTTATTCTACCGTAAATTAGTATGAGAATTGGACAATCACATCTGTTTTATGAAGACATGATTATACTTAATGTAAGATAGAAACCACATAATTTAGGTCACCTTCCAACAAGGTGCCACACACGCGGATTACTGAACACGTTGATTTACAAATATTTTCTACCAAACCCACTAACTGCATAAACGGAAAGAGTCCTGTGCGACAGATGATATTCACGCTTGGATAATAAAAAGTTTAGCAGATGAAGTTGCTGTGCTACTGACGATACTGTTTGATGCATCGCTGAGAGAATGTGAAGTGTTGAAATATTGGAAACATGAAGTAATCAGTCCAATCCACGAAGGTGGGTTAGGCATTTAACCAATAAATATCGACAACTGAGTCTTAGCAAATTAGTAGTCATATTGGTGCCAAGATATATTCAGGAGGTCATTCTTTGTCACAAGTAAGGCAATAATTCGTCGGCTAGTGAGCAACGTGACATTCACTATAAAGAAGCCGCTTATTTGCCAGAGATGTCTCTACTATGGTGAAAGTAAGTAGTGTTCCAGTAGACACTATTTTTATAGGTCTTTGTGTGGCTCTCTGTAGGATCTCCCTACACGGGTAGAACTGAAAAGTTTAAAAATGCATTACGAATTAGAGATAGGATTGAGGGCTTCCCGAATGACTAGGCAATATGTTGGAGTGAATGATGCATTACCATAATCGGAGACATCAGAGTGTGGAGTTCCACAAGAGGCAATTCTGGGGAAACTTTGTTTCATGCTATGCACTGATAAATTGCTTTGGGTTATAAACTCTCAATAACGACGGTAAAGTCCTATTACAAGTATGTTTGATGTCACTTGTCCTGTGCATCAACCGGTAGTGGTTAGAAACTAACTATAGTTAAAGTGTAGTAATCCACATTGGTCATTAAGACGATTTAGTCAGGTGCATAGTGAATAGCAAACCATTACCTAAAATAACAATTAATGAGAATTTATAAATCGTAGATATTTGTGACCTCATTACAATGAGTAAATTTAACGTAGCCACTGTGATAAGCTTCCAGAACTTATAGGTTATTCAACAGTCATCTGTAAATTTGAGTAATATGTCCAAAAAATTATAACTTATATATCTGAGGCCTTATTAGGGGCGTGAACTAAGCTACAAGTCCCTGTTGCATGTATGGAGCAAACCTACCAAAAACGCGTTCAATGCAAAAGACCAAATTGCTAAGATAGTGAATTCACTTTCTAGACTTTAGTCGTGGATCACTAGAATTATCTACTAGAAAGGGTAGTATACGCACTTTTCATGAATACGTTGAAAACAAGACTGGATCATTACTCTACATAATCCTATAAGATTATGATGTTCAATAAATTTTACTATATTTTGACTGATGTCCGAAAATATTAAACGGCACGTAAATAATTAGCTTCAGTGAGTAATAACTAGATATTTACGCAGGTACCACTGCAGGAAACACTGTACAGTCCATGTTTTCCTTCCCTTGTAAAAAGTTGTTTGAAATTATAAATCGAATAAACCTAAAGATCTGTCTAAGTCTGGTAGTTTTGAAACGTGTGAACTATGGCATCTTTAGACTTGTCGATAATTAGGTCTAAAGAATGACAAACTACAAGCTCAATGAGGTCAGTTATATTTATTTTTGTGTGTATAAATGTCCCTGGTTAATCTAAAGTGCGAGACTAACTAGATGTCAGCATCAGTTCTCAACGTCGTGGTGCACAGTTGGAAATATCTTAGTAGTTCTATGAAATATACCTTCTATTTCTGGATGGATTTGTGTTTTTAAGGTATCTTTAAGATAAGGTATCACTTTATAGGATAATATCATGAAGTTTCAGGTTTAAAATGGCTGAATTAAGATCTCAAAAGAATTCATCACATTTAAATGTGATGAGTCAAGGTCACTTGAAGAATCACTCAAAAACGACATCTAATGCGTCTAGCACTCAATTAGTTGTAGCAGGTCTACATCATTCTGCATTCTTTCTACAATTAAAGTCACTCAACCCTCCTGACAAGACCTATTTAATTAAATTAGAGGCTTAGAATCTTTACATGAGTGCAGTCGTTAATAATTGGTCAAACCATGTGATATCAGGACATAATTTTTGGTTCATTAATATAATTTCTAAGAGAACGGTTTTGTTAACATCCATATAAGTCGTAGTTTTTAATTGATATAGGTTCTCACAAATCTGTGTGCCATGGGTTTACGTTTTATGGAATACCTAGAAACGGGATGACCTGTTTTTAAACAGGTTTGGTGAAATACTAATTTAAAAAGTCTTAATCGTACTGAATTTGTCATTTGTTGCTGTTTTCTAGTCATTCTAACCCTAACCAGATAGATTTCAACGGCTTCCTAATATAATCTCGTGAGGTGAGAAAGCGTTTATCATGTACAGATGATATATAGTTATTTGTTATAGTAGGTAAAGCACTTACAGCACGTCACAAAGTTTGCTGTTCCCAAATGTTTGCTGTCCAAAAGCGTTTTATTGTCTCAGTATCTCGGGAAAATTCAGCAGTTATACAATTTTGCGCTTGGCTCTTTCAGGTTTGTTTAATGAGTCTGAAAAACTAACTGAAACCCAAGTATTACGTGTACCATTCATACTGCCCAAATTTATGGTAGTGTCGTATGCTCCTACGACACAGACCCGGTACCTGGAGCAACCATCACGTTATAGGTTTGGATGATACATTTCGGTCCGGATCTGCCAGTAGTAATATTATTTTTCACAAGTTAAGGAGTACCTGTTCTTTTGCCTTGTTGTGTCCTAAGCAAACAATAGTAATGACCTTTGCTAGCAGTAACGATGTATTTCCTACATCTTAGGTTCTAAAGATGGGAAAACCACTCAGGTTTTCTGTACCCTCCAGCAACCAGTCCGTAATTGTTTATGAGACTTCAGGGATTAGTGCAGTAGTCGACTAGCTCAACTTGGTTATCTGCGTAAGAGCTATAAATAAATGGTTTTGCTTTTGACTTACGAGCAACCATATCTCCTAGCTGTCAGTACATCTTGGGAGTCATTAGAACCGTCTCTAGTTATTAATCTGTTTTTATCCATCCTTAAAATACATATATGACTACTGGCATATATATAAAAGTCGGTTATTCAGTCTCAGACCTTCCAAATAAAAAAAACAAATCATTTTATTTGTCGGTATTCAAACGTATCATCTTTTCTGATTTTAGAATGTGATCTGTAAATTTTGTGAGGGTTACTACGATTTTGGTAGTGAGCAACCAGTGTGCTCGTCTTGCCATGCTTTCATTTACGAGTTTAGTTCACCACAGATGACTGACAATCGGTTATTCGAAGAAAAAGAAGCATCTAATGACAGCGGAAACGAAGAACCAGATAAAGGATCGGATTTATTTGGAGTTGGTTCCGAAGTCACTTCACAAGACGGCGCACTTGTTAAATCTCGACCATCATGTGCCCGAATTTTTTCATATACATGCCCGTCACAACCTTATGTTTCCACATCCTATACCAGTTATCCTGTAATTGATTATGTAACACCGGTTTCTAATAGAAAGCGTAAACCTGGTAGTTCATGTATATCTCCAAGTCTTGAGGATCTCCCAACTGAGATTTTACTTCGTGTTTTTGTCATGTTAGATGATATATGTTTGTGGTCGCTGCGTCAAGCATCATCTAGATGTCGTGCAGTAATTGATAGTGAGATATCAGAACAACAATGGGAGTCCTATGTATTTTTTCGGTGGCCACTTTTTAATCCTAATTGTCGAATCGAAAGCTGGAGGCTTCTTTACCTCAATATGATGGAGAGCGTCACTTGCAGGTTTTGTTTAGAACGTTTACGCTTACCGGTTTTATTCCCAATCGAAGCTCCAAAAGTTCGATATAAACGTATTAAACATGAATTTGAGAACCTGTGTGCCGATCCACCTTATGGTATAAGAATTATCACGTTAGATACTGAAACCTACTCTCACTTTTTAGCAGGAATTGAAGGTCCTCCGCAGTCCCCATATCAAGGTGGGTTTTTCCACGTGCTTATTCTAGTTCCCGATAGCTATCCTTTCCGACCACCTGTTATACGCTTTCTTACACGTATTTTGCATCCTAATATCAGCTTCCATGGTGACGTTGGACTGGATTCAATCAGACATAATTGGTGTTTAGCATTGAGTCTAGAGAAACTTTTAATTAGTATTTTAGCCCTCTTAACTGATCCACATACACGTGTTTGCATGGAACCGGTGATTGGTGCCCTTTATGATTGGGATAAATATCAGTTTGAAGAATTAGCTAAATTATGGACGTGGAAATTTGCTTGTCATGATTATTTATCAGCTGATTTTGTATCTACAATGGTTCTCCCAGATTATATTGAACGAACTTATCAACGTCTTAGTTGTAAACAAGTAAGATAACTTGAAACAATTAGTCATTCATACATGATTATCCCCACTCAAACGCACTGTATTTTTTGGAATGCTGAGTCTCCTATGTCTGTAATCCTGTCAATATTTTATTCCCTGTGTTATCCCCAGTTTTGTTTGTTTTGAATACTCTCGTTGTTGTCTTTATACCAATTTACAGAAACACGTTGTTTGATCAAGTAGTAAATACATCGTTCCTACACGTTCACATTGCGCGTATACACTTAGTTGACAAATTGATTAAAAAAACCGAGTATGAAATATAATGTTATTTCCTTGTAAATAAATTGTAATTTTTAATTCCTTCGTTTTCTATCGTTAAATGTATTGTGATGAACAATCGTATTATTGGGTATCTGAAGACTTTGTTATTGAATGTTATCCTTTATTCTAACCGATTACATCAAGTAGTTCATTTGTTGTAATATAAAATTCATGTGCTCAGTGTCGATTGCTCCGTAATTACCTCTAAGCTTTTAAATATAATAAAAAAACTACCCTCTAACTCATCTCTTTCTCCACAAATAATCATTTTAGATTATTACCTTCCTTATTTTGTGCATTTACTGTATCTTACTGACTGTTATTAAACCCTGGCTTTTTGTCGCTACCCGTTTAGTCTCAAAAATAAATTATTCCGACTTTTTAATTTTGTTTTCCTGGATTACAATACTTTATAATAATCCCATCAGTGATATTATACTTGTCAGTTTAAAATATGTATTGACATTTATAAAAGCGCCTCTTACTTATGTGCCGGATCTCAACATTTCCTTGACTAATGGCATAACTACTAACTGACATGATCGTGTATACATTTCTACTCTTGCATATGTTTACCTAGTATTCGTTGTTTTTATTTTTTATTGTTTTGTTTACTTACTTTTACATATATATATATATATATATATATATATATATATATATATAATCTCTCAGTTTTGTCTATTTTATTCTTAGCAACCAAATAAATGGTTTGAATTAAATCCATCTGTTTAAGGAACATTCAGATATTTTCTTACAATTTAGGACCTCAGCGTTACCAGTGTACTGTAAACAACGTATGTAAAAACAATATCAATGAAATCTTCAAGTCGAAAATACTTTTAATAATTTCCAAGACGTTTTATTTTAACGTCGTTTCAACTACTGTTTAGTCTTCTGAAACGGATTTATGCCTTACTAGATCATTTATTACTAGTGTGGTCCTCCACTCAGTTTAGAAAAAACCAAGTTAGGGAAAAATTACTTTAGCCTACCAAAATGAAGTACACGTTTAAACATCAGAGTAGGCGCGTATCGCGAAGCTACAGTTTAATGACAAATATATATATATATATATTATATATATAATATATAATCTCTCAGTTTTGTCTATTTTATTCTTAGCAACCAAATAAATGGTTTGAATTAAATCCATCTGTTTAAGGAACATTCAGATATTTTCTTACAATTTAGGACCTCAGCGTTACCAGTGTACTGTAAACAACGTATGTAAAAACAATATCAATGAAATCTTCAAGTCGAAAATACTTTTAATAATTTCCAAGACGTTTTATTTTAACGTCGTTTCAACTACTGTTTAGTCTTCTGAAACGGATTTATGCCTTACTAGATCATTTATTACTAGTGTGGTCCTCCACTCAGTTTAGAAAAAACCAAGTTAGGGAAAAATTACTTTAGCCTACCAAAATGAAGTACACGTTTAAACATCAGAGTAGGCGCGTATCGCGAAGCTACAGTTTAATGACAAATATATATATATATATATATATATATATATATATATATATATATATATATAGTGTCTATGAAGAACTCAGTATAATACAAAGCAATGGATTAATGATAAACATGTAATTACTGTCGCATAGATAACACTTATTGTAGTTGACTTCGTAATTTCACTATACTGAAATGCTCTCGTCATATTTCATATAGACAGTTAAATATCCATGTACAAAACTGATCAGATTCTTTGAATTTGGTATACTTGATATACCAAATTGCTGTGCGCTTAGTCACTTGGTTGTTGTGTGTTTACTATTACCTCCTACTCAAGGTATTTAATAAGCAAGAATTGTTTTCGTTTTTCAAACTACACTCTACTCAGATCATATAAGCACCTATTTATAAAATCTAAATAACCCAGCATTTTCATGCTTCAAAATAGGGAGGTAACACAGATTATGAGAGCTGAATTTAAGTGAGTAAACTAATTAAATATTTTCACACCGGTTCCTCAAGTGCACTTAATCCCATGAATTCATATAGGTTAGTCAATCAGATTAAGCAAACTTAATAGTAACATTTAAAATAGAATTACCGAACTTGTAGTGTATAACTGGGAAGTGTTTGTATGTTCCCGTTGATGAGATTAAGTAGTGCGATTGATCGGTTTCTGTTGCCATATTTACATACCTATTAAAGTCGGATTGTCTATGGTAAAAGGAACGCGAATTCCGTCCGATTTGAAACTCATTATCATGATGTACATGCATGACTCTATGGACTCAGTAGCTCAGCGGATAATATAATGGCGTTTGAAGTGAATGGACTGAACTCTGGTCTCAATGTGGGCATCAACATCGGAACGCAGGCACATCCAGGTGACTAGTTACAAATGGAGAAAAATGTGCGTTCTGGAATCTTGCCAGCCAAAGTTTATCTATACTTGAGGACCAATTTTATGTAAGAAGAATCCCTATTCTTATAACATTACTTAAACCCCAGCTGAAAAGTTTGGTATCTTATTAACTCCATTTAGGTTTTTCAATACTGTGTAGTAAAGTCGTTACAATGGCGAGTTTATCCTATGCTCATAAATTGTACTGGCTTATTTTCTAAACTTACTTCCTAAACTACTTTTTCCGCTCTTATAAGTAACAAGAAAAATGTAGTTTAGTTACTGTTCTGTTTATGTACATTCTTTGTGGGTCATTTTCTCAATTATATTACTAGTTGTTCAGTTAAGCAATTAGGTTGACGCAATGAAACCAGTTTTAATCAAAAGTTTCGTTTTCGTATTATCGACGCTAAAAATGTGACGCTACAACAATCATTCCATTTCTTTGATAACGGATTATAGTGATTTATTTGAGATCAGTCATAACGATATCACTTTAGATTGATTCAGATGATACAAACCAGTAAGTTTCTTCAGCTTCGTAATATCTATGATGCCTGAATTTCAAATGATCACTATTTAGAGAAGTAGTAAAATTTAAACTACGAATATTAGTCAAGGGATATTTTAGACATCTTCCAGAGTATACTTTTTATTTCATCTAATCTTTCATAGTTTTTGTCAAGGGGGGGAGGGGAGGGCGTATAAAAGGTTTAGTACAGGGTTTGTTCAGTAGGATCAACCGTGTTCGCACAAATGATACTGTCGAAGAAAACGAAAACTTGTTGACAGAAACACTAATGTTGAATGGATAACTTGAAATATTTATAAATTAATGGGGAGGTCGTTATTGGGTGAGACCTACAATATTTCTAACGCCAAACAAATCAGTCTATATCACCTTTTTATTCATAAGTTCTTCGAATAGTTAGGACTGCTTAAATCAGTTATTAACAGAATATTATATCCAGTTACTAAGACCCCGCTACAAACTTCACATTGGTGCATTCAATATACGAACCCTGTCTCAAATAGGGCAACAAGCCTCCCTAGCTAGTACATTAGAATCCCGCACCATTGATGTATGTTGCGTCTCCGAAACACGCATACAGGATCCTAGCGTGGTCATTCACTTGACCTCATCTAGTCAGAATGAACAACCTTCGCGATACACTCTTCGTTTATCTGACGATTCAACAGCAACTTCTCGTGGACACGCCGGTGTAGGTATTGCGTTAAGTATGAAAGCAGAACAGGCGCTTTTTGAATGGATTCCTGTCGACAGTCGCCTATGTGCCGTCCGACTAAATGGTTCAGTAAGAATTAGGAAAGATAGGGACACACCATTGTCTTTTCGTTGTTTCTGTCTACGCTCCTATTGACTACAGTCTGGATGAAGTGAAAACTTTCTGAACTTCGTTATAGGGACAAACACTCAGATTTGGTACTCACGGCTAGTGATTTCAACACCCAAACAGGTAGTTGGAATCAGTTTGAAAGACATTTAGGTGGATGCTTCAGTGTTCCAGCTCAGAGAACGGATAATGGCGACCGTCTGCTGCAACTTTGCTCAGACAATCGTTTATTTCTACCCAACACGAACTTTAAGCATAAGGAGACCTCCTGGCCCTACTCAACGGTGGACTCAAATAGACCATATTGCGATTAGTCACCGTTGGAGAGGCTCGATAGAAGATTGCCGATCCTTCTGGAGTACATGTTTGGACTCCGACCACGCTCTAGTGAGAGCACGCATTTGCTTGCGTCTTACCGGGCGAAGAAAAACTACCACAGGAAAACCTTTTAGATTTCAGTTTAGTAATGAAACAGCCAAGATTAAATTCCAGGAACAACTGAGGAATCACTTAGGCAATTATAAAGATGCGTCCCGACTAGATACTGCTTGGCAAGATGTTCAAGCAGCTGTGGCATCTACAATGATATTTATCAAGGACTTAAATCAACATGTCAAGAAAAATCAATGGATCTCAATGGCTTCTGTTGATTTAATAGACTCCCGAAGACTTATCCCATCAGGCTCCGAACACCATTATGAGCGACGTGTAATCAGGCATAAACTAACGAAAAGTCTGCGAAACGACCGTGAGCAGTGGTGGGTAACGAAAGCAAAGGAAATGGAAAAGGCAGAGGCGATGGGTAACACTAGATAACTTTCCAAGTTGGTAAAAGAAACTGTGGTTAAAATATCCAGCGTTAGTGAGACGATTTCCGAAAGAGATGGAACGGTTATTAGCTCCCAGTCTAGAAGTTTAGAACAATGGGCTGAGCACTTCAAGGAACAGCTTAGTTGGCCTTCAGATACTCTAAAACTTCCCACTATTTCGAGACAGCCAGAATGGAAAGTCGACTAAGGTTCGCCGACTCTTATCGAAGTCGAAAAAGCTATAGCCAATCTAAGGCGAGGCAAGGCAGCGGGTCCAGACGGATTACCCCCAGAGGTGTTTAAGGATGGTGGTCCCACATTGACAACCAGACTGACTGATATTTTGACTAAGGTTTGGGAACTTGACATAATTCCGTCTGACTGGTGTCGATCGTTAATCGTCCCAGTATATAAGAAAGGGTCAAAATCGTCCTGCAATAACCATAGAGGAATTAGTTTGACTAATATTGTGTCTAAAATACTAGCTTCTATAATTATCAGACGCTTAACTGAAACTCGTGATCTCCAAATACGAGAAAATCAGGCTGGTTTCAGACCTGGTCGCGGTTGTATAGACCAGATATTCACCGTTCGTCAGATCTTACAACACAGAAATACTTTCGGCGGCCGACAATAGTGGTTTTCCTTGACTTGAAAGCGGCATTTGACTCTGTAGACAGTGAAGTTCTACGGCAGTGTCTTTCATTAAAAGGCGTGCCCCAAAAGTACATATAACTTGTTAAGGCTCTTAACTCAGACACTATTAGTCGTGTCAGAGCACATGGCGAACTGTCATCTGAACTCGTAACCTCAAGTGGTGTCCGTCAAGGCTGCCCACTCTCCCCATTTTTGTTTAATTTCATAGTTGACATACTGTTAGAAATTACACTTTCATCGTCTGACTTTTCAGGAATTGATCTCCTACCAGGAGATCCACTTATTGCCTTAGAATATGCTGACGATATAGTCCTGTTCGGCGAAGACGCTGATACGATGCAGAAACTTTTAACAGCAATAAGCTCGAATGCAAGCAATTTCGGAATGCGTTTGTCCCCCTCTAAATGCAAACTATTGCTCCAGGACTGGTGTTCGTCAACACCTGAACTAAAGATAGGGAGTGAAGTAGTTGAGCACGTCGACCACTTCAATTATCTTGGAAGTCTGATTAGCCCTAATTGGTTGGTCCCTGCAAAAATCTAAGTACGAATTCAAAAAGCTCGTTTGACTTTTGCCAACTTACGTCACCTATGGCGTAGACGAGATATTCGTCTCTCAACGAAAGGGAGAGTGTACTACGCAACAGTTCTCTCTGTCTTACTGTATGGGTGTGAGACGTGGCCATTAAGGGTAGATGACACTCGAAAGTTATTAGGTTTTGAGCCTTCAATGTCTACGAAACATCGCTCGCGTTAGCTGGGATCACCGAGTAAGTAATAACGAGGTCAGACGACGGGTATTAGGCATATGTGATAAATCAGTCGATGAGGTTGTGAATCTTCATCGACTGAGGTGGTTGGGACATGTGTTGCGTATGCCCAACCACCGTCTTCCTCGACGCGCAATGTTGGCTGATATAGGAATAGGGTGGAAGAGAGTTAGAGGTGGCCAAACTAAAACATGGCATCAGTCCATGAAGTCACCGACTGCCGGTTTAAGTCGTGTCGGTAGCTGCAGACTACCTGGATGGGGTCCTCACGAACACCGTAACCAGTGGCTAGAAACACTGAGTGACATGGCCCAGAATCGGTCACAATGGCGCAGATGTATTCACTCATTGTCCTCCCTTAAATCATGAGCTCTAAATTATTCCATTACTTTCTTTCAACGCTTCCTGATCCATATTCTACGTGTTCACACTCCTTGTTACTATTATTATTTTATTTAATTGAAGTGATTTCTACTAGTGGTGGTGGTGTTAATCTTGCGGTGCCATGGTGGTATGGCAACTTGAGCCGATGCACACATGTGCCAGGTTCTATGTTGATGGTACATACATTTTAGTTGAAAGTTTAGGTCTAATTCACAACAAACTTAAACAGCATGTGAACGTATGTGTCACGTCTAACAATCTACGTATATGTGCAGCCGTAATTCCCATGTAAGAGTAATTGAATGTATACTCAAATGGCTTCGGAAACAAATGAAGTATGATGACCATGGGAACAGCATAAACTACAACTCTCTATTTCTATACATTTAGTTTGGAAATAATTTGAAGGCACTCTTATTTTCCCGGTGATCTGCTATGGACTGAAGGTTATCAATATATAAAGAATAAATGGGGCGATACAAATACCTTCAAAGTGTATGCACATACCCGTTGCACAAGTGTGACTGTCTGGACTTAGCAGCGAAGTAGTGAACTCAGTGGTGTTTGACACGAGATGAATTGGTTCCGAGTCCCGGTAAAAACATCAACACTTGGATTCAGGCATTTTCCACCCACAATCCAACTTATTGTATTCGTCTGATACAAGCCATAATATTGAAACCAAATTATTTTTTGTAGTTATGGATATAAGGGCCTTCGGCCGTATCCTTATTTTCCTATCTTATTTTCTAATTTGTCTAGTATGACCTTTATTTTTCATGTGTCTTAAGAAGTTTATGTTTGGTCAGATTGTTCAAAAAGTGTTCCGCTAACATATATCGCATAGGTCTGATAAATTCCGTCTTCTTATCGTATTAATCAACGGCAAGATGTTACTGTACCTTTACGTTAAAATTCGATATTTGAATGTCATTGGAAAACGCAGTGAACAATGATTTTCTTCTTTGTTCTTTAATAAAACTCACCATAATATAAATATGAGGACAGGTCATTTACCTCCTCATTTGTAGAACTATATCAAAGCCAGTAGTCACTTAGTCGGTTGATATTACGAAAAACTGTTTTCCCCACCACTAAAGTGTGTAGCTTAAGTGAGATAATTGAAATTTTCTGTACAAAACAAATCAATAAACAAGTTGAATTATTATCCTTCATTAAATGATTTAATGTTTATCAAATCAATTCATTACAACTTGAGAAGTATTACTTCCATCCACTGGTAATTATTGCTGCTTCTTTTGTTGTCTACTTCAACCAACTAAAGATAAAATTCTATCCAATTTTTTAATTTCAACTTCCGGTCCTTTAAGTTGTTCAGCTCCTTTCTTTTCCTACAAAGTAATAAATATTTATCTCTTATTAATTTATTTTACAATTTATTTAGGAATAATTTCTATAATACTATTTTTGAGATTATAGTTAGTGGCTTTGCAACATTCCGTATTTTTGTTCTAAGATCATTCTTCGAATCTTGAGGCACTTTGATGAGCTTACCATGAATGGAATGCTTTCAGAGATTTTACTCTGGCATTTATTAACCACAGCTGATTCACGATAAAGCTTATTCATTATTGTTGAATGTTGATTGTAGCTATTATGTCTAAAAATTGTGAATTTATTAATTCTTAGCTTTGGTAAATATCTTCAATTAGATGTGATTTTGATATTAACATGTGTATCGTATGACTTATAGTTCACAAGTTGGATCTCATAAAATAGATTAGTTGGCCATATAATTGAGTGATTTGGATCCATGAAGTAATAGGCTAGCATTGTACTTCAATGAACTCTTACATTTGAGGAATGGATTTTTATTAAGTAATTTCTTTGAATTGTTCATAATGCATCAACAGTGGTACTTAACGCTGAATTGAATGATTTACCCTTAATATATCAATCAAAATAGCACCTAAGTTTACAACTTTTGCTTATTTTAGTAGTGCCTACCGTAAGAAATGAGTTGTTATTAGGATAAACTTGTATATTCCCGTTGATTTGTTATAGACTGAAGCTGGTCAGTCATTGTTGCTATATGTGCATCCTGAGCGGATTGCCTCGATATAACAAATCAACGGGAATATACAAGTTTATCTTAATACTAATGTGTCCGTTGCACAAGTGTGACTGCCTGGACTCAGTAGTCTAGTGGTGAACGCGGTGGCGTTCGACACGGAACGGACTGAGTTCGAATCCCAGTGTGAAGATCAACATTGGAATGCAGGTACATCCAGCCGATGAGTTCCAAATAGGACGAAACGCGCGTCCTGGATTCCACTTGCCAGTCACAATCCAACTTATAAAAGATGAGTTGTTATATTAGTTCATAAGCTGAATTTCCGTCTGTTGATTATGCTCGTGTAATTTAGAAAACAAACGACCTCTTACTACTTCAGCTAGTGCTATAATGAAGATATCATCCATATTGATTAATATCTATCTTAACATTTTCATTTTATGTTTTAAACTACTTTTAAACTCAATCTGGTGTTTGGAATTCTTATTAATAAACAATATGATGGATGCGTCATTTCTTTTCTCATCAGTTCGTTTAATGCAGTTATTCAACAATAACTCTTGAAACTAACGTTCGTAACCCCCTAGTTGCTTGTGATTTGCTAAACAATACAAAACGTTCCAGTAGTAACTCACTGCACAAATATGACTTTCATTAAGACTTCCCAATTTTTTCACAAAATATATATAAATATATACTTAGCCTACATACTCAATTCGAAATATACACTTAACTAATGAAGTATTAGTCGAGCATCTTAATGCTCTGTGGAATAAATTAATAATAATAAATTTTATTAAATCCTAAACATGTTAAACAAGTGCTGAATATTACGATTTACTAGTTAATTAAATCACATCTAGATGTTTAGACTAATTGACAACTTATCCATGATTCAATGAAAACACTTCAGTTAAAATTGTAGCCTTCAGGAGATTGGTGTTGACTTTTTCATATCCCTTTAATAACGTAAATCATGAAGAACAGGCACTGTTATCATGTGCATGTTAAAGAACCGGATCATAAAACTGTGTCTATGTATTTCCTTACTGATCACATTCTAAAGTCTGCCTCTGTAATGGCATAATCTAGAAGTCAGTTTGAGGTAACTTCAAACAACTTCAGATATTTTCTACACATTTGTTTGAAATGTTACTAGTTAGCTAAAAAGTGTAATCTAGTGCATATTAAAAAATTTCAAAGAATAATATAATTCCACAAGAGAAAATCAAATTTCAGACGGCATTTGTTAAAGTGATAGCCTTGTTAGTAGTGTTGTAATTTAAAGATTATATGCGATCAAATGCAATCAGGAAAGGTGTTAACAAGCGTGTAATCTATGAAAATTAAAGTTAAGTGACAAAAATTTACTTTTAAGCTGGTTTATAACTATGCCAACGAATACTGTGATAATCCCTGAGGTTAAATGGAAATTTTACTTTAAGACCATTCTCCCGATAACACGAATGGCTCAAATGCATAGTTTCAAAAAGTATATATGCACAGTTTTACTTCATGTTAACTAATTACACATTCAAATAGGTGGTATGTATGTTCATTTTCCTTTTAAATGTAATGACAGTTTATTATACTGCGAAAAGCATTAGATGTTTTACCAAAACACAGACATACTAGTTTCTATAGATAAAGCTACAACCAAATTGTCGTTAAACTTTGTTTTATATTGTCTTAAAATTTTGACTTTTTTAGTAGATAGATTAGGCAACTCTGTTTTTTATGCATTAAAACACAACATCGACATTGGTAATCAAATTAGGGCTCAGGAATGGTCCATATAGATAAATAATAACTATATAGAAAAAATGAACATTTTATTTTGTGACATAGAAATTCCAAAAGATCTTAATCAAAAATGATTTAGCAGATATAATTGGGAAACAAATAATTAACTCTTTGAAAGTGATTTAACAATTAGATGTAATTCTAGAAAATACTTACTATGTCCAAATCAACAGGACTCTAACTCCTAATTTAATATTGTATTTTAAACGTTCAAAAATGTATTACCTACCTCTGAGACTAATCACGGATATGAAAAATTCTCAGTCCTATGCAATGGACAAATGGCTAGTAGAAATCTTATGTCTACTTCGTGAAGAGGTATTTAACCGTGGCATTAAAATAATGCTATTTGAATTTATCAAAAATAATAAATCTGAATGTCAAGCACAAGTTCATGATATCATTAGATGTATTATCTCAATTCAAAAATGTTCCATTTTTAGAAATAGTGGATTTTTCGACATTATCGAAAAACGTATAGAAATCCAAATACACCACTTTCAACAACAAAGTAGGTTATATTCAGGTATATGATGAATGTCTGTTTTCAATTCAATAACGAGTACTAAAGACATCTATACAAGTTAGATATCAAATCACTACCTAATCCCCGTTGTGCGGATAATTTCCTTTCAAAACTAGAGAACAAGCTTTTTAAGGGTATGATCGCCTATCATTTTACTTCCCTAACTTAGATGATTCTTTCATAGTATTAATGAATGAAGATAAACACAGTAACTTAATTAAAATATCTAATAATATCCATCCATCAACTAACTTCACTTCAGATGAAAAATGATATAATAGATCCTCACTTTTAGATGTCTAAGTAACTAGAAGAACAAATAGATCGTTAAGAAGAGCTATACACGAAATATTACCAAGTGGGAAATATATCCATATCCATAGCTCTGCGCCATCTAAGTACAGACGAAATTTAATTGACATCCTAACATACCATACTAAAACAGTTTGATATGATAATATAATCGAATAGCTAATCAGTATTACCAACCTAGTTAGTGGAAATGGATACTAAATTAAATTCACTAGTAATCAAATGAACCAAGTGATAACAAATCCGAAGCTAGTAGCGGTCCCTAAAAATTTATTTTGTCAAAAATTAATGCTTAAAAATGACATTTTTACTAAGGTACTTATGCAAATATTAAAGAAAATATTGCATGAAACGTTTACTGTAGCTAAGCTAAATGTGATGATTTGAAATTGACTAGTGATTTCCATTTCAACCAACGATAAAATTGTTGCTTTCATTGCACCTGTCTAACTGCTTCTGTAGAACCACTTATCTAGGGCCAATAATCCAGCAGGTTATCGTATCGCCAAAAACTATCCAACCTAGTTGAGCAAAGGATAACTCAGGGAGATTAAACTTTTTATTCTGGCCCACATAGTTGTCATGGCACATTCAGGTGACCAAAACAAATCTTTTAAGGTTATTTATCAAACTCCATCAAGTATTCTACGTGGTCCAAAGCCCATTTTTACATGTGTCTCAAGCTATTGTAGTTCATATTCATAAACCGAATTTTTGTATTCACAGGTTTAAGCAACCCCATGATATACCTTGGCCATAAACAAACACTATATCAAAGTGAAGTTCAGATAGAACATTCCGTACGTTTTTCCCAAATTTTCTTGATTTCAGATGTTTGTGTTCGTCACAGATTGATGTTGGTTGAATATTATTAAAAACTATGGACCACTGGACAGCTACTTTTTCCTAATATGAAACTTTTAGCGGTGCGCTCTCTTCGTTTTACCAGTGAGTCGAAACCAGAACCTATAGGTCTCGAGGCGAAGGCTTATATATCACTACTTGGCCTGCTTCCAACGGTAGAATTCCCACTGCCTTAATTTTCCAAATCATCTATCTTCAAGTATTTACATTATCGCAATAGTCATCTCTTTATTCTAACGTAACCGTAAGTAAAATATTTGGCTGACTATACTATCAGTCTACACTTTAACTATTACTAGCTCTCATTTGCCATAATTATTAACGATTAGTTATTTTGCAACATGTACGATTGTGTATCATACTCTCTAACCTCATGTATCTAGGTATAATATTCAATCCTTTATCATAACATTTGTCTATTCTCTTACGTGATGTTACGTAATCAGTAAATTATCTATCAACTTGTCTTAATTTACTAACCTATGATTTATGACCTTCCAATAGCAATCACTTTGCTAAGCTAATCGTTTCATTATTCATTTTCAATTAATTTTATGAGGACTTTGTTACTTATTCTGATAAGCCACCACTTGGTTTGTATCAATGTTATTATTATTGTAAATTAAACTATATGTTTATTTTCATCATTAAGCAATGGAAAACTGGAGCAACAGTATTACAGCGTTTCAATATAGCCTTTCTTCGAGATACTGACAAACTCAAGGAATTCAAAGTAGCTCTCAACAACAGGTTCCAAGCCTTATAAGATCTACTGAAAGAAGGAGAAACCACTATGGAGTACAATTGGAAAGGAACCAATGAGGCACTAACTACACCGTGTCAGGAGGTTCTGGGTCGCAAGAAGCACCAATATACGGAATGAATTTCCACTGAGACGCTGAGAAAAATTCATCAAAAGAGGGACAAGAGGACAGAAATCAACAACAGCCAAGCAAGAGCAGAGCAAATCAAGGCATAAACTAGATATACGGAAGTAAATAAGCAAGTAAAGAAGTGGATTAGAGCCGACAAACAGAAATACATCCAAGGCCTTGCAACGACAGCGGAAAAAGCTGCAAGAGAAGGAAATGTGAAATAGCTATATGACACAACGAAGAAACTAGCAGGCAAATATGGTAAACTAGAGCCACCGGTCAAGAATAAAGAAGGCAAGACAATCACCGAGATTCACGAACAAAGGAATAGATGGGTAGAATACTTTGAGGAACTCTTGAACAGGCCAGCTCCACTGAACCCACCAGACAGCGAAGCAGCACCTACAGATCTTCCGATAGATTTCACTCCACCGACGATGGAAGAAATCAAGATGGCCATCAGACAAATCAAAGGCAGGAAAGCAGAAGGACCTGACAATATACCAGCTGAAGCTCTCAAGTTAGATATCGATATAACAGCAAGGATACTTCACGTTTTATTCAGGAGGATTTGAATGGAAAAGCAAGTGCTGGCAGACTGGAAAGAAGGACACTTTATCAAGATACCAAAAAAGGAGATCTGAATAAATGTGAAAACTACACAGGGATCACACTATTGTCAATACCATGGAAAGTCTTCAACAGAGTGTTGTTGAACCGAATGAAAGATTCAATGGATGCTCAACTTCGAGATCAGCAGGCTGGTTTCCGTAAGGATTGGTCGTGCACAAACCAGATCGAAACATCACATCAACTTCATTGACTATGAGGAAGCGTTTGACAGTGTAAACAGGAAAACACTATGGAAGCTTCTTCGACACTATAGTGTGCCAGAGAAACTCGTCAACATCATCTGGAATTCTTACGACCGACTACAGTGCAAAATTGTGCATGGAGGACAGCTAACAAATTCATTCCCAGTGAGGACCGGAGTCAGACAAAGCTGTTTACTTTCGCTTTTTCTCTCTCTTCTAGTGGTTGACTGGATCATGAAGACCTCCACATCTCAAGAGATGCACGGAATTCAATGGACAAGTAGGATGCAACTCGATGATTTGGACTTTGCGGATGATCTAGCTCTCTTAGCACATACACACCAATAGATGCAAGCAAAGACAACCAGTGTAGCAGCAACTTCAGCATAAGTAGGCTTGAACATACATAAGGGAAAGAGCAAGATTCTTAAATACAACACAGGGAGCACCAACCCAATTGAACTTGGTGGAGAAACTCTGGAAGAAGTGGATACTTTCACGTACCTGAGAAGCATCATCGATGAACAAGAAGGATTCGATGCAGATGTAAAGTCAAAGATTGGCAAAGCAAGGTCAGCATTCCTACAGTTGAAGAACATATGGGACTCAAAACAACTGTCAACCAACCTCGAAGTCAGACTCTTCGATTCGAACGTCGAGACAGTTCTGCTGTATGGAGCTGAAACGTAGAGAACTACTTCAAACATCATCAAAAGGGTACAAGTATATATAAACAACTGCCTACGCAAGATACTGAATGTCCACTGGCCGGAAACCATCAGCAACAGTCTACAAAGGAAGAGAACAAACCAACTTGCAGCCGAAGAGAAAGTTAGGGAAAAACACTGGAAATGGAAAGAACATAAATTGCGGAAATCATTAGACTGCATCACGAGACAAGCATTATCATGGAATCCTGTTGGGAAACGGAAAAGAGGAAGGCCAAAGAACATACTGCGTCGAGAACTGGAAGCAGATATTAAAAGAGTGAACAGCAGCTGGAAATAGCTGGAAAGAATTACTCAGGACAGAGTTCAATAGAGGATACTGGTGAGCGACCTATATTCCTCTGTGAGGGGTAACGGGCGCAAGTAAGTAATGTTTATTTTCATCGTTGGAAGTATCTTCGAATGGGCAAAATGTGTAAAGGATAAGGTATACAAAATAATGTTTCAGCTGAATTAAGACTGGTGAACGGTATCCACGACGTGCGTTTCGTTCCAGTTGGGATTCGTCGGCTGGGTGTACTGTATCTCTAGGTTCGAACCCAATTCGTTTTGTGTTAAACGCCATCATATTCACCGTTAGGTTACTAACAAATCAACTGGAAGATCCAAATATACTCGAATTATGTATATGAAATACTGTTTTTCATGTATAGCATTCAAGGTCGATGTCAATACTATTAACGATAGAAAAATAAATATTATTTAATGTTTCCTACTGTTTACTTAAGTAAAAGGTCTACATGATATCATGTGAGATGCGGAAACATTTAACTCATCTTTGAACCAATATCCTTTTGACTGATGCTAATTATTGACGTAGGTTCTGTAAAGCAAATTATACTCTTCTGTAAAAACTGTGATCAAACGCAGAAAATTTGTTTAAGGGAAAGAATACGAGTGGAAATAAGAAATAAGATAGTGTCAAGATGAAGATGTTATAAATTCATATGAAAGGTATTAACCCATGTCACAGGCATCAACTTTCGAATCCTAATAATCGTATAAACTAAGATGTGAAAACAGTTATAAACCAATCACACCAATCAGTAACTTCAGAAAAGCAGATTTGTTTACTGAACAAGTGATTATATCATTTTCTGCAAACAATCGGACTGATGATTCCTTTTATGTAGTTGGTTTAACGTTGATGCCCATCTTAAAAATTTATAGAAATAGTGCATCTTTTTGCTTTAGATACTCTATTCAGTTAAGTTTAGTCTACTGTTATTTCTAATATTTATCCAATTTTGGTAACTTTCCGTTCCTGCATCATGTTACAAAGCAGGATTCAGTGTTATTGTACAGTATTTCCATGAATTATTACAAGCTATTATCCAGTTATATTGATATAGATAACATACATGACATTCGAAAATGGTCGAGGTAAATGTAGTGCTAAATTTGAAACATCAGGTATCACATAAAAGTCCAAAGAAATGCAAATCTATGAGGCACCTGAAGAATGTTAGTTAGATTGTAACTGAGTCAAAGTGCTACGATGAGGAGTGAATTAGTGAGAAGGGTGACAAAGGATATCTGTTCATTACCGAGAAATCAGAAACTAACGTTCTTGTTGATTAATGTTTCCTTATCTATACAATTGTTCATTTACTAGTCTACTGTGAAATCGTTTGGTACTTTTTTTATATTTATATATCATATAATTGTTATACAACAATACTGACTGAATTTAGTAATCAAGAGTAGTCCATACCTATTGTCAGTTTGTAAAATGTGATCATTTTTGGATTGAAAGTTGAATAGACCTAGCTACACCCCTAAATACTGTTGTTTCAAGTTACCTCTAACTTATTGATATGCTGTATATGTTATGTGTAGTGAATCAGTACAATGTATCATTGTACTACATTATTGCATTGTCATCTGTTTGAATGAATAAAAGGTCAAGTCTATTAAGTTGATACTGAGTTTGTAATCCATCATAAAACGTTTTATCATACAAAAATTTGTAAACATTATTATGTCAGGCACTATTTGTGAGTGACATTTACAAACATGTAGCCGTTAAAGTGTATGAATTACAATGTAGTGTAACTGAAATAAACTAAGTGACGTCAGTAGTTGATGTTAAGTTCAATAATCTCCATGTCAACCAATATTAATCAGCATGCGGTCATTAGCAACTTTAGTGAGTAAGTTTGGAGAAGACAAGATTATTGAAGTCTAACACTATATAATGTAAGGCGTTTACCCATCATTGATATTGGATGAGGTCAAGCAACATCTTACGAATTTATAAATGTTAGAAGTACAAAGCATTGGATACTATGCCAGTGAAGTACAGGTTAAGTACTGGTCACAAAACCTGAAAGTTCTAGGTTCTTTCTCTTTGATGATATGAACAAACACTGTTATGTGTCCCATACTAAGAAAAAAACAGTTATCTAGTAATAGTTTATTTTAGTGCTTGTTTACAGGTCAGTTTATAGTATAAACCTCAAATTATGCTTTTGTTTGACACCGTTAACAATATATTAACGCCCTAGTTACGCTGAATATAACTTACATTTTCAGTAAACGTTTCATGTTTATTTAGTTATCAATTAGAACAGATAAAAAACTACTATACACATACACATATAATGAAAATATTGTTCTTCTTACCTTGGACTTAGATTACATTTAAGTAATATAGAAAAGTTAGTTGTATGCCATCTGATTATTAAATCACAAGTTTACAAATATATATAAGTAGTATTGTAAAGTACATTTAGTTAAGCGTCTGAAACTATAAACAATCATCAACTTTATGTTAATGAAATAGGTGTTAAGCATGTTCAACCATCAATAATCTTAATCTTTAGGCTATATGTAAGAATACATTTGTGGCTTATATAATCTTTCATTTTATACAGTTTAACGTTCAGACATTTTACTGAGTTATTTCATATCAATAAAATTGTTTAGTTACAATAGTAAGGTATATTATACTATGAGTATTTTTAAAATTTCCACATTTTGTTTGTGTATCTAAATATGTATTAGAAGTAGATACTTCATTCAACTTTACCCTATTTCTCTTTATTGTTCATCTGACTTATTGATAAACTCTAAAGTTCATTAATAAAATTTCTTCCTACTGAATTGAATAATGATCAAGTTAATCTTTGAACTTTTTAATTGTATAATTGCATGAATTAATTAACTATCATAGTATATACTACTGCTGAGTGCTTTGTTACTATCAAGAACAACAAGTATCTCGTTCAATTCTTTAACAATTATTCTTCATCTGTTTGTTGGTAGACCAACATGTTTTTTGAAGTATATTGATTTTAAATTATCTGACAATATTTAATGCTAATTACTAACAAAGTGGTTTCTCGTGTTTCTGAGGGGTTGATGTAACATTAATAGAAGATGAATATTTCTCATGTTTAACAGTAACTGCGATAAAATAAAGATGTTTATCAATAAGTCTACAAATTTTAGGTTCCATCTTGAAGTGATATGCAGATAGAAAGTCTTAAAATTGCGTGAGATACTTTCTTTATGTTTTATGCTTTGTTTATTACAAAGAAAGTATTATTTCAGTTAGTCAGTCATAACAAACAGAACCCGACGTATAGAAACGCATTGGTTCTAGATATAACACAGTATGATTACGGAGATGAAATTATCATAAATAGTACCAAACCACCAATATCGTCATTAATATTTAAAAGAATTAAGCGTAGAAAATATGATTAGATAAAATAAAATGAATTCATTGAAAAAAAGCACAAACCAATTCTGAAGTTAATGGTCTACGTGTCAACTGTGCGTGGATGCAACCATATCATTCTAGCTGATTCAGAACCATGTTACACAACACCTCTGATCAGTGATTGAGGTTATCATATAGGCCATAACCAAGTAATCTATAACTAATATATATAGCTCAGAACAGTAGTCAAAATCTTAATGAACTAATGTAGCGTTTTGTTTTGTTTTATTCACATTTATCTTTGTTCTTACTTATTCCGAAGCCAGTGAACATCACACATCGTGGGTAGGCTTTGCTTTTCTGTTATACACAAAAAAATAGATCTTAAATACATCAATTAATAACTATTCCCTACACGTTATTTATAATAATTTTACTGAAAACGATTTTAAATGTGGAATAATTAGAATTACATTGTTTACGAGCTATTTCTGTTTAAATTTACCTTTGGTAATTTACGTAGATTTGGTGATAGTTTCAAAGTGTTTACCTGTCCACTAAAATAAGAATAGAAAATAAAATGAATGTAACAATTGTAATTTAAAATTTAATAGGTACACATGTATGTAATTGTGTAAACATTTAAATCAATGGATAGAATTTCTTGAATCCCCCTACACTTGTACCAAGAGATGGTCAGTTTCTGAAATCACATCTATATATATATTCTAATAAATTGGGAGTTTGTGCATATTTCACAATACAATGCATCATTCAATTAATTACTTAGTATAAAATGTAATAATTTTTCATGGTGACTTTCACTTTTACTAGATATTACATGAATAACAACCGATAGTGACGAATTGCCGGAGACTGAAAGGTTATAAGTATTTCATCAATGGTAGACGTTTTCAGTAAAATCTCTTTTTATGAGTTTTGGAATAGAACTTAACACGTGTTCAGCATTTCTACACTAGCTGGTGTAAAAATATAATTTATCAACATTTAAATAAATCATTGCATATATTTGTAAAATTTCAACATAATTGGTTTTGAGGATATCATATTCTAGACGGCGATACATCACTGAGAAGATACATGATACAACAGTACTGTGTTTTTAATCATCCACTTAACAAAATAGTGAACCCTTAAATTACAGCAATTACTTTAATTATTATTAGGACGGCTCCCAGAAACCTCGATTAAGCCACTGGAACCCCTGATGAAGTGTGAAACATTCAATTCAGTCACCGATCAATAGAACTGTCCAGAATCTCGACGTGGAGTGTTCTGATTGAGTAATGACTGAAACTTCTTAGTCTAGATTAGATGAATTATAATGATGATTTTACTGTTTTCAGAAAACTAAAAATACACAAATATTTTGTACCTATCTAGCACTCATTGAAATAAAAATTCCTACCCACTTGTTTTCTGAAGTGCGACTAGGAGAGTTTAAGGAGTTCGAGTGCTGAAGTTGTGTACTGTCAGTCAAGCAATCATGTACAAATTATAACAATTATAATGACTTAATTAACTCAATACGTTATTAGACTATTAATTTTTATATTCATTTTCTACTAAGGTCTCTGTTGGCTTTTCAGTAATGCTTAACTGTGTCTAACTAATGAAGTCACGGATTTCGCTTACCATAATTTAAAAGGCTCAAGGATTATTATCACAGAGAATGATCTGAACAATTCTGGAAAAAATAACGGTATTTTGCAAGATAACAGTAGCTAGTGCTTGTTAGACAGAAAGTAAGTTTAATAGCCTAACAACCGAGAGATTGACTTTCAAGCATTCAGCCGTCGGTATCTAGCTTACGACCTCAATTAAATTAAACTGTCAGTTTCCGAAACATGAAAATGTGCGCTTTACACTCTGCTGCGAATACTCACTTTATCAAAACTTATTATGATAACGTCATTTAAAGTCACATCATCCTTAATGTAGGCAACATTTTGTCTATGAAACTTGAAGACTTAGATTTGCCGTAAGTCGATTTTTCTCTGAACAGTAGCTAATGTTATATTTGCTTTATCGTTGACTGCCGTCGAGTTCTACTGACAAGACTATAAAGTGATCATTAGTCTAGGGAACTTGATACCGTATGCACAATGTTTGAAACATGACATTTCTTACTACTTAGTGATTAATCATTGTAAAAACCAGTTTTTATTTTGAGTTTTCACAATGTATCAGAATAATAATTGACTAATTTTCAAAACTATTGGTACTTTTTAAAATAATAATACGATTTGTGTAACTCTAGTAACTATTCATATATAAATAAACAAATGAAATTATTGATGGACAGTAAACAAACATTTTCGCTTACTGATCATCACCAACAATAATTATACTATATTTCGGATTAAATGCAATATGTGTTAATGTTGTGTTTTTCTTTGCTACTACTAATTGATTACATAATGATTCATATTTATTAATTGATATATCATAGACATGTACACGACCATCAGCCGTAACTGCTGCAAATACAGTAGATGAGTATGGTGCCCAGGCCACGTCACCAACTGGCGAACCCAAATCGAAGGTAAACATTGGAGTACTGTGTGTTCGTTTGGGTAAATGAATGAGAAGGATGGGGAGAAACAAGAAAGAAGTGAAAAAGGAAAGTTTATATATATATATATATATAACCTAAATTCAAAAAGAAAGCACCTCTACTGAAGATAATATACCTATATGTTTCTTAAGTGGCAGCAGCATAAGTCGGTGAATAAAGAATAAATATTTCTTCAAGTCTTTTAACTTCCGATAGTCACCAGTAAACCTATCCAACTTCATATTCCTCTTTACAAGTTACTGAGTTAACGAAACTACTAATATTTTTCACTATTTGTATTTATGTTTCAACATATACACTAGATAGAAGTAATCGGTAGGGAGCCTTGGACCTAAATTTTGTGAAAGTTGATATTTGACACAAATGTAAGCCTCTAACATTCAGGGAACCGGTGATGCATGTGCCGTTACAATCGTCCGAATAGTTTTAATTAGCTGCTAGTTGTTTGTTTAGAAGCATCTAGTTTTATACGCACTTCAAGCAAAACATGGCATGTTTCTATTTACCAGATATACATCATTCTGATACATAAATAATAAGAAATTAGATACTACTAATCCAGGAGGTACAGTTTTGTTTGTGTTGTATTGTTTCATCAATTGGCTATTCGGTAAAATTTCAGTAGTTACTGAGAAGTGCATTTAAAGAACTAGCGTACATGATAATTTCTAAATATCTTTCAAAGATATTTCGAAGTACCGTCCATTCATTTCTACTATTTTTGTTTCTAAATATCCTAAATGTTATCATACTGAAGTTGACATTATTAACTATGATTGACTCTCAATATCTTCGGATAATCTCGATAATGTTTATTTCATTCTTAATAATATTACATTGTATCAGCCAAAAACGAATGAACATGTATGACAAATTATGCAGATTACTAAGACATTTTTCTAGCATTCACATAATGTGGGTAAGTGAAAAAATCGACTACTTCACAAAATGTTTTTTCTTACATCTAACAATTAAATCACAGTTCACCACTTGTTCTTTTCAGAACTGGGACTATTTGATAAAGTCAAGTAACCACAATTACCTGCAACTCAACTCAATTTCCTAATTATATTCATGAATTAAAAGATTTCTCATTAGATAAATTTCGTTTAGAATATTATAACGCCACTTGGAAAAGTCTTTTTATCATATAACTTATTCTCTTATAAAATCCCTTGTTGACTAAACTATAAAATTGAATGAAATGATACCTAAAACTTTCAGTAACAAACATTTACACCAAAGTTTTTCGTAATGATCCATTTCAGGGTATATCAAATAGTCTAACTTTTGAAGAAGGCAATTGTATAGTATGAAATAGAACTATAGCTTAATTGTTAAATGTCATTGAATTTTGTTTTGTTTATATTGAAAACTCTGCCAAGAAATATTTTAACACACTATATAAAATTACATAGAATGAACTATCCTTCATTTTGTTCATTCAAATTTTGTGCGAATAACTGTTTATGTTTATTCACTTAAAATCCTACGTTACGTGTCAAGAAATATATAAGTTAACTAATTGTAATTGAATTCTAATGTTGTCAAGCAGAAACAACATTGATTACTAAATATACACACATAAACATTTTTAAAAAAATAACACTTATTAGTTACAAAAACTTTACAAAAAAAAATGTTATTTTGTTCATGTAATGCTGTTGTATTGAATTCCAACTCATAAATAGTAAAGTATTACAAACGATTACAACATGCCTAAATCATATATGAATATACGTAAATCTATACTTATTTACTATTTCATACTAATATAGTACATTTTACATATATTTATTAAAATTATCACATCAAAACATCATATTGGATTCAGTGATTACTAGAATATGCTTAACAATGATTGAAGTTTTTAAACGATTATTTAATTTTCTTGTTTATATTTCTCACAGATTGATAATGGTTTGGTAGTATTGAAATCTAAAGAGCACTGGACAGCTGTTTCGTCCTAGTACAGGGCTCTTTAATATTACATACTCTTGACTCCACCAGAAAAAATGAAGCCAGGACCTTCAGGTCATGTAGCAAACGTTTAACAATCATCACCATTGGGCTGGTGTTCAGTAGTAGAACTCGCACTTTGGTCAATTTGTGATATAGCGAGAGAATCATTCATTGTCATTGTTGATTACTAGGATGAACATGTATATTCCCGTTGATTTGTTACAGACTGAAGCTGATCAGTGTTTGTTGCTATATATGCATCCCGAGAGGATTTCCTCGATATAGAGAATTATTCACAAGTATTATTTAAGTTGGATTATGACTGGCAAGTGGAATCCAGGTCGCGCGTTTCATCCTATTTGTGACTCATTGGCTGGATGTACCTGCATCCCAATGTTGATGTTCACGGTAGGATTCGAACTCAGTCCGTTTCGTGTCGAACGCCACCCACTGTGAACATTAACACTGGGATACAAGTACATCCAACCGACGGGTCCCAAATAGGACGCTACGCGCGTCCTGGATTCCGTTTGCCAGTCACATTCCAAATTAAATAATAATTGTTGAATACTGTTTCACTCCAGATATGTGTGCATCCTATCAATTCACTGTCTCTTGGTTTTCATCAGTACCCATTCTGTCACAAATACAAACAACGATGTTTACCAAACTCCACAAAATCACGTCAAATCAACAATAATAATTAGCTCACCAGATTTTCCTGATGTTCTAGTTAGAAGTAGTTATTGACTTGTCGGGAGTGTGACAGTTATCACTAGTGGCAATGGATGGTTGTCTCGCTATATCACAAGTTGATCAAAGCGGGAATTCTACGATTGGTGATGACAGTTAAGCGTTTATCACGAAACCTGAAGGTCTTAAATTCGACTCACTAGTGGAATAAAAGATGCAAACTATCGAGGAGTCCAATTCTAGGATATTACTCTCTAATTTTTAGTAGTGTCAAGATTAATGTGTGACAAATACAAATAACAAAATATTGTTTCTCGTGAAGAAAATCAATTAAGACTTTTATTTATTGTCGTATACGTCGAAGAGTATTAAGTGTAAAGACTATGAATTAGTTTAGAGTGAATAAATCTCATCAGATAACGGTTTCAATTATAGTTTACTGTTCTGAAAAGAGTTGGTTTGGTTACAGGGTTTCAGTTATATATTAATGATCTAACTGTAAAACCAAAATGATAAAGTTCACAGTAAACTAGACAAATACCATGTAAAGCACTGACATATTTTCTCCTTGGTTAAAAGCGAATTGATAAAGAGAAGCGATGTATAGAACAAATCTTGCTAAATCACGTTTAAGTCCAGGTTAGAAAATGGCTGATTCTTATTTACTTTGCAATTTAAGCTGAAAATTTGCACTTACACTTCAAAAATGTTTCATAATGTAATGATTCCCATTATTCGTAGTTTAACAGTTGTTTTAATGCATTAAAAAGGCAGTAAAACAACAAAAGGGATACACTTAATTTAGTTATCTGCGTATTTTATTATACTAACAACAAAAAAGCCCTATTATTATAATGCCTTAGCGACGTAGGTTTTTGTGTGTAGCCTACGTGATCAATAAATCATATCTATTCGTGTGTTAAGTGACCTTTGATTATAAGGCGTTTTCAAGTGATTTTCAAGTGACATAATGAGAATTCACTTAGATACTTGCGGCTCGATAAACCTGAATAACTTACCTACAAGCCATACGATTAAAGCTGTTTATCATGTGACAAATATTCTGTACGGAAGTGTGCTAGTTTGTTATGTAAAAAGACTCATAATTGTTGTTTTCTAATATCCATTAGTTTAGGATCATTGAATCAAAAAGTTCCATTTGTAATTATCAGTCAGCTACAGTTGTCAGGCTATCGATTAACTAACTTATAAACAACATATCTTGTAGTCATTTCTGTCTGTGACGACATACATCAGGTCAGTTAGTTAGTAATGAACAACATAGCACCTGGCTCCCAGGTCTAAATGTTATATCCATACCATTGGTAAAAAGAATGACAGTATGTCACTCCAACTTAAGCCACACAATTTGGACCTTAAGCAGGTGTCGCAATAATAAAAATCAAAATGTGAAGATGATCACAAATAATCAAGTCATTCTTAAAGTAGTCCTAGCCACCCTAAAGTTTCTGAAAAAGATGTTAACAGTGAAAAGAAAATCATTGCACATTAAAAGGGAATGGATAAACACTGTAGTAATTTCATGCAGTGAAGAAACTTCTGAGGAAATCGGAAGGACACTTAATAAATAGTATAAACAGTGATGCAACAAATTGAGTCTGATTTGTAGAGATGATAATGTAATAAAATGAACTAAACTTCAAGTAACAATAATAACAATCACTCAATGAAATAAAGGTTATGTTACCAAAGTAAGGAAAAACTGACAACTGTTGCCTTTTGCACACACATGTTAACATTGGTCGATCACAGTGAAGTGACCAACTGGTTGTTCGTCAGTTCCTTTATATTGATAGTGGAATTCTATTAATCGTGTTGTAGTATGGTGACTAATCTTAGTTGATCAACATTACTGGCACTATGAAGAGATGGAAGGTTGTTTGAAGGTAGTCGGCAGGGAACCATAGACCTAGATTTTGTGTTATTTGGCACTCGTGGCCCAAATAGCTCAGTGGTATCGAACTCAATCTGTAAGACTGGAAGGTTTGGGATTGAATCCACCAGAAAGCACAAGTTCCCTCAAAGGTTGAAGGTATACCTTGCTAATGAATGCCAAATATAGTGAAATCTAGGTCCACAGTTTCCTGCAGACTACCTCCAAACTACCTTCCATACACAAGTTTGATTTCAAGCGTTTAATAGCGACAGCTTCAGCAAATTGTAGAAGGTTTAAAGCTTTCTGTCTATTGAACACTCAAAAGTATTCCTAAATATCAACATAATATCCTGTGTCATCTAGAAGTTTGGTGATTTCACAAGTAAATGTTTAATTTCTCCAAATCTTAGATTCCTGGCACATATCATTGAAATTATTGGTAGGCCCTTCTTTCCACTCTGTCAATACAACTGCTTTTACAGGTATGCTCAAATTTATACAAAAAAAACATTTACAGTAATGTAAGAAGGATACCTGTTGATTTCCGATTGTCTCAGGGAACGTATTGTTTTGCACTTTATTACTTACTTTGCAACACAGTAGGTTTTTGTTAGTATTATATTTAATCTACTTCTAATTGCTTCTACAATATCATCATCCTTAAAGTTCAGTTGGATACACATAGGCTTTGTAAAACTGTGATTTCACTTGGTGTAGTAGTTGTATATTTACTGTATTTATCAATAAATTTCCCTGGTTATCCATTCTTTTTCAATATTGTTTATTATTCATAAGTTCTGAATCTATTTTATCTGGCGTACAAATCATTTTTTACTCTGATAAATAACCTTTTTACTATACATTCACATACACTAATCACCCTTTTGACATATATGACATTTACATGATCAGGTCGATCTTCGTGGTTAGTCTAGCGATTAAATGATTTGATTTGTCCGTTAGTATTATTTAAACTACTGTTGATTTGATTTAGTTATTGATTCTCTGAAGAAGAGATTTAAATAAAAGCCATGGAACGTCAGGAATTTAAAATTTTCTATTCATTCAAACTGTATAAATATATTATGTGTTGAAAGTTATCAAAGCTTGAGGACAATCCATAGAATATTTGTTTCCAACATTCTAACCAACATTTTAACTATATTTACATGTCAACCAAGTTTATATAAATGAGATTTCAACTATCTGGATATGTTAAACTATTTCCCCATATATTAATTTGAAACAAGATATTATCCTAGGTTGTATGCAGCTGATGATGTACTGAATGTTTACCAGCTGAGATCATTAGAACATATGTTACGAATGCTCGACAACCGCCTACCTCGACTGGCAGTGCTGTCTGGTGTAGGTGTAGGCTGTAAAAAAGCTAGAGGCGGCCAAATCAAAACATGGCGCCATTCCATGAAGTCATTGATAATTGGGCTGATCCATGTTAGTATGTGCAGACTACCTGGTTGGGGTTGGCGTGATGATTGTAACAAATAGTAAAAGACTTTTGGTGACATGGCTCAAAATCGTTCACAATGGTGCAGGTGCTCCCATTCTTTGTCTTCTTCTAAATTTTAAGTTTCTGAATTCATCATAGTTTTCTTTGTACTGCATTGTATTTTCTTAAATCTTATCTCCGATCTCTAATCCTTACCATTAATACTGATTTTGTTACTACATTCACTACTCTGGGATTTGGTCAGACAATATAATCTCTATCTGTTAATTGATACATAGCAACTTGAACTGATGTACACAAACTTTCTAGTAAAATATCTAGCTTATATTACTTACAATGAACAAAATTTATCTATTAAAATTTTCGAAGTGGATTGATTGATTAACCTTGTTCATATCTTTGATGATTCCGACTATATTTTTCCCCAGGGGAGGTGCAATTTGTTGAGTGAAATGTTGGAATGTCCATATTTCAATAGTTGGCATTATTTTAAATAGTATGCATACTTCTAATGCTAAAGTAATACCTTTTTTAAAATTTTGGTGTGAGGTGGAGGTGATAGATCTGATCTATGTGAGTTGTGATTGGTTAATGAAAGTCCAGACCGACGTGGTGTATCATAGTGGTGTAAACAGATAAGCTACATATATTTACCTTAACTGTCATGTATGTGTACTTGTAAAAAATGTTACATCTGACTCATATACTCTTTTTAATCGTTCGGTCGGATTAAGGTTGGGGGGGGCTATCACTTTGCTATTCTGTTGCACGTATAGGCAGTATCAATTGTTTTTGACGTGTAGTGAATAACTGGAAACATTGTTTTTTTTATAAAACTTCGGCTTTATTAAATGTAAAATTGTGTTTGAAAAAAATCAAATAAAGAATTCTGGCACTTCATTCAGTAATCTGGCCCGAGATGCTTCCTCTAAGTAATCATAATTGTTGACGATAAGTAGAGTCAAACATTTGTATACTCAATGCTTGTCAAATTATGCAATAATATTGATTCTGTGTATAGTGAGCATACATTAGAAGCGCATAGTAACATGTGAAGACATGTGTGTCTGTATCGTATTTGGTTATCCCTTTATTTTTAAGCTCTTCGATTTCTCAATCTTATCGGTCCTTCTCGAACAATATCCTCCACATTCCATCTTTGTATTATTGTTATTATTAACTTGTTTGATTCTCATCACGTTGATTTTGTAATGCGAAATGTAATAATTTAAACTAATGCATATCTGTTTACTACGAAGTGACTTCTTGAGATTTTAGTTGTTTAAAGACTATCGAGAAAATAGAAATAACAATGGGTGATCGTCGCGCTATATATCACAATTTGATGGAAGTAGGAATTCTACCATTGGATGTTGACCAAATGGTGTGGTGTGTTAAACGTTCACCGTCAACCTGAATCCCCTGTTGCGGAATCTGGGGTGCTCACTGCTGAGGAGTTCAACTGTAGAATGAAACAGCTATCCAGTGCTTCCTGGTTTTCAGTGATATCTTACCAACATCATTGTGTGGCATATTCAATCAACTATGAGTTGAAATAGTAAGTATTCGAACTAACAACTATTCTCGATAACCGCGACAACTGGCTCTTATAAATTCATTAAAATTTCATTCCGATAGCCATAATATAGTGTATATAAATACATTGAACAAATTACAGTAAGAAAACGATACATGTCAGCATGGTGATTGCTTACACCGATTACTAACTGTTTGAATATGTATCTACAATTTGTCGGTTTTAAATTTCAAAGATCATTTGAAACCAGGAGTAGGAAACATTAATAATTTCTGCAATGTTTTGAGTTGTATTCAGTGATAAAATAAACAAATCAAATCAAATACGAATACGATAACATAATAAGACGTTGAATTAGTTGTGATGATATGCATACTTAAAGAATAATGACATATAATAGATGATATGGAGAATTGTTGTCAGGGTAATTATGATAATGATGATAGGAAATTGATGTGAGCTGTGATAGCATTATCAAGGTAATAATAAGGATAAGAACTTAGTATGAATTTAGGAAGATGAGTGTGTAATTAGGAATAAGGTAGAGATAAATAGGAAAGTGGTTGGTCAGCTAAGAGTTCATAACAGTAGCCGTATATAATGGGTCGAACTGTTGTAGGTCACAGCAGACTGAGTGATTAGACATAACTGTTCTGGATGCATAAGTTAGGTTTTGACTATCGTAATACAATTTTCATGCATCTATAACTGTAAGAGCCTAATGACTAGGTTATCAAAAATAATTATGAGCTAGAATATTTCTTATTTCTTGAGATTTATACATTATTGTGTACTGCATTTCACTTGAATGAATGCCAGTAGTTCTTAAGCAAAATGACAATGAGAATGTTGTTATCCGTTTGGTTTTATCTTAGATTTTGTCAGAGAAAGATACCTGTGCAAGATGATATAAAAATGCTAATTTCGGTAAAGATACTTATTAACATTATTCCTGTACCTGAGTTTCTGTAATATATTCTCTGGTGTATATATTTTGTCAATGTTGTTTTGATAAATCAATCGTACTGTTGTATTCTTGTACTGTTTCTGCCGCTGTCTGTTGTTTGTTTCACTTCCAAAATGGACAGTATCCAAAACAATGTGTTTTGATTCGTATTTGCATAATTAATCTTGTGAACTAATAACTATAATTACTGTTACAGTTTTATCAATGGAATAATTCTACTTCATTGGTATTGCTATATGTAGAACTTCACGATATTGTTACTCGTTTTACCATTTTCCTTGTATTGGATACTAAAGTTGATGTGTACTGTATGTGGTGGTCAAACTGGGGAAGACAATCTTTTGATTAAATTCAGGATATTAACAAAAATAAACTGTATTCCTATAAACTTTAGATTTGCTTAGCTTGCTTGTATTAATAGTTAGTACAATACATATATCTACTTTGTTACAATTGATAATTGTGTATTACATTAGGTTTCCCTTGTACCCCACATACCTGGTGTATCATGAATAAGAAAATCAAGTAATAGAAAATAAATATCTATTGCTTCCGTAGTTTGAAATATAAAATATTACTGTTCGTTAGGTACAAACCAGTTTAAAAGGTAATCATGTATACTGTTTAAAACAGTACTTCCGTTCAAATATTGTTAAATTGACTTCAATAAACACATGTGCCATTTTGTTGATTGAATTTGTCACAGGTTGATGTTGGTAGGGTACCATCGAGAACCACTGGGCACTGAACAGCTGTTTTGTGCAAGTGTAAGACTTTTCAGAATTGTATACCCTCGATTTTCTCCATGGGAATCAAAGCTGGGGCCTTCAGGTTGCCAAACGCCTAAGCCAATACACCACTGAGGCGGATTGCAGTGGTCGAATCCCCACTCCCATCAATTTGTGATGTAGCGCAACATGTATCATTTAGTCGAATAATATGAGAAGATGTCAACATTTCAATTTCATCTTATAAATAATGAAGTAACATAACAATGATTTCAAGATGCCATAATTTCAATTTGTGATATCGGAGATCAATAAGTAAACCTGATATCCATGTCTTAATTTAATTGATTCAGGAATAATTTAAGAGACAATGATATTTAACCATCAATGATATTTTAAATGAACTTTGACCTTGTCTATTTCGCGTCGAATATTTTGTATATGAGCGTATTATTTTATTACGGAAAATGACACATATATACTATTAAGTTATTCTGTTTTCTATTATCCGTTTACTGAGGAGGAGGAAGTCGTTGAGTTTGATCACTCAGGTTTATGAATAGTTATCATTCACCAACAATCAGTTCAAGCAATCCATCAAGCACCCATACAATATATTACCTTTCAAAAAATATTCCTCTCCTTTATAACTGACTCAACGTCAGTAGTATTTAATAATACGTACTACTGAGTAGTTTAAAATTAGGACAGCAAATTGCATATACATCTAATTTCATTTTAATGTGCTTTCAAAAAATCTTTTTATTTACCTTTTTCTATGATCCCATATTTTAACCATCCAATCAGCTGAACATGTAATAAACACATCTGGATGAAATAAATTCCAAGCTACACGATAAACTGCCATATGATGAGCTTCATAAGTTGCTAGATATTGGGATGTATATGCTTTGCTACATTTAAATACCTTTCCTTCTTCTGTAGCTACTAGGAATATATGATTTTGTGTACGATGAAAATCGAATGCTGTACCGCAATCTATTGACGATCGGGAAAGGTAACAGAGTGTAACATGATATAAGATTATTTAAAATATAATAATAGTTAAAAGGGCTGCTCTAATGATGATTACCGTGAACGTTTATCCAAATTTTACTGTAGACTTATCTACTAGCTTAGTTATGTGATTCAAAATCTATTAGCAATTACATGAAACTTATCGAAAAAGAAATAGACACTACTTCACACCCCACTCAGGTAACCCTTCAGCCAAGCTACAACGGACAACTAAAAAAGCAGATATAGATAAGTAATTTTAACTCTGCTCTAAGAGTATTGTAATCTATACTTTTGAATGATTCTAGTCAACGCTTTGGGAAGTATTACTAACCCCATTTATTTTATTTCTTTATCCAATAGAACATTAAATGTAGTACAAAATGGCATCAAAACTATGTGCGCCAAACAATTATAAAAGTAACTTTAGAGAAAATACAAAGAGAAGCAGTCAAGGTGAAAATGTAAAACTTAATAGGACAACAAGAGAATTATAAGTCAAAATACATAGTTCGGATAGAAATGTAAACAAGATTTCATTTCCATTAAGAAAAGTCATCATACCTTTATGAAGATTGTAATAGAAAAATGCAGTAAGAGTGCCACTGGGTTTCTATTCTGTACCATATCTGATAAAGTATGACGTCACTGATTTGAGTCATCTCTAGGACTCCAACCAGAAAATCGCGATGAACCGACATAGGCCAGTCCTATACAGCATTCATTCGTTCCACGAAGCGGTCTCATAAACTGACCACGTTTCCGTTTTTCCAGTCAGTCTCAGAGTTGGCAAACAATACACTATATGAAAACCGATGGGATGACATCCGTAAAACATGATCAAATACAAACAGAAGCCGAAAATCTTCAGCTCGGAGACACCAGGCTCCCCAAGCATGAAACAGAACCGCTGTCACTGAAGCATTGCAAACCCGGTTTTTTACAGCCAGATTATCATTACTATGGCACCAAAGATGACCTTGTTCGGCATAAGCCAATCTGTCTTTTATTATGTGGATTGATCTCATTTGATATTCTATTACCAATACTTACACAACTGATACACGAAATTTTTGACTACTTCTAGCTGTTCACTACAAAGAATGGGAGCAGGTACACACTCCTGCTAGTCTTGCAGAAGTACTTTGCACTTGAGAGGTGCAAAGTATGTATCACACTTAAGAATACAAATTGCCAGGTGATTATATGCGACATGGATGGCTTGTGTTTTTATCGCACAGTAAGACAATATCATCCGCGTACTCGAGGTCAACAGTATTTTTCCAGGTAACAACGTCACACCATCAGTACTTATTTCCTTCACAGCTGTTTTTATAATGTACTCGATAACAAAGTTTAACCGGAAAGGTCTAATTCAACTGTTGGATTAGAACAATGGAGAAATGGGGTTGTATACCCTAACTTTACATAAGATATTTGTGTACAAAGCTTTCAGGCTGTTAACAAAGTCCACCGGCACACTATTTTCCGACAGCCAATTCAAATGCACAGTCCTGTTCAATGAATCAAAGGCAGTTTTAATGTCAAAAACACAACGGTTGTTGGCTTGTAATACGTATAACAGTGTCCTAACATTTGACAGAGGGTGAAAATGTGATCAATACATCCCTGACTCGGTTGACAACCAGCCTGCTCCTCGAGAGTTAAAAGAGCCTTCGGCAATCACCAGATGCAGGTCACATTGATTTCTGGCCACTTAGACGCAAGACAATCGTGATGAAAATTAAACCGTTATTAGAATCCACATAGGCGGGTTAAAAAGAAACGACAGTCTTGAACATAACCACGCTAGCGATAACTGATTGTGATGTGATCAGTCTGTGTCCAGGTTTGGGTTGCAGAAGGAGGAATCTGGGTAGAGAATCAACGATGGTTGTGCCGGGAGTAGTTGCTAACCAGAAACAGGCTACGGTTTGCACAAAACTGTAGAAGACAGTCATCGTTCTTTGACCTGTGACTTTTGAGTCTCCATTGATTACCTAAATAATTCTTCTCACATCATAGATGCCGGAGCTGCGCATTGAGATCTCCAGCCAATACAACAATATCCGCGATACGCGTTTTCTTTAGATAGTCTAAATAATGGTACAACTTATCCTTGATTGCATTCTTCATGCAATCTGCCTGCGCGTAGGCGGAGACTACGAAGACACATTGTTTTCCACGCCAGTTTCTTATTACTTTGATGGAATCTTCTAATCTAACAGCATACCAATAACTATTATGGAGATCCAGTGGATTAGTGCTGCCTTCGCTCCGGTGCATAGTGCAACACCGATGTCGGCAGTACCGGACGCCAATGCTACAGGGTCCTAGGATAGGCGCGCTTGGAACACACTCTTTGAGTCGACAGATGAAGGGCAAGTTTGTAGTGCATCACCAGAGTCCTGAATACGAATCGCAGATGAACAATAAAACATCGATGTTAAGATTTTCTAAAGTTATGGCCAAACCTATTTATTGTTTAATCTGAGTCAGTGTGTAAGCGTTTAAGGAGGTTAGTTGAAATAGTACACGTGTCTTCAGAAAGACTGCATCAGATTTCGACACTGATGGCAATAAATAAAATATGTACCATTCAGAGACTTTAGATCAAACTGATAGGACCTGATTTTTGCCGCTGACAAGCTGCTGCGTGGAGAGAAGTAGCGAAAATAAGCTAAGAAACATAGACGAAAAGTAAGCAAATGTAAAATAAAATAATAAGGTCCTTAACAAAATGATAGTGAACGTCGTAAAGTTTAAATACCGTTCGAGTGAGAAAGAGTATGATAAGCCGAACATTTTTCATGATTCATAGTTGTAATTGCATGCAAGACACTGTCAGGCCACCTAAACCACATCAGGTCGTTTTCTTAAGGGACCACTTCTCGAGCCTTCGACCTTACGATTAATTCATAAAGCAGTCGAACATCGTTATGAGATGCAATCATTTGGTAGCCCATGCCTAAAGTTAGTTCATACGCCAGTCGTTCCTCTAGGGTCATGGAGCTCATATGTACTATTGGTTTGGAATCAGTGTTTTCTAACTCTCTTAGGTGGACCTACTCATCATCATCATCATCATCATCATCATCATCATCAGCAGCAGCAGCAGCAGCAACGTAGAACTGGGTACATACTCCCGGTCCACTGACTCCCTTTATACACCAAAGGTTCACTTTTGTTCTTCCGTTTTAGTAGGTAACACCCCAGTTACTAGAAAGCAGTAGGTAGGACTTCCGTGGTAATGGCTAGACACTTAGATACATGAGGGCATTTCGAGAGGAAGAGCGAACACTTTCCACTATCACTCGTACCAGTGAATTTCGGTAGTGACCTTTGTCAACACTAATAATCTATGGGTGAGTTAGAAAATATCCTGGTTACTTCGAAACAGCAATTAGTATTTATGGTATCTTCGAAAATGTTCACTGGACATTTGTATAAGCATTAGATAGAAATCATTCAGAATATATTATTAATAAACGAACTGTTTCGATAGGTATAGGTGTGTTGAACATTATTTAGCAAAGAAAAATATTAGGATGGTTATTTTTGTGGAGATTGGTTATTTATTTGATTTAATACATCACAGATTGATGTTGGCAGGGTACCATTGAAAACCAAGGAGCACTGGACAGCTGTTTCGTTCTAGTGTGGGACTCCTCAGCAGTGCGCACCCCAGATTCAGCACCAGGGGATTCAGGTTGACGCGAACGCCTAACCATCTGCACCACTGGGTCAGCATCTAATGGTATTATATGTAATTATATTATGTAATTAAATCACTAGCCTGTAAAAACGTTTACATCGAATATTTATTAATTGTTAGAAAGTTCCTAATGTAATCAAATACCTTACAGGAGTTTACTATAAATTTATTGAAGGTTTTATTCACTTTGGAACAATCTCTTTAATGTTTGACAATAGGTCTTCCTTTTATTTTTTCTTAAAGCAAATTTATGTAATAATAATATCATCCAATCGGTATGTATGCTAAAATATCTTGTAAATATAGATAAAACTCTTTACATTTCATATTATTCTAAACCGTTTGACTACTTTAACTATATGTGAGTAATATAATAGTCTACAAAATATTTACTTGTTGACTCATTTAAGTGTACTATTAACTTACTTAGAGTATTCAATTTACATTGTTCAATATTTTCATTAGCATTTGCTAACATCTTTAATATCACTGCATCGAATTTACCCATATCATTCTACAAATAAAAGTCAATCAGGAAAAGAATAAAAAATAAAGAAAATGACAACCATATTTCCTAGTGAACATTAAATCAGTTTGTAATAGATAAAATGAAATTATTTCAATTGAGCATTAACTTTTTCTTTTATTTATTTTTAACAACTTGTGTACATTTTTTTGAATATTCACTTCTGAACAGAATTAAGATGGATAGTAAATGTTGTTAGATCAGATAACTTGAAAGATTTAATATATTTGAATATTTAACGATAGAATTATTCATCTTGATCTTGCTGAAGTAAACTACAACATATTATCACAGTTCGTTTGAATGTTACTACTAAGATATAGATGAATTGAAATAACAGAAGACGTTTAATTCAGTTCTTCTTTTTAACTTTTATCAACTTAGTATTTTATATCACACTAGCAAGAGATTAATTCAGGAGGTTGATCTTGGGATATTTTACTTGGAAAAAATAAGCACCTCTTGAATACTGTTTGAGTTATCAATTCATTGTATAAATTTGATCCAAAGTATTAATCCCTAATAAATTGTTAATTTTATGGGTAGATATTTTTCATGATTGAAATTTAAGAAAACATTAGATTAGTACAGTCGACGACTCATTATAGAAGTTAGGATAACATTGTATAAAATAAACTTTTAAACTATCATTTTACAAAAAAGATTGTCTCAGTTTGTGGAATGTTTATATGATTTGCTTTGTTATTTTGTAAAAAATGAGGAGAAAATATTAAGGAAATCAACAAGAACGAATCAATTGTTTCGTCTTAGTTTCTGACTCCTTATTAAACGATATTCAAGAAATCTGTGAAAATCGATCCCAGAAGCTTCAAGATTTTTTGTGTGTACATACTTATTATTCGGAACTCCGCAAATCGCAACGATGTAAACTCTAACTTTGAGAATAAATGTTGTTTAGGTACTGAGCACAAGCATATTATCAAATAGTGTGACAAGGTCTTCATAGACATTATCTTATTTTCCACTTTCGAAGAAGTCTACTACATCTGAAGCATAACTTTTTGGCCTAGCTGTAAAAGATCATATACTTGCAAATGTTAGTGTAACGATGAAATTCTTAGCGATGATAATGAACAGTAATTTGTGTTCACAAATAAACCCCGAATCTTACAAGTGTCAGTTTTTTTGGATTCTGCATGAACTATTTTAGTCAGAGTCATTATTGTGAATATCAATCTAAGTATTGTCAAACGCTAATTTGTTTCTAAAACTGTAAATAACTGAGCAGACAGCATAACAATGTATATAAGGCATTTCATTTAGAAAGCTTCTTTTCTTGATGACATTATCAGTTATGCCTTATAATTATCTGGTTTTATTTACAATGTGCAGTGAATACAGAAGTAATAGTATAGCCCTTAACTAAATTAGCATTATCATTGGTAAGAATCGGTTTCCCTAGAAGAGGTATATTAGTTAATTTTACTAACTTTAATTAATGTCCATGATGTAACTCGACCATCTGCACTAATAGAGAAGAAGTTTAAATTCGCCTCTAAATCAATAGGTTGCCAGCGTACTTCCCATACAGGATCAGTATGTTTACCGGTTCTTGCTGTACTTAAATATAATGGTCCATTTTTATATTGTATGATACTATAAACTCCAACTGCTCCATCATAAAATCCAACACAAACCATATGGGGCATTGATGGGTGAATGTCTAATGAAAGTACACCCGATTCCGTTTCAAAATGATATTCTGGATAACTTGGATTTTTCAGTGTATAAAAACAGATAAGACCACCGGACTGTTTCAGAAAGTCATCTGATAATACAAAAAAACAATGAATTATGTATTAAATCTTTAATCATTTGTCTATGGTTAAACCCGAAGCATAAAATTGTTTCAAAATGATTAGATAAAATATTCATAATATTTGAGGTCAATTATTCACTATGATTCTGTTTTTACTCTAATGACACTTTTTGTTGGCTAAATAATACGGTTTCATTTTTAATTCATAAATACACTTTTGAGACAGAGATGACCTTGTTATAAGTTTGTGCTTAGATGTACTGTTTGTGGTCACCGTGATATTTCGAGAAAAATAAACTAGTTTGTGGAGCCACCAATCACCTCGACCACAGAAAAAATCAAACTGATGATTCTGAGTGACTAAAACAATTATACTTTATTTGAGATTCATGTGCTTATATTAAGCAAAGGATTACTTAAGTCATATGAAGCATTCTAATAGTACAAATTATGCATCGTCTACTGGAAACATAGTGAAGTTGACCTGAATATCAAACATAACAACTGATTGTGTAGTTAGCTGGGTAGTTGAATATTCTTGAAGTAGTATATGCTAGTTTATAAAAATAAGGTGGCTTATTTAAACATAATCTTTCTAAGGGAAGCTTATCCGAATCAATTTTTTAACTCTAAACTATAAGTATGTTGCGTTGTTTGAATTTGTAACAGCATTGTAACTGCAATTAATTATCCCGTGCATACATGTGGATTGGCAATAAAATATTGTTACTCCACAAACGACTTGTTCTCTGTTGGATTTAAAACAAAAAACATATTCAGACATTTATAAAAAATTAAAGGGCACAAAAAACACATTACTTAAACCTTCTTTATATTTATTACATAACTCACTAGTGCCTTTAAATGTGAAAGTGTGAAGTGAAAACTAGTCTTGAAATTTTGGTAAAAGATGACTTACATGACCCATGGCCAACAGCAAATAAATCATTGTACTGAGGTGACCAACACAGAGATGTTACGGCAAATTTTCTTGCTTTTTCAAAAGAAAATGACCACAAGGGTAGCAAGGTGCCCTGATTATCTCTAAACTCATCAGACTGGTCTTCATAATACTTAAAATCTTGAGCGACTTCGTCATGTGTGTTTTGATTTATCATACGTTCGACAATTTTCAAAGGCTGCGCAAATCGACCTAACTCATCTCCCTAAAAAACAATCAATAAATACAACGGTGATATGATTTAAATTAAACTATAACAGTTTAATTGGTTTGACGCGTCACATATTATTAGTTCAAAAGGTGTTTTGCAGATAAAGCTATAGTAATATGACTCTGTCATTTTCGGAGAACACAGAATAATAATTTCTGGCTTCAACTTATTTGTTAGTTTTATTCTGATGTCTCAGATTATTTTTTAGCTTGTGTTAGCAATAACAACCCTTAGTATTTACATTAGCCAAACCAAACATTCTGGAATAAAAAATGCAAACTGACTCAGACTACAGAAAATAATATTACTCAACAAACCCAAAAGTCTGAAAAACATATATATTTTTCTATTAATCAAAAGCTGTTATTAATTGCTACTGATAACCCAAAATGCGTTATTCCTATTACGAATTCGCCTTACTAATTCACAATAACTATGTGCATTTCAGGAACGTTTTCTGACATATTAGATAGAAAATGTTTGGCTGTGGATAACTTGACTTCAGTTAGCTGAATCATTTTTGTAGTAAATAAAAGTATCGTTTGCCTTAAAACCATATATTTTAGCATTTACCTTTGCCTTATTGCATTCTCATAAAGTAGTGTTACGTATAAGTTTAAGTAAAATTTTTGTCTCAATGAGATGTAAAAACTATTCCGCTTATATCTTTAAAATATTAGTGATAAGAATTTTAATCTTTAGCACTAAATGGTAGGATGCGATTATGTAAGTTTCACTACTGCCATAATTCGCTACATATCAGCTATACTATTAGTTTTATGCTTTTGGTATTTTATACTGTGTAGTTGAAGACAGTATTTTTTGAGTGCGCAATACTTGATGAAAGTATAGTGGATTTCTGTATATGTACTATGTTTTTTACAGTTTATTGTTTAGCTTATTTCTGTTTTTTTGGTAAGACGGTGTAATACCTATCCGAAAGTTAAGTTTGAGCAACTCTCATAAACTCAAGATAACCACGAAATCACGACTGATGATTAACGAAAAGCATAATGAATTAAGTTTTAATGGACAATTTTGAACAAAATTAGAACATCAAGGAAGAATCAACAGATACTTAGCTCGAGGTAAAAAACTAAACCGCAGTAAAAACTTCAGAGATAAATAACAAATAAAGCCATATAAAATTATGCTAAATAATGGAGTATTCTCTTTACCCGCATTTAAGAGACCGCATAATATTTCTAGACGTTATGATAAAAATCTGCAAACTTAGTGAAGTAAGGTAAGGTACGCGTCATTATTCTGTTGAAAGGAAGAAATTAAAATTGATATGTCGGGCAACTAAAGAAGAATAACCATCTTCGAGAGCTATTTATCTGTGAACTACTTCATTATTTTTGGTTGTATTTAAGGTGAACGTTTTATTTCTATTATTATTCAGTTCCTCCTGGCCTATCCTTTCATTTGACATACTAACTGCTACTACATCATTTCTCATTGATGAACTATGGCTAATCAATTGTGTATAAAAACTCCGATTCACACTCACTATTGCTCTATTTTGTATTAATGCTAGATTTCTAATTGGGTTGCCGTGCGGTCGAGTTATATTTATATCAAAAGGGATGTGTGAAATATAGTGTGATTCTGTCAGGTTGGTGTGTCATCTTGTGTTCTCTTATCTCTGGCTTCGAACTGAGTGAGCATAGGGCAGATGGACACATTTGCGACTAGGCAAACCCGATTGATGCTCGATAAACCAACCATATTTTTTGCGTCACGACAAAAATAACGAAATTAAAAATCTTTTTATATTCTTAGAATTTTACCCACTCTATAAGATGCAAAAAACAGCAAAAGCACTAACATTAGTGCAACTCCATCCACAGTTATCACGTTTCTGATCTTTCTGACTCCTACTGATAAAATTTTAATTAACTAATACAACCCATCTCATAAGTATAACATTTTCAAAATATTAGCAATGACGTCTCGATACAGATTTAGTATTTTATTGCTATATCAATAGACATGCATATGTTTTTATTCGACTTAAGTCTTATTTTCCGTGGATTGTAAACAGCAGAAGGACTGAATACAGCACTAAATATGCTTACTTTCAGTAATTCCATAATGAGTACTCTAAAAGTTTCAAACCACTGCTTGGTGCATGGATAAACACACTTCACCATACTTTGTGCAGTTAGTATGTTGATTTATGTAAAAATAAGTATGTTATAGAGTTTCATAGCGAAGACACTTTTGTCTGAATTAAAATAGAGTGAAAATCTCTCATATTTGTCTACGATAAAAATTGTTTGCTATCGCTGGCTATGCGTTAACCAAGTTTCAAAACAATGAACAGTTACCTATGCCCATGACTTTTTGATTTACTTATAAGCCAGTTGTTGCATAGATGACTTTAGTATTACCGAATACACAAAATTCCGACATTTATCTTAGAAACGTTTTGCTAGAATTTTCGTCACTAATAACGTAATACATTTGAAATTATAAACTAAAACTACCTGAGTATCTCCGTGAGTAACTTTTTTATATGTTTTAACTTCCTGTTTGTGACCTACAGTTGCCGCCTTTTTATCTTTACTTTTTCCCTGCTGCCTTTCAAAATCTTCAATATAATCGTCATAAATGCTCCATTGAGTCACATTGGCTGAGAAGTTTGCTCTCGGCGGAGGCTCTGTCATGCATCCTCTTTCCTAAAGATAGTAAAATCTCAAGACAACATACTCTTTGTGGATTATTATATGTTTGAGTAGACCTCTCGCAGAAGTTGAACTGGTTGGTGAGTTTCTTATCAAGCATTTGAACGTCACTACCTTTCATGCCGGACACAAACTTTTAATGTAATATCGAAGCAACTACAATGATAATTACCTCCTTCCCCTCACCTTCCAAATCTGGTTCTAACTCACTGGTTAATTAAAATGAATTAAATTACCTTCATGATGCAGAGAACCATCGCTAGCCACTTGTCTTTTAGCTTCAGCAGAGTCTATGGGAAGCATGTAACTTTCATGCCAAAAATGAACAGCCATTTGTTCTACTTGTGGTATTTGCTTATATTGACCTTCCTATAAAGTAACTACGCTGAACAATGTACGTTTACCTTGAAGTTGTACCTCACAATGTTTTGTGGAGCCTGAGGATTAGAAGATGTCAGAACTCTAGTGATTTCTTCTTTTAGCTCCTACGAAAATATGAATTAAATGAATCAAACCTGTTCAGATAACTGAAGTTGATCTTCAGGCTTCAAAACAGCACGTACACCGTATTCGTCTATTTCTTCGCGTAAAGTAGACTCAAATTCATCGCTATTCTGTTGACTCTGTCTGTGTGACTTTTTGGACGTCTGTCAAAAAAGGTATTATTTAGTTATAAAGAGTACTCGTCTTTTGACTTCTTGTTTCATGATGTCAATGTATACCAAGTCAAAGTGACGCCAAGGTTGAACTACAGATGCTATAGCAACTAACAACAGTCTAATACCCATTATCTGTATGATGAATTAATGTGAACTGATTAATTTTTTTGCGCTCGGGCCTTGAATGCCTTGGCTTTGGTTCCAAGCCTTTGGTTTTGTCTGATAATATGCTGATAGTTTCAGCTGATTGTTCTCACTATTCTTATTTTTTCTTTATTATTTTTATTAATCTTTACTCTTATGGATTATGCATTAATATCCCACCGTTTGTTCAGCTCTGGGTAGCCTGGTTAATGTAAGGCTTAAAAGATTATCGTAAAACGGATAAAGGTAAAGGGAGCTAGAATCCAAGGTTAGAAATAATTTCAAGTTTTCAGCCCCTATTTCGGAAGGCATTAGGCAATGTAGTGGTGGTATATATGGTCGTTTAGCTTTCTTATGAAAGTTGATGAGTAGGAGCTGTGGTTACTATATAAAGTACTGCGCTCCAGGTGGAGCAAACTCTTGGTGATTAAGAATTAGTTCTCTGGTGGGTAATAGCCCGTAGATTTTCCTGAGATATATGACCTTGTGAAGCAGCCAGAATGCCTTTATTTGGGTGTCCAGATGAGTTTAATGTGTTGTCTACGGTAATTTGATCTCCCCTCAACCGACTGTAGTCCAGAAAAAACAGCATCCCTCCCAGCTAGCACAGCCAATTTGCGTAATATTTGTTCCAGAGTCCTGTTGCGTACTTTGCTACTTGCATCCGTACCCTCCCCAGAATGTCAGCATCCAGCTAGAGCGTAGGAGGCAACGATATCGTGATTTTCAAAATGCAGTCTTATGTACATCTGAAATATTGTTGGGAACAGGTTTACTGTCTGCATGCCTAGCTGTCTATAAACTCGGTGTGACGTAGAGCATGCTTTCATGGCATTCACCTGATTGTTTTTCCTAATCTCCATTCTGTCGGTGAAAACCTATCCAAGGTCTCGTTAATTTTGGGGTGTTAGTTATTCGAAGCCCATCTATATAGTAGTCCACCTAAGTACCATCTGGAGTGCGCTAGTACCCCAGGTGGCATTTCTATAAGTTGAGGGTCAGGCTGTTGTTGCCTGTCCACCTCTCTATCCTAGCTAGTCCCTGTTGTACGAGTTTTGTATTTCCATCATCGCACATATTTCTCCACAGCTCTACATCGCCCACAAATATAAGAATTGATGAATGATTATTCAGACGGGAGTTGTTGGCAACAATTAAGAACAGCACTATCCTGAGTAAAGAGCCTTGTAATACCCCAGACGTATCCAGCCTCCAGTTTGAACACACATCCTTCATCTTAGCACATAGCTCTTTCCTCAACAGGATCTGTAAGGCTACTTATGTGTTACGACTCTGTGGAGCATGGTGTCGGACACTTTTGCCTTATCCAGGAATACTGCGTAAACCTGTGTGTTGGTGTCAGCTGGTGCTATATCTAGCTGCCATTTGAATTCCGCTTAATCAACCAGTCAGGAACATAAGGTGGTGGCGGGCTTCACCAAGGTATTTTGGGTCCCCTACTACTCATTATTTACATCAACATGTGGTCTGCCATATTTATATTCAGGCGATCTCATAGTAGTATATAGCTTTAGATCTTGACTGAAAAGACCATGAAGCCGAAAATGGCAACTAACACTCTTACACTATGTTTGCGGAACATGCTTCTTCTATACTTTCCAAAACTAGAGGATTGACAAACTTCTTTCTTTAAGTGTTTTATACAACGGAGGCCAAATTGACCTTGTTTAAGACATGTATATGACCAGAATGAGAGATACCGATGAAAACTAACCAATTCCTCTTATTAATTGTTTTTCTCTTTCATATACTCCTCTGTGTCGTCAATTTCCCATAAGCTTATGGGCTGTTTTCATAAGGAATTGGCTTTCTTCAAGCAACTAACTTCTAACGCTGGTCAGTAACATACTTAATGCATGGATAACTCACTGTTCATAATCAACATATATGGATTCTACTACTACGGCGAAATATCTCCATTAACATGCCAATTTTGAGCATTGATACGAGTATCAAATACTTATATATGCTCAGTTATTCATTCTGTTTAGTCCCGACTGTTCCAAACATCATAACGCCCGAGAAGTAAACCGCGAGGTTGCTTGCCAAAGGTGCACTTTGGCACAACACATACCATTGGTATCCTAACACTGTAAACGTTGTTGTTGGTTCTGTTTCCGATCAATAACCTCTAATTGCATGAACTTCCTAACAGAGACCGCTTACCGAGATCCTTGTGTATAGATCGTTATATTCTGAAATCGCCTACAGAACTCGCGTTAGTTTACAGGCATAGTCATCATGATGTATAGCTGTTACTTTTACTAATACATCTAATGCAAGGAAAATAAGTAAATAGACATAGGCGAAATGCAGAATAAGTATGGTGCAAACATAGTCAATTTATGTGGAATGATAAACGTTTTAAATTTATATTTGTGTAGCCTCCACTAGGAACAAGACCTTTTGATGCAGGAAAAGAAGAAGGAAGGTTGGTTCAAGTCACCATATCAAGGGATCACATTATGACTATGGGTGTGGTTGCATGACGTTCTGCACAGTACAAAGCGGCATCTAAGCACCGAAAAGAAAGACAGAAGACAAACAGCAGAACTGAACAATAACATTATACTTTCTTGATTAATTAAGATGTCAGAAAATAATAACTGTTTAAATCGGTGAGGATGGAAGTTAATTTATTATCCTCGACAGGTTTACTATCACTGAAGGTCAAAAAATAGTGTTTGGACTGGGATCCTAAGTAAGGTAAGGAATGTTACATGGGGAGTGGTTGTCTTGGTCTGAACTGAAATATGTATGGCTTTTGGTATAACGCTTGTTTGGTGATCACTAGTACCTTTGGAGAGTCCTGTAGCCTTACTAAGCGTTGTAGTTAGGCACTTTACATGAGTAGTGTTCTGTTCTGCATTACTTAAGTGTGATGATCCCAGTTTATTGTGTCTTCGGATGTCAGTCTTTTTCTCAACTACACAGGCTTCTTTATACATAGTAAACTAATATGGCATAAGAAAACTGTGATTCAATATCAACGCCAATGGGTGCCTTGTCGATCACTATATGTCTGCTCTATGTCTACCCGGTCTCAAGCAGAAATAAGGGAACACAATATTGACAAGCCCCCTCCCCACCCGAGAGAAAATTACATTATATTTCAGGCATTCCTTTATATACACATAAAATCAGACAGCTCAGTCAGCCAATTAGAAATTTAATATTAATAAAAGGCAAAGGAGGTAGTGGCGGCAATTAGGGGTAACTTATATATAACCGGTTAATTGTAGTTCATAGCAAGAGACAATATGCTAAACGGGAGGATATGATAAAAGGAAGTGACAATGATAGAAACGAATTGTTTACACTACCCACTGTTAAAATAACTGAAACAATATTTTAAAAGTTCTTTATTCTTCCTTAATCGTTCAAAGAAACATTTATGCGTTTAACTGGTGCACAACTTTTAAACTACTACCCAGTCCCGACAAATGTGGCTGGTTGTGCTCTGGCATACAGTTACTCCCTCCCCCAACCACCACTCCATGACTTTATCGAGATTACATCATTTTGCTGATCATGACTCGGCATATTCCAATGGTCTAACATTCACTGAACATATTACAACACTGACTCGCAGCTCAAAAAGACATTTAGATTAAATCCTTTGCAACTTCCGCAACGAAGAAGCCATTCTAGAATGTTAGACGTTGGTTTTCAGCTGCCTACGCGTAGGTGCAAAATGCTAAACAAAATTTGTCCATAGGTACTTTACTCCCGACATTGTACAAAACACTAAAACTAAGGAAATATTTAAATGTTGACAAGTTGTCAAATACTTAACTCCCCACCCCCCACTTTAGCTTCAACTTCCTAAAATTAGCCCCATTTTTCTCCGCAAATTACTCTACAGGCTAAAACTTCCTAGCTATAGTGGGTTCAGTTCAAAGGAATCTTCCTTATGGTTTGTGTAGCCACATATTTTACATTACGGTTCCCACATTTTAAACCAACAATAGGGAAAACCTTTTCATAGTGTACTTTCCTAGATATGGACTACCCAACCAGTGAACATTAGGACCTTTAGAACCCTTCGATATTTCATCAACTTGCTTCATAACTTTTCTTTTTCTGGTGACTTACTCATGTCTCAAAACAGCGAACCATAGCCATACACTTTAGATCCTGTGTCCGCCTACCGTTTAGGTTATTTAAGTCTACTGAGGAGGCTACACTCCTTTTTATCTTTTCTTTTTTATTATATATTTGTTGATACGCCGATACACTTACGGTTGTACGTTACTCAAATTGTGTGGCGCTAGTATGGTACAAACGATTTATATTTTAATTAGTAGAAGGTTTATCTACTTGTTTTTTATGATATATGTTCTTTACCCTTAAACCTCCGTGACGGATAAACTACGACACGTACGCATAATTTTGCTGCACACTACAATTTAGAATTTCATATTCTGTAACTTTGCATTACATTACCCGCCTGCATATGAACTGTTCCATTTATATCTTTCACACGCTTGTATGTCTCACTACAGTGCTATGCATTCTAACCCCAGAAATTTATTTGTCTTACTCCGGTTCGTTTGTGCAACTACTTAATCCTGTTATGATATGTTGTATTTTCATCGCATCCCTGGACCACTAATCTTGTTGTTTATAAATGACGAGACTGCCAACCTAGAGTCACCAACGCGTCTACATTCAGATTATGAGATTAAGAGGGAGATTAGAGAGCCGTCTGATAAATTGGTCCTTCAAAAGGAATGATACAAGATACACAGACAGGCTGCTATCAACTTCTTCATATTACCATTAAGTCCAAATTGATTTTGGAAAAGAAGAGCATACATTGTCTACGTTCACTATTGACGAGTCCGGAATTACTCACTCTACCTCAGAGAATGAGTTGGGCATAACCTTCCGCGATATTGTGTGGGTGTCTTCTGATTGACATTTTGCAGCTACTAAAACCTATGTAGTCTAGGGTGTGGGTGGTTCTGTCTGGGACATTAGGTATTTTAAATTCTGAACTCTTCGCCTCCGTCTACAGTACTTACCTAAGACCGCTTCTTGATAAGCTCATATCATTTTTTCTACCTTGACAAAGATATTGCCATCCTGGAACGAATTTGCAGAAGCGCATTCAAAAGGTAGTAGTGAAAAAACTCTGCTCAGTTCGACTTAGTGCACTAAATATGCACCATGTTCAGCAAAAGAGGGCCAGGGGAATATAATCTTGATATATCATCTAACTCACAACCTTCTCCACCCTAACAAACTGCTGTTGAAATCCAGTCGTAAACCAATCTTAAGAGGGCACCCTTATAGAACAGAACACGAAATAGCCCACACGAAATTCCTTGTTAACTTCTAGTGGCTTTGATAAGCAGACTGTAGCAATATTTACCTAATGCAGTTGTGTTGGCATCTTTCACTGAATCGTTCTGAAGGAGGCTGGGCGCATATCTAGACTCTATGGACAGTGAAAGACATTACTGTAGGAGCAACACCTTGATTATTTCTATTTCCTCCCAGTTTAGGAGCAGTATGACCAATGCTGCACTTTCCAAAACAAAGAACACTCCTAGTATCTAGAGATGGGTATCAAGGAACGTCAGGCGGTTGACTCTGCTAAACTAAATTAAAGTTGAGGTTAGAGTGAAGATTAATAAATTAATATGTGACGCTGTGGGAAGTTTGAAGGAGATTGCGCTACGGTTTCCTGATGTTTGCTAGAAATTAAGTAGTTATGGAGTGTAAGGCTTCAATCAATGGGTTTCGCAAAACACTGTCACATTCAATTGATCATTGCGGCCCTACAGCGAAACGCATTTCACTGAAAGCAATTTCTGGTAAACAGTCATATGTATATATTGCTCGCAGACCTAAAAGGATTACCGTCAGCTTCACAAATATTCGAGGACTCATGCTTGAAACTGCAAAAAGCGACAAAAGCCGTTTTCCTCAGCGAGCCTGTCGAGTCAACATTGGAGGAACTCTATAGGGTTCATAATCTATACAATTTGTTTATTTTTTAGAACGTTGAGGATGTTTGCGCTCAAAAGATGGTTATGGAATTATACTCAAGTCTTAGAATTCTATTTAGCGAGTTTGTGGCTGAGTTACAACCCCAATTTTTAAAATATCCTTTTTACCAATAAATATCCACTCTTTACTTTCATTCGGTTTTTCCCTTAACGTCTATTTTCACAGTTGGTTTCCAGCTCAGCGCAGTGGCTCACTGTTGGGGACTATACTGTAAAAAGATGGTTAGCTCACTTGTTACGACGTTTATACTTTTAGCTCCTGATCAGAAATATATTTCTCTTCATGGACAGACAACTCCTGATACTAGATCCTCAGAACTTGCAGATTTGGTTAGTTCTACACCTTTGTTCTTACCTGATAGAAACCCACCGTAAACCTTTGACTACTTTCCATATTTCGGTTATAATGACTTTTGGCCCACTTTTTAGATTCACAACCTAAGTTATAATCCTGTGCTTTTTTTCTGTCATATTTCTTGACATCCATATCGTTGCTTAAGATGTTTTTGTCCTGTAATTTAGTTTGTAAAAAAATCCAACTTATTTCACACACGCATCAAGTGGATGCTATTCTGAGTCGGTTTACGATAGTTTGCATGGTCAGGTATCAAGTCCAAACTAATCTGCAGGTAAACTAAACGTGATCACAACCGCGACAACTGTGACCGGATGATGTAGCTATCTTAACAGCTATGACCGCGTCTTACTTTCTGAGGCGATTTCTGGTTAAGAATAATTTTTTTTATCATGTAAAGTGTTTATGGGAGATACGCTTGAAAAAAATATTGATTATCCTCTAGTTACTTTGCAGTGGAGAATATATTTTTCCAGTTCGTTCCATGTTAACCTGCCACAGTTTGTCTAAATATTATGTTCCAGCAAAAAATAACCAAAATATCTCTGGGTATATTTAAAAGTTCAAGTCATTAACGTGTGGAAATGCATATTTTTGAGAACATCAAAGTGATTAGGAGAAGTCTCATCAGTAAACTGTTAGTACAGATATGCTACCAAATGTAATTTCTAGCCGCAAATTTGGATTTCTTGAACCGAAACGTATTATTATTTCCATTTGAAAGATTATTTTTCTAAATTTGGGTTGAACGAACTGGTTGAATTCATTTTTAATTTTAATTTGGTTCGGATTTTGTTTTTTGTCTTGTAACTAGTAGCTTTTCAGTGTGAGAGTTGAATAGAATAATTTCATTCTGATGTTCTAGATTCTCCGGCTTGGAAATGTGACACATTTTGTAACTTCCATGTTTATATCCAAATTTTTGTCTCATTTCAGGAACTGCGTCGAGAATTATTGGTTTAGGTAGGATTCTAATGCTGCCTACGTAGAGTTACATAGTTACAGAGAACACAGAAACGGAACACTGTTTTTGAATTATTGTTCTATGTGTACCCAATTAGTAATTGAAAAGTGTGTGTGTGGGGGGGTGTTTTGCCGTATTGTGTCACTCTAGAAGAATGACATCAGTAAACGTACTACAAAAATACGGCTACTCTGATGTGAAAGTATGAGCTCTAAGACTGAATTTTATCACTACTTCTCTGTGACAGCACTGTGCTTCATTTTTGATATCTTTAGATGATACCATGGTTTGAGTATAGAAAGTCGTAGTGTTTACTCACTATTCCTTTTCTTGCATACCTTTTCGATGCTTTTTATCATTATCGTTAATCGATAGTTCAGCCGAAGTTTAGTTAGATTTTAAGTATAGAACGAGGTCATCGTTGTTACGAAAGCTTTATTCAGTTGATTCAGTTAGCATTCGTGGTAATGCCCACAGAAGGAAATGAATCTTAGTTACTCTAAGAACAACTAATTTCCTTAGTTTTAGGTTTTTATTACGAAGTGAGAATTCCATTTCTTTCTGCAGCTATGGTTTATATGGATCAGATACCTTCATCCAGAAACTATTTACCTCTTCTATCAATGATTTCAGTACTCATTCACCTACATCGACCCAGTCATTTACCAGTAAATAATCCCTCCATATGGTGAAGTATCACCTATAAACATATTGTTTCCCACCTTCTTAAATAGTACATTAAGATGTACAAGTCATATAATTGACCATTTTAATTGTGTTGTGTAGGTAACCTTAAATTATCGCCTTTTGTTTTTGCTCGAAAACTTGTTTGCGTTAATTTTTGAGTGTCTGACTTGAATTGTCAGTAAATCTAAAGGCATAAATTCACACCTTAAATACAATAAATATACTAAATCAAATTTACTGATATTGTAATTACATCCATTCCGTTAAACATGATTTAGATTTGTAGTGGCTTGTAATAACTATCGTCTCCTTTATCTTACGCAATTTTTAAAAAGGGATTTAGCACTTAAACTGTTCCGAGAAAATGTTATTACCCTGGAGAAAGTTCAGTCCCGTCTGATGTGTCAAATACTGGATGAAGTACATAAAGAACGATGTGGAGAGGCTATCGATCGACAACTTCTGCGTACTGTTATCAGAATGTTGGTTGATCTAAAAGTGAGTTTAGTTCATTTGAGTGACGTTATGTTTAGTGTGACAAAATTTTCTACATAGAACTCCATTTGCCATAGTTTGAGTAAATTCTCTTCGTAATTCCATGACTTCGTACTAGGTCTGTCAATTTAAAGGAAGCCTGAAATAAACTCATTAGTCACACATACTTGCTTTTTGAAATATTATATAATTATCGATATGAAGAAATACTTTGTATACGGATGGGTTCAAGCAGAGCGCTATTGTAGTGCGAAGTCTAAATTAACCGTTATGCACTTGTCGGACTTGGAAAAATAGAGTCCAGTTTATGTATGGTTAGTTTGTGAGAATAACTCAGTGTTTAGTAACGAAGTAATTATTTATAAATTCATATTTATTTGGGTCTTAAGTGTTTATTAGTGTTTACTAGATACTTTGAGAACTAATACGAAAAACGTATATTTAGAACTCAGAAAAATGACCCTTCACTGATTACTAGATAGTACTTGCCGTCACTTTTAGCCAATAGTACTAATTATGTTTTACTAATTGCTTGTTATATGAACTCCACTTCGAATCCCCCCCTAGGGTTACTGACGGTCCCAAATGAGGACAGAGTAGGAAGGGTAGGCATCAGGCTAGCAACTGGTAAAAAAAACCTTGCTAAAAAACGCCAACCAGCAAAAACATTTTTGTTCATTTCAACTCTGCCCTGGAAGCTGGAAGGTCTTCGTTTCGAAGAGTTATGATGCCTCATGATGAAAGCTGAGTTTCTCTGGAAGTCACGCGGCAGATACCTCTTTTGACAACCAGACCAACAATTAATATAGGTACACGGAATGCTCGAACAATATAGGGGACAGGAAGAAGCATGCAAACGACTTTGGAAATGAAAAGACGCAACCTGAAGATACATAGAATAAGCGAAACACATTTGTTACAAGCTGAACAACAATGATTATCCTCAGGAGAAGTGCTTGTGTACTCCGGTCACAAAGAAGAAAACACCTCGCACACACAATGAATAACACTAATGTCGTCCCAAGAAATACGGAAGGCTCTTATAGGATAGGAACCTCATGGACTTAGGATCATCGAAGCATCCTTCAAGAAGAAGAAGGAAGGGATTACAATGAATGTCATCCGGTGCTATACGCCCACCAACGACAGCCACGAAGACGACAAAGACTAGTTATATACGAATCTGTAGTCAATCATCGATAAATGCTCAGCCAAGGACCTGATCATTCTGATGGAAGATCCAAACGCCAAGGTCGGAATGAACAACACCGGATAAGAAGACGACATGGGCTGGGAGAAAGGAACGAAAACAATGAGAGGTTTACAAATTAATGTGTCTTCAACAAAATGATTATAGGTGGCAACATATTCCTCCTCCTATCCCCCTCGCACAAGCGCGTGCACAAAGCTACATGGATTTCACCGAACCACATGACAGAGAACCGAATCGACTACATATGCATCAATAAGAAGTTCAAAAGAACCATGGAAGGCGTAAGAGCAAAGAGAGGAGCTGATATAAATTAAGATCACCATCTGGTGGTGGCTAAAATGAAACTGAAGCTGAAGAAGCACTGGACAACTGGAGCAACAGTATTACAAAAGTTTAACAGCCCTTCTCCGGGATACTAACAAGCTCAATGATTTCAAAATAACCCTCAACAATAATTCTTTAGGCATTTCACGACTTACTAGAAGAAAATGAGACTACTATAGAGGACAACTGGAAAGAGATTAGAAAAATAACTTTGATTGCCCTGCTTTTCTCCTTTATTTGATCTTGGGACCGGCAGCAACACTTGGGGTCTCTAGATGACCTCTTCTTTTCACTTTATTTGTTATCTCTGTCTTGTTACCATGTGCAATATTATGAAAAAAATAATATTTTAAGCTACTTAAGCTGACATATCAGTCTTCATAATTATGTCTAGTTGGGTTACTATATGTCTGTCAATTCGTTTGCCAGTCTTTTTATGCTGTTGCGGACAATGTCAGTGTGATTAACGTTATGGGTATTTTGTCAAATAACTGAATGTGTTATGATGAGATAATTTTGATGTCTAACCAGTTTAAATACTTTTTGAAAATGATTATTTATAACACTTCAGTCTGTTTAATTAGGCTTGCTCGTGTTTCTTCAATTTTGTCTAGCTCTATGATTCAATATTCCTTCCGGAGTTTCTTCGTAAAAGCCAACAACTCTATACTTATGAAGCAGATTTGTTAACTAGACAGCTTAATGTTCCTGAGTATCTGCTTCATGTAGACAAAAGGATTATTGAAGAAGAAGATAGACTTGTTGTGTATTTAGATGCTAATTCAACTCGTGGTTTGCTTATATCAACTCTGGTTTCCGAGTTACTAACTCGTCCATTAGATCATCTTCTAGATAATGGCCTGGTCACTCCACTGAAAACAAAGCAAACTTCTCAGTTATCTTTATTATTTTCCCTTATTTCGCGAGTTCCAAATGGTATTGATAAGTTGAGAACACATTTTCGTAATTATATTATACAAATGGGTCGTGAAATGGTAGAAAATCCAACACATGATCCTGAGAAGGATCGCGCAATGATTCAAAATCTACTGGATTCACGTGATTTTCTTTCGGAAATCATTATATCTTGCTTTTCTAATGATTCTAGTTTTATGCGTGTTCTGCAAGAAGCTTATGAAGAGTTTATCAATCAGCGCCCGAATAAACCAGCTGAATTTTTAGCCAAATATCTTGATTCTCACCTTAGATCTGGTAATAAAGCGCAGACAGAAGAGGAATTAGACAAGTTGATGGATAAAGTAAGGATTCTATCGTTTCCAGTTGATTAGTCTCTTGTTAGACTTTTCGCAATTAGTGTATCATTCTGTCATAGCTAGTTTTGTATTTGTTACTATATTTGTAAGCAATTATTCACTCACTTAAGAAGGTAATATGATAGGGTTCTGTCGTACTTCTTTGTCCTAGTTATATCCTTGGTCAACATCTTAACATACTACTTGACATTGAAATCCTATTCTACATAAGTTCGAGCAGTTGTATCGCTGTCCACATTTGTACAATTTATTTACTCCAAATTATGGTGTAAACATTTACACGTGATAAGTATTAATCTTGTTCTTATTATCAATCGGTCTACATATGAGCCTCTTATGCGGCTTCATCATGGTTAAGTAGTGAAGGTAGAGAAGGCTAAGTGATTTGGTTATGAGTAGAGTGGTGGAGTGTTGTTAGAGATACAATTGTGATTATCACTTCCACGTTGTCACACTGTGGAAGGGTTCAGCTTCTTTATGTAACTAAGAGGTGATCTTAACGACCACAGTGCCAATGGGACGCCCGCTTAAATCCGGTGACACAACCTTTTCACAAGTAGCTTTTTATGTGTTATCTCGGTGCTTGAAAAGCCTTACCACCGGAAATCCGTGGAGTAAGTTGAGATATGCACTCTTATGGTCGTCGTTTTCTAACCCTACTCCTCTTTTGTGGGATGGCAACATTTCTGCCACGCTGGTCGTCTTAGTAAAACATCTTACTTCCGTCACATCCGTGTACAGTTGCACTACAGCTTCGCCTTGGACCTTTGGTTTACCACTCTTCAACTAACCTTCATGTCAAGGAAGATTGCTGTGGTCACGTTAGTCCTGTTGAATCATCTCGATAGACAAACCCACCTGTCACATCAAGATAATAGCAACGGTCCTGTTAATATTTATCAATTTTCAATTGGCTTACTAGGCACAGTCATAGGTGTTGCATAGTTTTCCGTTTTCGTCCATTTAAAACCTCTACCTACCTACTTAAATTTTAACTAGTGAGTCGTATCACTTGTTATCATGTAACGATTATAATTCATGGCTAAATATGGGGAGATCTCAGCAGTGCACACTCTATATCCCACCATGAAATCCAACCCTAAATCCTCATGATTCTCGATGAACGCCTAACCGCCAGCACCACCGGACCGGGCGATGAGTGGAACACTTTCAGGAACAGTTCAGCTGGCTTCCAGCTACTCTCCTCTTACCGAATATCTCTAGACTACCTGGATGTAAAATTGCCACAAGTTCCTTAACTCTTAATGAAGTTGAAAAGCTTATAAATAGTTTAGAGCAGTTAAACATCAAGATTTGATTGACTGACCCCAGATATCTCAAAGGACAGTGGTCTGTTTTTCATAGGTGTGTTAACTGATATACTGGCTTAGGTATGGGACCTAGACGTAATCCCACATGACTGGTCTAAATTGGTGATCGTCCCACTTTATAAGAGAGGACAGAAATTCTTTTGTGGTAAATACAGAAGAATCCATTTAACTAAGATGGTGTCTAATATATTAGACACTTATCTGGAATTAAGGAACAATGAATTTAGAAAAAACAGGCTCGTTTCAGACCTGGGCGATGATGTGTTGACCAGATATTTACTCTGTGTCAAATCCTAGGATGTAAGCATACTGACCATCGTCCGTCAATAGTCCCTCTATATGCAAAATGTTACTTCAGGACTGTTCTTAATGATGATGATCATCATCATCATCAGCAACGTAGAACCGGGCACAAACGCCCGTAGGTTCAAGTTGCCACACCACACTAGCACTACGAGATTATTGAGGTAACGTATAGACAGAATACAAGAGAGAAGAGTAAGTAAAGATGTCCAGAAAATAACAATAGAATTTAAGATCTAGATGAGGTTAAAGAGTGAATACACTTGCGCCACTGTGACCGATTCTGAACCATATCGCCTAGTGTCTCCAGCCATTTATTGCGATCATCACGCGGACCCCAATCAGGTAGTCTACATCTACCTATATGGCTTAGACCAGTAGTCAAGGACTTCATGAACTGATGCCACGTTTTGGTTTGGCCGCCCCTAACCTTCTTCCATCCTACTTCAGCCCTAGCCAACATGGCGCGACGGGTTAGACGGTGATCGGGCATGCGCAATACATGTCCCAGCCATCTCACTCGATGAAGGTTAATGACCTCTTCGACTGATTTACCGTGTTTCTCAAGAACCTTTTGTCTCACCTCACTATTACTAATCCGGTTATTCCATGATATACGAGCGATATACGAAGATTCCTATGGTCAAATATCTGGAGTCGATGCATATCTTGAGTTTTCATGGCCCACGTTTCGCAGCCATATGTTAAAATGGCGCTGACTGCTGCGCAGTACACCCGGCCTTTCGTTGAGACACGGATATCTCGTCTGCGTTACAAGTGCCGTAGATTGGCAAATGCCAATCGAGCTTTCTGAATCCGCGCTGAGATTTCGTCAGACACCGACCCACCAGGGGTAATGAGACTTCCGAGATAAGTGAAGCGATCAACACATTCAATCACTTCACTCCCTATAACTAATTTAGGAGAAGAAGCAGGCCAGTCCTGGAGTAACATTTTGCATTTGGGAGGGGAGAAGCGCATCCCAAATATGCCTGCATTGTTACTCAAGGTGTTCAAGAGACCTTGAATGCTGTGTGCGTCTTCACCAAATATGACTATAGCGTCTGCATATTCTAAGTCGACAAGAGAGCATCCTGGAAGGAGATTAATTCCTGAGGAGTTAAAAGAAGTGAGAGAGATTTCTAACAGTACATCTATGATGAAATTAAATAAAAATGGGGATAAGGGGCAACCCTGACGGACTCCACTTGAGGATGAAATTTCTCGTGACAATTCGCCATATGCTCTGACTCGACCAGTGGTGACCGAGTAGAGAGCCTTTGTAAGGTTAACGTACTTTTGAGGTACGCCTTTTAATGACAAACATTGCCACAAAAATTCACGGTCTACAGAGTCGAACGCTGCTTTCAAGTCAAGAAATACAATTATAGTCTGTGTTCGAGGATCTGGCGCAGGGTGAATATGTGATCAATGCAACCCCGGCCAGGTCTGAAACCAGCCTGGTTTTCTCGAGTCTGCTGTTCCCTAGTGTTGGTTAAACGTCGGATGATCATATAGGCTAATATTTTAGATACTATATTAGTCAAACTGATTCCTCTGTGGTTATCACAAGAGGATTTCTGTCCCTTTTTGTAGATTGGAACGATCAGCGATCGAGACCATTCCGATGGGATGGTGTTTAGTTCCCAGACTTTGGCTAGTATATCAGTCAACCTGCAGGCTAAAACTGGACCACCATCCTCGAAGATATCGGTAGACAACATATCAGGTCCTTCTGCTTTCCCTCGTTCCAATTTACTTATAGCGTTTTCAACCTCACTGAGAGTAGGGGGACCTGTGTCAGATTTTCATTGGGGCAGCTTGGGGATCGTGGGTAAGCTGAGAGTGGCTGTGGGGCCAGTTGAACTGTTCCTGAAAGTGTTCTGCCCAACGTTCTAATCTTCTAGATTGAGATTGAATCGTCAACCCATCTTTTTCAGAGATAATTTCACAAACTGCCGATTTATTGATGCCGGTGTCTTTGATAAGTCGGAAGAGGTGTCTACTATTGCCCGCTGCCGCCGATGCTTCCATCGCTTTTGCTTTTGTAGCCTACCACTGTTCATGATCCTTACGTAGACTCTTCGGAAGTCTACGTCTCAATTGTCGTCGTTCTTCATCATACTCCGAGCCTGCTGGAACGAGTTTTCGAGCCTCTATCAGTTCCCTAGAAGTTCTAGAGATCCAATGGTCTTTCATAACCATTGGATTGGGGTTAGATGCAGATAGCGCTGCTGCGTATACACCTGCTTTAAAATCATTCCAAGCTACTTCGGGGAAACCTGTTGGTCATGGGCGAGTAAATGCTTAGCCAAACCATTCATAAATGCAATCTTAGCATTCTCAGTCTCAAAGTGATATCTAAAGGGTTTGCCTGATGTAACATTTCTGCGACCAGCAAAACGCATAGAGATACGTGCTCTCACTAGGGCGTGGTCAGAGTCTAGACGCATGTCCCAGAAAGAGTGGCAGTCCTCTATACAGCCTCTCCAACGGTAGCTGATGCCGATGTGGTCGGTTTGTGTCCATCGTTGTGTAGATGTTGGGGGTCGCTAGGTTAAACAATGTCTCACCTTATGTTTAAAGTTTGTGCTAGCTAAAAATAAACGGTAGTCTGAACATAACTGCAACAGACGATCTGCGTTGTCTGTTCTCTGGGCTGGGATGCCGAGTAACCCACCTAAGTGCTTTTCAGCCTAATTTAGTCTACCTACTTAGGCATTAAAATCTCCTGCTATAATTACTATGTCTGAGTGCTTAGCTTTCTGAAGGAGGCTAGAGAACTTCATATAGAAGTCATCTTTCACTTCATCTGTGCTGCAATCAGTGGGGGCATAAGCAGAGACGACAAAAAGGCATCGGCGTGTGTCCCTATCTTTCAGAGTTCGTACTGTGCCATTTAGACGGACAGCACATAGACGACTGTCTGCAGGAATCCACTCGAGAAGTGCTTGTTCTGCCCGTAAGCTTAGTGCTATGCCTACACCAGCAAGGCCATGTGAGCTTGCTGTAGGGTCTCCAGATAAACGAAGAGTGAAGTGTGCTGTTCCGTTGCACTGACTAGGTGAGGTTAAACGGATGACCATGCTGGGATCCTGTATGCGTGTTTCGGAGACACAGCATTCGTCAATTGCAAGAGATTCTAATGTTTTAGCTAGGGCAGCTTGTTGACCGATTTGACACAGCGTACGCTCATTAAAAGCTCCAACATGAAGTTTAGAGCGTGGCTTCAGGATACCTGGTATGACATTTCGGGAACTCGGGTAACCAGTACAAGTGGCACGTATAGAAAATGTAGTAGAAGTGTTACAAGTAGAGACCAGAGAGGGAGAACGTGTTTGATCATGAACAAGGTGAACTCGAGTGCTATTAGAGGTATAAGGGCGGTTATCACTTCCCGGTTGCCCACACCGTGGAAGGGTCATTCTTGAGGAACCTGAAAGAGAAAGAGGATTAGAAGAGGTCGTGATGACCTGAGAGTGTGACCGCAGTGCCCAGGGAACAGCTGTTTGAGGTCGGTCAAGTATATTAATTGTTACTTCAGTTGTCAGAAGGAGGGGAAGCGGCCTCATGGCTTCCGAAGGAACTCGGCTTTCATCATGAAGCATCATGTCAGTCCTTCCAACTCCCAGGGCAGAGTTAGAATGGTTATAAAGGTTTTTACTCGTAAGCTGTTTTTTAGCATGCTAGTTGTTTTACGGGATGGGGTTGCTAACCCCATGCCTAACCCTCCTCCTTTATCCGGGCTTGGGACCGGCAGCAACCTTGTTGGAGCTTCAGGCAGAGTTCCTTGATGATCGCCCAGGTTGGTCACAAGGAGCGAAGTAGCTTATTATGCAGAACACTACTTATCTTGAAGGCTTAACAAACCCTAGTGAGTCGGTGTCTGACAGAATCTTGGTACGGATTCAGATACTAAGTATTAAGAAAAATAGCAGATCAGTAGATTAGGTCGTAAACAATTATTGGTTGACATGGTTGGGACATATCTTCCGTATGCCCGACCACCACTAGCATATGAATAAGACGGAAGAAAGGGAGGGGGTTAGACCGAAACAGCATCAGTCCATGAAGTCACTGACTGCTGGTCTGAGCCCTGTTAGTGGATGTAGACTACCAGGTTGGGGTCCATGCGAACGTCGTAACTAATAGTTGGCGAGTCTAGGTGATATGGCTAAGAATCAGTCACAGTGCCCGGGTGCAGTGTATTCACTCTTTGTCTTCCTCTAAATTCCCATAGCTTTCTTCTCACGAAATAGTTTTTTCTCCCTCGACTGTATTCTGTATATCAACTCTTTTCATTTTCTTTATCATTTAAGTAACTACTACCGATTTGGTGTTCATCTTATTGTTCTGCAGAGGTGTATCAGCACACATTTGCCAAGTTCTGTTTTGTTCATGCATACGTACAGTCCTATTACACATTGACAATAGTATTGTTAATTCATTTTAGAAATATGTTTCTGACATTTGTTTTCGTATTTTATTGATTATAGGCTATGATACTGTTTCGTTTTATTGATGGTAAAGATATATTTGAAGCATTTTATACCAAAGAATTAGCAAAACGTCTCCTTCTTAATAAAAGTGCATCGGTTGATGCAGAAAAAGCTATGCTGTCAAAATTGAAACAAGGTAAGCATTTTGAAATCTGTCTTTCTGATATCTTAAGAGGTAGACGATATAAGTCTCTTCTGTCAAACACTGTTTAAAATGTTAATTTACCGTTTAGTTTTTGAGAGAGCTCATACTACTAAACTTTGTTTTAATACACTTTAACCCCAATTTTCGTGAGCTCACTGATATGTTCCATGAATATTTTGGTGTGATATATGTATTCATTACTGACTTTGGAAATAATTTAACTAAGATTAGGCACGTAGAAATTGAGTCCGTTGTCATCTCACTTTTTAAAAGAGGTGGCTCAAACCTTAATAAATAATCTTTACTCTTTCTATTCAAGATCTAATTGTGACTTTTATTGGAATACTTTAATATTGTATAAGTTTCATAGCTATTTAAAGAGGTTTTGGGAAACTGTTTCATTATATGAAAAGTTGTTACACTCTTTTTTCCGGATACTATGGCATAATGATTACAATGTTTGACTTTTACTCACTAAGTTGCGTGTATTAGCTTCGCTCCTCCTATTTCGATTTAGTCAGCAGAATAATATCGTCAGCTTTCATACTTAGGTGTGGTTCAAGGTCCGGAACTCGGTACGTGACTAATGAAGTAAAGATTATTGACAACTTTTCATCTTCTTTCATAGCTTAGCTAATTCAGAAATTAAATCTTAAGTAGACACCAACTGAGATTGACTGAGCTAAACATGACTGTGTATAGATGTATTTACAATGTCACTGAAATTGTATGTATGTACAATCAACATAGAACCTGGCACATGTGTGCATCGGTTCAAGTTGCCATACCACCATGGCACCGCAAGATTAACACCACCATTAGTAGAAGTTACTTTAATAAAATAAAATAGTAATAGTAACAACGAGTGTGAACATATAGAATATGGTTCAGAAAGCTTAGAAAGAAAGTTATGGAATTATTGAAGGCTCAAGATTTCGGGGAGGACAACGAGTGAATACATCTGCGCCATTGTGGACCGATTGTGGGCCATATCACTCAGTGTTTCTAGCCACTGGTTACGGTAATCGCGAGGACCCCATACAGGTAGTCGGCAGCTACCGACACGACTTAAACCGGCAGTCAGTGACTTCATGGACTGATGCCATGTTTTAGTTTGGCCACCCCTATCTCTCTTCCATCCTATTCCTATATCAGCCAGCATTGCGCGTCGTGGAAGACGGTGGTTGGGCATACGCAACACATGTCCCAACCACCTCAGTCGATGAAGATTCATAACCTCATCGACTGATTTACCACATTTGCCTAACACCCGTCGTCTAATCACGTTAATACTTACTCGGTGATCCCAGCTAACGCGAGCGATGTTTCGTAGACATTGAAGGCTCAAAACCTAATAACTTTCGAGTGTCATCTACCCTTAATGGCCACGTCTCGCACCCATACAGTATGACAGAGAAAACTGTTGCGCAGTACACTCTCCCTTTCGTTGAGAGACGAATATCTCGTCTACGCCATAGGTGACGTAAGTTGGCAAAAGCCAAACGAGCTTTTCGGATTCTTACTGAGATTTCGTCAGAGACTAACCCATTAGGGCTAATCAGACTTCCAAGATAATTGAAGTGGTCGACGTGCTCAACTACTTCACTCCCTATCTTTAGTTCAGGTGTTGACGAACACCAGTCCTGGAGCAATAGTTTGCATTTAGAGGGGGAGAAACGCATTCCGAAATTGCTTGCATTCGAGCTTATTGCTGTTAAAAGTTTCTGCATCGTATCAGCATCTTCGCCGAACAGCGCTAAATCGTCAGTATATTCTAAGGCAATAAGTGGATCTCCTGGTAGGAGATCAATTCCTGAAAAGTCAGACGATGAAAGTGTAATTTCTAACAGTATGTCAACTATGAAATTAAACAAAAATGGGGAGAGTGGGCAGCCTTGACGGACACCACTTGAGGTTACGAGTTCAGATGACAGTTCGCCATGTGCTCTGACACGACTAATAGGGTCTGAGTTAAGAGCCTTAACAAATTATATGTACTTTTGGGGCACGCCTTTTAATGAAAGACACTGCCGTAGAACTTCACTGTCTACAGAGTCAAATGCCGCTTTCAAGTCAAGGAAAACCACTATTGTCGGCTGCCGAAAGTATGTCTGTGTTGTAAGATCTGACGAACGGTGAATATCTGGTCTATACAACCGCGACCAGGTCTGAAACCAGCCTGATTTTCTCGTATTTGGAGATCACGAGTTTCAGTTAAGCGTCTGATAATTATAGAAGCTAGTATTTTAGACACAATATTAGTCAAACTAATTCCTCTATGGTTATTGCAGGACGATTTTGACCCTTTCTTATATACTGGGACGATTAACGATCGACACCAGTCAGACGGAATTATGTCAAGTTCCCAAACCTTAGTCAAAATATCAGTCAGTCTGGTTGTCAATGTGGGACCACCATCCTTAAACACCTCTGGGGGTAATCCGTCTGGACCCGCTGCCTTGCCTCGCCTTAGATTGGCTATAGCTTTTTCGACTTCGATAAGAGTCGGGCGACCTAAGTCGACTTTCCATTGTGACTGTCTCGAAATAGTGGGAAGTTCAAGAGTAGCTGAAGGCTAATTAAACTGTTCCTTGAAGTGTCCAGCCCATCGTTCTAGCGTCTTGACTGAGAGCTAATAAGCGTTCCATCTCTTTCGGAAATCGTCTCACTAACGCTGGATTTTTTAACCCCAGTTTCTTTTATCAACTTGAAAAGTTGTCTAGTGTTACCTTTCGCCGCTGCCTTTTCCATTTCCTTTGCTTTCTTTACCCACCACTGCTCACGGTCGTTTCGCAGACTTTTCGTTAGTTTATGCCTGATTACACGTCGCTCATAATGGTGTTCGGAGCCTGATGGGACAAGTCTTTGGGAGTCTATTAAATCAACAGAAGCCATTGAGACCTATTGATTTTTCTTGACATGTTGGTTTAAGTCCTTGATAGATATCATTGTAGATGCCACAGCTGTTTGAACATCTTGTCAAGCAGTATCTAGTCGGGACTCATCTTTATGATTGCCTAAGTGATTCCTTAGTTGTTCCTGGAATTTAATCTTGGCTGTTTCATTACTAAACTGAAATCTAAAAGGTTTTCCTGTGGTAGTTTTTCTTCGCCCGGTAAGACGCAAGCAAACGTGTGCTCTCACTAGAGCGTGGTCGGAGTCCAAACATGTACTCCAGAAGGATCGGCAATCTTCTATCGAGCCTATCCAACGGTGACTAATCGCAATATGGTCTATTTGAGTCCACCGTTGAGTAGGGCCAGGAGGTCGCCATGTTACACGATGTCGCTCCTTGTGCTTAAAGTTCGTGTTGGCTAGAAATAACCGATTATCTGAGCGAAGCTGCAGCAGACGGTTGCCGTTATCCATTCTCTGAGCTGGAACACTGAAGCATCCACCTAAATGTCTTTCAGATTGGTTCAAGCTACTTATTTGGGCGTTGAAATCACCAGCCAAGATTTCCAAATCTGAGTGCTTGGCCCTATGAAGTAGTTCAGAAAGTTTTCTGTAAAATTAATCTTTCACTTCATCCAAGCTGCAGTCGGTGGGAGCGTAGGCAGAAACAACGAAAAGACAATGGTGTGTCCCTATCTTTCCTAATTCTTACTGAACCATTTAGTCGGACGGCACATAGGCGACTGTCGACAGGAATCCATTCAAGAAGCGCCTGTTCTGCTTTCATACTTAACGCAATACCTACACCGGCGTGTCCACGAGAAGTTGCTGTTGAATCGTCAGATAAACGAAGAGTGTATCGCGAAAGTTGTTCATTCTGACTAGATGAGGTCAAGTGAATGACCGCGCCAGGATCCTGTATGCGTGTTTCGGAGACGCAACATACATCAATGGTGCGGGATTCTAATGTCCTAGCTAGGGAGGCTTGTTGCCCTATTTGAGACAGGGTTCGTATATTGAATGCACCAATGTGAAGTTTGGAGTGTGGTCTTAGTATGCTTCGGACGTTATTTCGTGGTCCGGAATCGTTAGCACTAATGACACAGTAGGAAGTTGAAGATAAGGATTTAGGCTTGGAGGTGGGGGCAGGATAAACATTAGGAATAGAAGAAGGAGTTTGACTAAAATGGCAGTGATCTTTCGTGTTGTTAGCGGTATGAGGGCGGTTATCTCTTCCCAGTTGTCCACACTGTGGAAGGGTTCTTCTTGATGTACCTGAAAAGCGAGTAGGGTTAGGGTTGGTGTGAAAGACCTGGGAGCGTGACCGCAGTGCCCAAGGAACAACTGCTTGAGGCCGGTCACACACAGCCTTTTTGAGAGAGGTTCTCGTTGTTGTAGCTCCATACTTGTTGAGGCCTTACTGCCGGAGACGGAAATCCGTGGAGTAAGGGGAGGTGTGCATTTTTAGGGTCGACCTTTTCTAATCCCGCCCTTCCTTTGTAGGAAGGCAGCATCGCGGCTGTGCTGGTTGTCCGTAGAAAACACCTTACTGCCGTCACACCTCCGTACAGCCGGCAGTACGACTTCGTCCTCGGACCTTATATTTGCTGCTTTTGGTCTCACCGCTCTTCAACCGACCTGCCTGGCATCGTAGGACCTAGATTAGCGATTGTTCCAGCCAGTATAGCCCGATTGAGTCATCACGATAGGCAAGCCCGACCACCACGTCAAGGTAGCAGCACGGTCGGGACGCTGGAATTAAAATCTGATAAGTATGTATCAAAGCAGCGAACCAGTGATGAAGATCATTTTTGACTATGGCTAAAACAAAGGACATGTAGCTTAAAGAGTCTAGGAAGGATAAGTGTGCAATTATCCTCAACTGACATTGTTGTCAGTTTTTGTAACTGATATCTATTTAGTTACAGTAAGGGAAATTTATACTGTTAATCAGAGTTATGCGTATTTCAAGACATTTTAATTTTTTTCGTATAGTATGCAGTGAACATACAGGACCTCCAGAACTTTCGGTTGAAAATGTATACCTATTAATTTCGTATCACTAATAACTAGAGCTATCTAAACCTTGCAGAATTACATTTATACTTATGTTTTATTATCATCAATCGTTCTTATTTGAATAAATATTCAGAATGTGGACCGAACTATACACGCAAGATGGAAACAATGTTCCAGGATATTGAGTTAAGCAGGCAGTTAAGTAAAAACTTCCGTTTGTCTTTACCTGGTGCTCATGCTATCGAATTAAGCGTGAATGTGATTTGTCCGGCTTCCTGGCCACCATATCCACAAACAACAGCTAATTATCCGCCTGAAGTGAGTTTATCCTCATAAAATATTTTTAAAAAACTAACTTATTACATCGTCCTTCTCTTGGACAATCAAAACAAGTACTTATCAGTACTATCTGAAGTCGGTGTGAACAATATAGATCTCTCTTTTAAGGTTTCACTGGTTTGCGGCATCCTAGAGACAGCAACCGTTATTTCAACCAAAGTGAAAGAGTAAGTAGAAGAATAAAACTCATAAGGATGTCTACCCCATCATGTACAACGTAGAGCCTGACATATATGTGCATCGGTTCAATGAAAAGTAATTCTTTTCTAAAAAAATATAATAAGTAAATATATCTACGACATTCTGAGCAAGTTTTCAAATAGCTATCATTCATAGCCCGGATTACTGTTCACGTATTACCGAAGTCGTCATGAACATTGTTCCATAGTAAAAGTAATAGTCAAACTAAGGGTTTACATTTTTGCTGTCAGTAACTGTTTCAGCTATAAGTCAGTCAGTTCCCATCACCATTCCATTCGGTTTCCTCGTGTTGGTCTAAACCCCATTTTGGTGTCTACTGGTAAGTCTTTTACTTGAGCTTAGACTACCTTTTACTGTGTACTAGTTATTTAGAATTCGAATTCTCAATCCCTCCACTTTCGTAATTCAGTTAACAAAAGTAGAGAAGAAAACCAATGTCAGTATGTATCAAACATGTACAAAAAATGTATAGTTTTAGTTTTCAGCTTAATAAAAGTTACTATTATATTTAATCCAATCCTTGAGCAAGAAGTTAAGAAATCTGCCAATAGGAAGATGTTATATCAAAACCTCTAGAAATTCTACTGAATGGTGATTCGACAAACTTTGGAATTTTTGTGGGTCATCCTAACTCAACAGTCTGTCACATCGATAATAATAAACGTTATAAAACATTTTGAACATACGCACTCCACCTAGCTAATTTGTGATTGAATACTTAGTAAGTTGACTTGATAAAGTTCAGTGTAGTGTAATTGTAAATCAGGCTGACCTGAAGAGTTTTTCAATTTTATTCCTTATCACCACTACCATATTCAACATAACAGAAATTGCGTAAGCGTTGATCTTTGATTATGAGTGTCAATTATTTGAATTTGTGATTCATGCAATTTAAACTTTACCGTTATTGACGTAACAGGCCATTGTTGTCCTATATGGAGACTGATTCAAATTTCCCATCGTTGATTCTCATTTACTGAGACATTTTATGTGGTATTTTAAATGATTTCACTCATAGTTCCTATAATTTTTATTTTATTTTAGATGGTAGCTCTTCGTGAAGAATTTACGCGATTTTACTTATCTCACCATCAAGGTCGAAAGCTGATGTATGAACCATCTTTAGGAACATGTGTTGTGAAAGCTAAATTTCCAACGGTAAGTTTACACTAGGTAATATCAACACAATTTGAATATTACGAATTTAGTATATGAAACTATATGTAATGATTAAAACTTGCAAAGTAAACACTGGGTGGTGAATTGTTTTGCTCAGTGATCATCATATAATCATACCCATTATTCTTAGCTATAAACTGTCAATGTGAATTTTATTTATAGGGTTGTTATTCGAGTTTAAAGCTGTGAATACCCACATTGATATGGATTACCTAAAGTTCATTAAATTAATAATCCTTTACATCCTACTTTATCCATGTGTCAGTCGCTTACACGTAGTCTCACACTCTGGCCGACAAAATTATTGTACCCTATTCCATACAGCTTATGTATGTATTCTTCGAAGGATTCATTTCACCTAGTTAATGGCATTAATATCAAGGAAAAGACAATGTGTCCTTTTGATGTAAATTCTTTTCTAATGTTTCTCTGGTAAAGACTATTGATATTTTACGTGACCATATCTTGTCTAATTATCTTTCATTACTTATTCCTCTAACAACTCTTAAAGATTTGCTACTACTATATACACATAAAGTCCAGTTCACATTTGAGGGTAAATGTTTCCGACAGATTGACGGAATTGCGATGGGTAGTTTTTAGTGGGATATAGATCGGATGAAAGCACGTTCCGTACATGCTCGTGGTTTCGCACGCTGATTGGCTATCTCTAGATTAGTCAGCTCTAGCGGATTATTGGAGAAGACTCTAGAAGCTTCTTATGTAAATACTATAGATATATTAACTTTTCTGTAATTGTGAATTCCTACTTCTATCTACCCTTGTTATTTGGAATACAATTTCGTTCCTGTTCAAACGTCTTCTGATTTGGGGGTCTTGTCGAGTGTTCAGTGTCTAAGAATATACTAAGCAATAAGAGTAACTAGATCGTTATAAGCAAGAAGTTATAACAATAGTCCTTTAGGACCGTCGTTAGCTGATGTGTATATAGCACATGTGGAAAACTTAGCCATAAATTAAATTGAGGAGATGTATCTTTACAGGTGGTATGTTGACGATATCCTAGTTATGTACGAGAAAATCGATGATGCAAATGGTTTACTAAGTTAATTGAATACCATCCTGTGGAAAGGAGAACAACCAACTTCCTTTCCTAGATATCTTAATCAACCAGAGGGAGGATGGCTCAATTAAACATTCTGTTCTCAGAAAATTTACATGGACAGGGTAGTATATTGGGTTTTATAGTTATTGCCTAGGTCATTATAAAAAGTGTTTAGTAAAATCTTTATTTAATAAGATAAACAGTATTTGTACTAGTGATATTATTCAAGAAAATGAAAATCTGTTGACAGAAACGCTAATGTTGAACGGATATTCAAAAAAGTTTATAAATTGATGGTAAGGTTGCAGTATGGTGAAACCTACTGTATTTGTAGCACCTAAACAATCAGTCTGTACCACATTGGCTTTTAAGAGGTGACTCAAATAACTTGCATCAGTTATTAACAGAACATTTTATGCAGACACGGTAGTTGTAATTGAAAAGTCTAGGACATTGATTCACAACAAACCTTAACAACCTGTTAACGAATGTATCACATCCCACTCTGTCTGTCAGTTTATATGTGTGTGGACATACATACGGAGTAGCAATTGTGATTTTTTTGTAAGGGCAACTGAACACATGCCTAAGTGGCTCCAGAAACACATGAACTCAAATGGCAAAATAAAAGTTAAGACAGGCCATATAGTTGGTATCAAGTCATCCTTTTGTAGTTGTGTGTTTTAGGCCGTATACCAAGGTTTGTTGAAGCCTTACCTATGAGGAAGTTCAAACTTCCTTGTGTGTTCAAAAACAATTTGTACTTTCACTCAACCTACCCTAATAGAGTGTGGTCCACATTGTTCTCTTTATTAGCGAATTGGAGATTTTTGCTATTCGAACGACTGTGAACTATCTTCATTTGGTTAACATCCATGTGACAATTTCGTCCTCGGTTTTAATATGTTATCTCATCTTTTCATCTCTCATTTCCTCATGACTTATCCAAGTTAGGTCATTTCTTTCAAGTCTCAGTATTACTAACCAACATGTTCCGTTTTATGATAAACTTTTATCTTCCCTTTGCAAACATCAACATTAGGATGCAGGCTCATCCAGCTGAAGATTCACAAATAGGACGAGACGCGCGTCCTGGGTTCCCCTTGCCAGTCCCAATCCAGCTTAAATAATGTTCCGTTTTAGTTTTATTAAGGAATAATTTGTACATTGTATAGATGTTATTCACTATTTTGAGATTTAATGTAGTCTTCTGTGTCCATTTCACTATGACATGCAGTAACGCTTCCTAACACCTTGAACCATTCAGTACACAAATTAGAAAGATTACTTAAATGATCATGAGGCTTTATTATCTGACGTGATTTCTTAATACATATGAATATTATGCATTATATATAAGTAATGTTATTTTTGAGTTATTAGACTGCGTCTTCGAATAATTCGTTTTGGCTTTTCATTTAATTTCATAACTGCACAACAGACGATTGATAAGTCGACCTAAACAGTAGATGTTAATTATTACTAGATGTTAAGGTAATCTTTTCGTCTACCAGGTTTATTGTTCACATTGTATAATACTGATTTGTTGCGATTTCATCCCTTTTTTCTTCATTCTACCTTTTTCCCGATTGTCTAGACACCAAATCTTCGTAAGGAATTACAAGTATCTGAGTTACAGGCTTTAGTGTTGCTACAGTTCAACCAATCAGATAATGCCCCAATTACTTACATGACGATAGCCGAAAATACTGGTATTGAAGAAAAAGAATTGAAACGAACATTGTTATCATTAGCTGCTGGTAAAGGACAACGTGTATTGATAAAAACTCCTGGTGTAAGAATTAACTCATTTATGAACCGTATCTTTTTACGTATTATTCACGTGTGTGTGTCTATAAACTTAATTTTTGGCGGTGTCCCTAAAGACTCATTTTAATTGAATTTTTAAGTATCATGAGAAGACAATTATTGTTCTTTTTCAATCTCCCCCTATTATTTTATTTCTCAATGATTTCATCTTATTTTGTAGCAATAGTCCTTACATAGTGTTAGTGCTCACTTTTGTAGTAACCGTATAGTTTATTCATGAGACTGACCAAAGCATATCGTTGCACTCGTCATTAAAAATGTCTCGGATTTGGTGCACCTAGATATGTATTTAGATGTAGATCGAAATGTGAATTGCACGAACACTTCATATAGTATTAATCAGTTTAGAAAATGTCAGTATGGGTCACTGAACCTTATTTTACTAGTATTACATGTTAAAAATCAAGTATTTTCCCAATATCAACATTTATATTATATCACACCGGATCTTCAAGTGAATGTTTCTCAGTGATTGTCGCTTCCAGGGTGTTATCTACATCTAGCAACGACACCATGATATGTCATATTTAGAAACGTATGCTTGAGTTTATTGAGATTTTATAATGTCGATACTCAGTTTGGCCGTGCTGAGTGTGATGAAACGGCTTTGCGCTTATAAGAAGCCAGTAGTATTAATGTCCTTATTGGCTGATATACAAAATATTTAGACAAAGCCTCCCCTCCATATGAAGAAGAGAGAAGATAGAACACATTATCTAATCAGATAGTCATTTTATTAGTCAAAGCAACCATTTTTTGTATCAAGTAATAGATTACTCTATGGACAGAGGTATTAAACATTATGGGAAACAAAACTAGAATATTCGTGTATAGAATCTGAGTAATAGGTTTACATTAATTTGGGAATGGATATGGACTCAATGACAGTCAGTATGTCACTGGACAGCTGTCAGTCTAAGGAATATAAATCATTTTAATTTAACACAATGAACCATGATGAAATAACTACTTCAGATTGCTATTTTTTTATTATTCACCCCGTTGTAGCGAACTCATTATTCACTTGGTGAACTTATTTTACTTGATCATTCTCTGTAACGTAAGTTCGCTTTACATATTAAGTATTAGCTTTCACACTGCACTAGCTGGAAGTAGTAAGGATATAAATCACTTTATAAAATTGAGCCTTAGAAGTTAAATTAATCGAGTTGATTGAAAATGTGTTTATCCTCCGCATCGTTTCGTGTCGTGTCACTATTTATTGCAGTGGTTTAATATCCTTCAAATATTTACCACCGATTCAGTTATTTCAGTCCAAATCCCTGCTTATGGAAATATTGTTAGTCGAGTATCGTCGTTATCGTATACACAGTTGTAACTAGTGACTTGAAGTAAAAAAATGTTCAGCTAACGAATTCTGTTATTTCATAGACCTATATGTAATTTTGTCTTTTCCCTAGAATCTGGAAATTGAAAGTGATCATCAGTTTATTTTCAATACTGAATTTCGTCACCGACTTACACGTATTAAATTCAATCAGATTCAATTAAAAGAGACTGTAAGTAAATAATGTTAAAATCATTGTGTTAGTCATAAATTATTTTCATACTGAAGCATATAGTGTATTCGTTAAGCCGATTGACAAGACTTCACATTTTACTGTCCTCTAACAGTAATCAGTAACAAAAATTTAACTGTTTAAGTTCTTAACTTTTATATAGTCTATAAACGATTTCTAGTTTTAGTATATTGAATATGTCGCTAGCTATGGGAATCGGGACTTTTCTTCTCCTCTTCATTTAAGATTCATCAGCGGAATGTATTTGCTCTCAGTGTTGGTATGCCGCACTGCTATTTAACACCCCAGTACATTTCTTTTGAAACATACAACATCATACTTAACTCTCTGATAAGTGCGGCCTTCTTGCGTTGGGTTTTATTCGTTAATAAGAACGCAGACAGACAGATGGTGTATAATATCTATGTAAATAGATTACTTTAACTTATACCCTTACCTTTTCACTTCGTGTATGTGATTCTTCTCTCGGTACTACTCATGATATGTATTGCATTTGATTCATATGGTTACTAATCCTTTAGTTTTGTTTATTGTGTCTGAGTATAAGGCAAGTTTGGGACTAATATCTAATTATTACGTCGCACGTTTAATCAGCATCCATTAATTCGACCATCCCTCATTCTCGATATTGTTGCTATAATAAGTTTATATTAGTTATACAAGTTAACAAGGCAGCGATGTGATTATTTTTATCAGGTTAATAGTATTATATTGCAGTAATTGTTTGTATAAATTCAAAACATAATCACAGATATTCTGATTTATTCCATGTGACTTTATATCGCATATATTGGATGCCTTTGGTCACGAGATCAATTCAAGGATGTAAATTGTTCTTATCAACTTCATTTGTTAGATATAGTCTGACTTTACACTGCAAACATGTGAATTTATATCAGCCACAACCGACAGTCATTAAAACAATATGATTTAATTATTTTGTAAAATAATATTTTATATGGGAATAGAATAGTTTCTTTAAGAATGAATTCATAACAACATTTTAATTCATTAAATTAGTGTATATCCCATCATTTTAGGAACAAGAACAAGTGGCTACTGAAGAACGTGTATTTGCTGATCGTGTTGCTCATGTAGATTGTTGTATTGTACGAATTATGAAAACGCGTAAAACTATCGATCATAATTCATTATTGTCAGAAGTTTACAAACAATTGCAATTTCCACTCAAAGTAAGTTGACTAAATAGCAATTAAAGTTGTTACAGCTTTTCCAATTAATAGACGTGAATTGGGAGAAAAAAACAAACTTAATAGAGCAAAGTGAATTCATTTATTTCGTGATTCCTCTTCAAAATATACATATTAGTAATTGATTTAAAAAACCACTGTGTATGCTTTATATCATGTTGATCATGGATACGAAGTAAGGCAGTGATATTGGGATGGGGGTGGAGAGGAACTTCAAAAATGTCTAGGATAGTCTAATATTTACAAGTTAATCGTTGTTGTGTAATAAAAGCTGTCAAATGCGTATATTAATAGAATAATAGTAACGTCCTTCAGTCTCAGTTGTAGTTTATGTCCAACTATGCGGACATTAACCTTTTGTTATTTCAGTGTAAGTGCTTTAGCACAAATATGTAAATTGGTAAATACAATCAGAAATAAAATGAAGTTAGAATTTACCTAATTTTGTCCTATCTCAATGTGGAGTCTGTTTCATAAAAGGGGACTAGTTTGGCAACCATTGTTTTCATTTAGCGCTTAATCTGCAGCTAATCCCTCTAAGTGTCTTTTTTATGTATAGACATTTGAAGCATTTTGCATTTTACTGAGTTAAACTAAATTTGAGCTTATTCATATGTGAATATCCATGTAGCTATTTATTAAGGAAGTCAGTCGTGTGAATTTTTATTTCTTCTTGTCTTACCTCATCAATGTCTTATAGGTAAATTGCTTACTTCCTGAATAGTTTTATGAAGATTTCTCTTGTATATTTATGGTAAATGCATATTCACTGAAAGTTAAAAATACCTATCGGTATTTTTAATATCATTTTACACCACTTATTAGTAGTCAGTACTATCGTCAGGTTACTTTTCAGAATTCACAAACACAAGTTATGAGACCTTATTCTCACATTTGACAACATGATTTTCAATTATTGCTGACTATTTGCAGTGAAAGATTATAAACAAATAGTATTTATTGGAAGTCAAATCGCAAAGTATAGGGGAAACTTCGCATCACTTTTTCGCGAGTTCGAATACTAATAATTACTATAAAATGGTGTTCAAAATTGACTGTTTTAACGGATGTCTGCAGTCCAGATATACCCATTATCCATAATCGTCATGTCTCACATGTGTTATGTGTTGCAGTAAACAGTTTCTTTTTTATGTATTGGATATCTCACCGCACCATGTATTTCGTAAATCGGGAATTGTATAAACAATTTTTTTTATGGATATCGAGTAGCTCTTTCAATGGAAACGTGACAAGTTACCAGTTAACATTATTTTGCATCAATGGTTTCAGGTCAACAAGAATTTCATAAGCGAGATATACTTACTAACTGAACTGGAACGAATCTAGTTTGTTTTCCGGAATACAGTATACTAGTATAACGTGGAGAAGAGTCAATCAGGAGTGTCTTTCAACCATATTATAAATGCAATTTAATGATAGAATTTCTGCACATTATAATTGTTTTTTTTCTTCCTGTAGACTATTTTCTATTAGACATTTGAATTTTTATCGTTAATATAGGTGGATTGTGGTATTACGATTTCTATTTCTAAATCCCTATTTTTTTAGGGCAATAGTAGTTTCAAATTTTGTGTAGGGTTAGCTCTACCAGTGCTTATCACTACGTGGGGTTGTGACTAACGTAGTAGTTGAATGAATGGAAACTAGGAACGAATTAACCGAAACATGGTATCAATTCATCAAGTTAACTGTTGTTCTGAGTCGTCTCAGTTGACTCAAACTCTGGTTATAGTTTGCGTTATTGCCATAACCAACCGCTGAAATCCCTGGATAGCGTAGATGTGGATCTATCGCTCTCAGTACAATGGCTTTGACATAATAGCAAAGATATGGATACATTATAAGAATCTCTTTCTGGTTATTATCACTTTTTGACTAGTATGCGCACAAATGACTTTATTATAGAAACTGGATAATCATTTCTTCATTTCACGTATCTATGTATATCTGTTTCCCTTCTTTCTTTAGGCAAGTGATATAAAGAAACGGATTGAAAATTTAATTGAACGAGATTACATGAAAAGAGATTCCAGTAATGCTGCTACATATCATTATGTTTCTTAAATGAATTCCATATATTTGCCTTCGGGGGGGGGGAGTGATTTTATCTAAGATAATGAGATTTTTGATGTAATGACTCCGTATGTATGTTTCAAACTGTCGTTGTTAGTTTTCTTCCATTCTGGAAAGTCATGTTAGCAAATATCTGATAGGGATTATCTTCCATCTTTCCTTTATTTCTTTGTACAGCAGATTTTGTCAAATCATCAAACATTCTTCTCTAAAGAGTTAAAACAGTCTATTATGCTATCGTCGTTATCATGTATGTTTGTTTCTTTTTAATACACTCTTGGCCTACTCAGTGCTTTGTTGCCCATACTTCATAAATTATGCTCATTCTATCGCTAGCTACTCAGGTGAGTTTTGGGATATGTGACGCAAAATACAATTCTGGTCATATAACTTATGTTTCGACCCTTTTAGGTATTTAGTCTTACCGTTGCTGCTGTTATGCAAATCAAACCAACTAAGTTGCAAACATTGGATCGGATTATACCTTACATTTGTGCTTTGAAGAGACTTCAATATTACTATAGTACTTCTAGGTTCAATCACGCTTCATATGCGTTGTTGTACTGAATACTGAAGATCATGCCTTCATAAGTTGTGGGGTGTCACTGACTTATCAGATTTCCTTGTTTTGCAAAACCTTGCAGTATTCCTTTAATGACTAGGCACAACACGAAAGCGTGATATAATTTGTAGAGCTTGGGACTAGACGTCCGCATTCCTGTTTGCGTGGTAATCAGTACTCCTATTTCTATAATACAGAAACATTGGCAAACAATAGTTACACTTGTGGTGTAGTGATTGGTCGTAAATGATAGTATGATGGGTTGGTTTTGTCACTAAGTTACACTCTTAGAAGACTACCGATGACAAAGGACAAATATCAGCGTAGATCTTAACCCTCCCTAGTTCAGTTGATGTCGTTGTCTTGAAAAGGAAAAACGAAACTCATGACATATATTCAAGAACAGGTCACTTATGCCATTAGATTACCGAATGGAGAAGACTTCACCTAGAAAAAGATGGTCAACACCCTTAATCCTCACTTCGCTCTGCACCATATCTACACCCATACAGAGACTGCTCCTAGGTGGTCACCACACGCAGGTATGTGTGTAATCACAATGACTCCACAGTTGGTTCTTAACAGATTAGGTTCTTTTGGATAAATGTGGTCACCTTGTTCAATGAACCTATTGCGGTCTCTGTAAACCATTGTGTAATTTATTTAGGCAATCATCTGAAAACCACCGGCACCTATTTTTTAAAGTTGTCAGAAAAGGCCTCAAGTACTCAGAACTAGCAGCGTTGGTTCCCGGTGTCATGGAGAGATTGATCAGCAATTAGAGGAGTGAATGGATAAACAGGCAAAAAGCCGTCCGGGGGTTAATCACGGTTTTCGTAAAGCGTTATCATATACCTTATTGTGTAGAACAGTCGCACAAACCATTGGTAACAAAAACGTCCTAGTACATACTAATTCCATGATTCGTTAAGGCTTTTTCACCTCACTGCGTACGATACTCCTGAAAAAAGTGACAACCCTTCTTTGAATCATGAATTACCTGACAGACTCAAAATTCTGTTCCAAGGTAAGCAGGGTATTAAGTAACTGAAAATCCTCCACATAATGTGTTACAAGGAATTAAACTTGAACTATTGCTTTTGCTTATTTCTACAAATTATTTTCGATTAAGTTATACTCCGTGATCTTCCTGCATACAAACCATTTTAAAATAGGGAGTGCTTTAAAAACAAGAAAAACTATCAAGCAACTATAAAATGTCCTAACGTTGAGTGTAGTTCAGAATGATGAAACTGGCATGAAATTTGATGGAATGCTTTGTGATTAACACTCACCAAGAACATATACTCTGTATGGCCGTCTTCATTATAACACAATGATGGAATATGACCTAGGACTAGTATTTAGAAACACCATGATTACAGGCGTAGCACAACAGTAGTGAGTCTGAGACAAACGTCACCTTATTCTTTATGTAAAGATAAGTTGGTGCACTGACTTCAGAACTAATTTTACTAGAAATTAAAGCTCACTTAAAAAATACTAATATCGTAGTCCTATGAGTTAGAATAAGTTATCGTACATGTAAACTTTGTGCATGCTACTAAGAGAGTAGTAGACCGGAGAAACACGAAATATGTAGATCGCAAATCGCCGGATCAGTCTCTAATTTACTAGTTGCAAAAACATAAAATAGGACTCTATCTGAACTCATAAAATGAAACAAGATCCAAGATACCCAAACTAGAAGACTTTATTTTTGAAGACAAAGAACTTCGGATCATCCTTTGAAAATTGTTAATCAAAGAAAGGAAACATTAGTGTACAGTGAATTTCCTCTAGTCAGCCTCTATTACGTCAGCCACATCGATGCGGAGCCTTAAGCAGAGGCTCGGCGTCCTTGTTTCATAACATGTAGTAGCATCTGCTACCTAGGATAGAGTCAAATCCTACTAAACCCACCTTCACCTATACAACAATCATCATAATACTTAACTATTACCTTTTTACCGTTATTTTTATTTTCCTCCATACTAAGTATATGTTTGCACTACTTCATAGTATTCAGCCATCTTTCCGTCTGGTGTTTGGCTAACGTTAGCCAAAGCAACTTTAACGCTAGAAAAAATATTTAAAAAATTTACATAAAATAAAAATGGCGACAGCAACACGGGTGATCAGCACAGCTAACTAAAATCAAACCTCACTTCTTCTTTCATTAAGATATTGCTCAGGAAAATGGAGTGATTGTACTAGCCTATCGTTGGGGTATTGGATGTTGAATTTTCAATCTGTTCTCAACTCAAAAATACCTTTAGTTACCGCACATGATCATTTATTATGTATGTTATATTGATGTTCAACCTACACTGCTGTCAAAAAACGTTTTGAGCTCGATGTTGTGAGGGTTGTATTCTTGGATGACGAGCAAATATGTTATAAAATCACAAACTATACTCTAGTCGAAGATTTATTTCATGTTGTATGTTCTTCAATGGAGTTAAGGGAGCGTGATATATTTGGTCTCGCAATACCTTCTGGTAATGTAGAACAGTTTGGTAATTCAGAATATTTTTTCGTTTAGATGAAGGATGGTTGTTTCTAGAACCGAGCGTGTTTATACATAAGATAATTAGTATTTATCTTACACCAAATAAACGATTTTGTTCCTCTGTAAGTTTTATATGGTGTCTATTCATGAATTCAATAATTTTGTAAGTAGAGCTTGAACTCTGAACTTTAGCTACATACTACACTACTTTTTAGACAGATAATATAATCTGAAATATAAAATTATATTATGTTTTACGAATTCCTGAAAGCTTTCTGAAGTCTTATAATAGTTACTTCAAAAGTCAGTGACTTTAAGTCACCTTTAAGCCAGCTAATGATTTTATCTATGCCTTACTTTAGTATATGTACATACATACGAAAAGTCTCATCTGTAGCAACTTTCTTCTTGGATGCACATTCACTTATGAATCGTAGTTTCAAAACTTTCGTGCTGATTCGGCAAATAAAAGCACCGAATTTCGATTTATGCCTCCCTTCTTTTCTTGATAAATATAATTTGAAAATATGCGTTTGATATTATGTTAGTCTGTTACAGTCATCAAGTTAATGATATTGAATTAACAGGAAGAATGGAACTTTAGTTTTAATAGACTGGTTGTGAATACAGGTCTTACATGCATTGCAAGAAAGGCAGAACAATTTACTGGAAAGCGCATGAGTATATGTTTTAAGACTTGAAGTGAATTAAATTAGTCCACGAACACTTTGAAAAATTTGTTTCCCATATTCCTTCTGAATTGAGGAAGAAAAGCAATCGATTTTCACCAAATTCGCTATTTACCATTTAAGATGGCTTCGTGAAGAGATTAGGCTGGAAATTCTGCGTTTATTTTGATAATCGCCGCTCAGAGTTTGACAGCTGTTTCAGTGAACTGATAGTTAAGACTGAGGCATGGCGTTCAACCCACTGAGTATTTGATGAATGAACTAGTATCCCGCTAGCAAATAGGTTTTTTCAACCTTGAAAACTTTTCAACTTAGTTTTAACAAATTATTTACTATGAATTTCGTATCAGATGGAAAATTCTTATTGATTAATTTTAAAACAGTGATTAGTTCCTCCAATATCATTCTGTATGGCAAATGACAAACGTCATATTTAGGTAGTAGCTAATCATAAGTCAGCTTTTAAATTCTTGGAATTGCCTTAGCTGAAGTTACATGAAACTTTTGTAACAAACTATTGTCTTCATAGACAGGAGCTAACTTTTTTATGCAACAGTCAAGTTGTTGTTAGACTATTACTGCATCCAAAGCTAGTAATATCCTAACATCTACATGAACCTATGTATTGACCAGAGGTTTCAACAACCTGAAAAGACTATACCATGGCAGTGGTTTAGACGCTGGGACATTATTTGCCGTATATTCATTCGTAACCTAGTGGTTAGTATGCATTTGAAAGCGTTGACCGATTTTTCATTATTATGTTTTACGAATTCCTGAAAGCTTTCTGAAGTCTTATAATAGTTACTTCAAAAGTCAGTGACTTTAAGTCACCTTTAAGCCAGCTAATGATTTTATCTATGCCTTACTTTAGTATATGTACATACATACGAAAAGTCTCATCTGTAGCAACTTTCTTCTTGGATGCACATTCACTTATGAATCGTAGTTTCAAAACTTTCGTGCTGATTCGGCAAATAAAAGCACCGAATTTCGATTTATGCCTCCCTTCTTTTCTTGATAAATATAATTTGAAAATATGCGTTTGATATTATGTTAGTCTGTTACAGTCATCAAGTTAATGATATTGAATTAACAGGAAGAATGGAACTTTAGTTTTAATAGACTGGTTGTGAATACAGGTCTTACATGCATTGCAAGAAAGGCAGAACAATTTACTGGAAAGCGCATGAGTATATGTTTTAAGACTTGAAGTGAATTAAATTAGTCCACGAACACTTTGAAAAATTTGTTTCCCATATTCCTTCTGAATTGAGGAAGAAAAGCAATCGATTTTCACCAAATTCGCTATTTACCATTTAAGATGGCTTCGTGAAGAGATTAGGCTGGAAATTCTGCGTTTATTTTGATAATCGCCGCTCAGAGTTTGACAGCTGTTTTCAGTGAACTGATAGTTAAGACTGAGGCATGGCGTTCAACCCACTGAGTATTTGATGAATGAACTAGTATCCCGCTAGCAAATAGGTTTTTTCAACCTTGAAAACTTTTCAACTTAGTTTTAACAAATTATTTACTATGAATTTCGTATCAGATGGAAAATTCTTATTGATTAATTTTAAAACAGTGATTAGTTCCTCCAATATCATTCTGTATGGCAAATGACAAACGTCATATTTAGGTAGTAGCTAATCATAAGTCAGCTTTTAAATTCTTGGAATTGCCTTAGCTGAAGTTACATGAAACTTTTGTAACAAACTATTGTCTTCATAGACAGGAGCTAACTTTTTTATGCAACAGTCAAGTTGTTGTTAGACTATTACTGCATCCAAAGCTAGTAATATCCTAACATCTACATGAACCTATGTATTGACCAGAGGTTTCAACAACCTGAAAAGACTATACCATGGCAGTGGTTTAGACGCTGGGACATTATTTGCCGTATATTCATTCGTAACCTAGTGGTTAGTATGCATTTGAAAGCGTTGACCGATTTTTCATTATTATGTTTCTAATTGATTTATTCGTTCATGTTGTCGTCTGTTGTTTGCGATTAGTTATTAGAATTAGACATAATGATTCTTAACTGCAATGTATATGCATAATTAATAAACGAAAAGAACTTGAACTCTTAGTGTTCCTTAGATAACGAGGAAAATTACGAACACGGCTATTAAAAGGAACAAACCTGACTTCTATGAAGTAAAGCATACGGTTTTCCTCTTCCAGAATTAAGTAATGATTATGATTTACCAAGAAATAATAAAAGAACCAACTTTGAATAAATCCGCCTGAGCTAACCATCCTTCCCACTATTTTAAAGTCTGATGTTTGGCAATAACCACAAAACGCATAGTTTTACGAAGAAAGTACACCCAAAATTAGTCTGTTTGTATCAAATCTAAATTTTACGCAATTTTGTTTTTTTACTTAAACTTAACAGGATATTTTCTTTTTAACAACAAATAAGTATCACTGTTCATCGTCGTTATATCCAACTGTGTATTTTCGTATAAGATTTTACATTCCGATACATTGTTTAAATGAACGTGTAACTCAACACATTTATTATACACAATTAAGAAAAAATCAAATTGCCTTTAATTTATTCTGTGATTCAAGTGTGTATTTACATTTAGCTGCGTTTGCATTACAAGCTGAATTAGGGAATGCACCAACGAGCTTTGATTCATCAGCTTCTGAATCATATTTTAGACCAGAACTCTATTTTCCTGAAAAGGTACGTTGGTTAACTTTTACACAATACATGATTTGGTAAATGCACTTTGTCACTAATTTATTGAAGACTTATTTTAATTTATTAGTGAGAATCAATAAACTGTGTTTGTAAGTAGTGAAAGCAAATCCTCAACAGCGTATTTAATAACGTTTTACAGGGCTATAACAAACTGCCTAGAATGTGTTGATTTATTTGTTTGGTATTAAGAACTAATTACTGTTATACCTATCTAGTTGCGTATTAACATTGGAAGATTAGCCAATCAAAGTTTGTGAGGAACAAAAAGTAACTTTACTATTTACCTCTGGATAAGTGTGTGCTTTTCTTGGCTAATATGTGAGTAATAAAACCTTGCAGGCGTGTGTGTAAGATATAGATTTAAAATTGTAATTAAGTTAATGTTTTTAAAGATCAATGGCTTACCAGAGTCAAGGTAAAAGCTACTATTAATCATTTGTATAAACATGAAATCTGGCACAAATGGGCACCAAAATGTTTGAGTCACGCAACCTGATCTTTGACATTTAAAATGGTGAATAATGGATATAAGTGTAACAATATAGTGTGGATTGTAAATTTACTATTAAGTCAATCAACATCTAAAGTTTCAACAGTAGAGAGCTGGTAAATGTAGTAAAGAAACACCTGTGCAGTTACATAAATTATGCCAAAATGAGCTTGAAGGTCTTCAGTAAAGTATGTCATATTATAGTTTATGATGGAAGATTATGCAGCTAGCCAGCCAGTTTAATTTAGTGTATGCAGGAGTGTCCATAGAGTCACGTGCTTTTGTAACCACACAATAGGTTTTAAATAGAGATAAAAAATATGCACACCATTTACCTTACATTTTTGGTAGTGTCGATTAATGGAGTTTGGTTAAATGAGTAAACAACTATTCAGATGTCACCTTTATATTTTTGGATCACTAGCATCCACGCCCTTTTATTTCTATCAGCATCTATATATTAAAAATGTATTACTTTTATATCACATGGGAAAGAAGCCCTCAGATTAATTTTTGAGCTTCCTCATTAAAAAGGATCACAGTATATCTGCTTCACTTTTACGAGTAATTTTACTTTGATCTGATAAAAACTCAACATTGAACCATGTTTCTACTAAAGGTTTTTCTGTTTTATAAATATCCGAGGTTGAGAGCGTATTATAATCGTGGTATACGTATACTGCTAAAACATAGTATGGAAGTAAAAATTCTAAAAATTCCGAGCAACCACTTGGAACAAAACAATAGATTATGTACTAAGGGCTGAGTTTTTACTATAAACCATTTGTCTGTAAAATTCCAAAATACTTAATTTTTTTCTCTTAATTATCAACAGAAATATAGTACTTGATAAATTTTCACTAGTTTGTTTGCACGCTCCTAAACTCGTATTACAGTACTATTTTTATGTGAAGTTTGATGAAGATTTGATCGAAAATTACTAAGCATTTCTAACGCAAAATACTATAAGACGTAAATATCATGGTTTGTTTATTGTGATAGTATTGAAACGAATCACTTACTTGCAGAGACGGAAAAGTATAGCACGCTTTGGTGTGGAGTAAATTTTTAAAAGTAAATATCCATTGTTTGCGGATAAAGCTAATGACTTTTGTTATGACTATGTAATAGAAATTATTCCAGGATATCTGTCTGTCCGATCATTCGTAAAAATTATTAAATTTAAAAGAAGCATAAGTGAAATTAATCTAGAATAAACTAAGTATTTGATTATTCTACAATTTGATGGTATATTTTAGTGAAATATCTGAATGGCATAATGAAATACAATTTTTTATAAATATCCGAGGTTGAGAGCGTATTATAATCGTGGTATACGTATACTGCTAAAACATAGTATGGAAGTAAAAATTCTAAAAATTCCGAGCAACCACTTGGAACAAAACAATAGATTATGTACTAAGGGCTGAGTTTTTACTATAAACCATTTGTCTGTAAAATTCCAAAATACTTAATTTTTTTCTCTTAATTATCAACAGAAATATAGTACTTGATAAATTTTCACTAGTTTGTTTGCACGCTCCTAAACTCGTATTACAGTACTATTTTTATGTGAAGTTTGATGAAGATTTGATCGAAAATTACTAAGCATTTCTAACGCAAAATACTATAAGACGTAAATATCATGGTTTGTTTATTGTGATAGTATTGAAACGAATCACTTACTTGCAGAGACGGAAAAGTATAGCACGCTTTGGTGTGGAGTAAATTTTTAAAAGTAAATATCCATTGTTTGCGGATAAAGCTAATGACTTTTGTTATGACTATGTAATAGAAATTATTCCAGGATATCTGTCTGTCCGATCATTCGTAAAAATTATTAAATTTAAAAGAAGCATAAGTGAAATTAATCTAGAATAAACTAAGTATTTGATTATTCTACAATTTGATGGTATATTTTAGTGAAATATCTGAATGGCATAATGAAATACAATTTTTTATAAATATAATTGGTTAGGGCAAGAAATAACGTTATTCTTAGTTCTATGAGTCACTTTACTTAGATTTATTTAAAGTCGGTTAATAATCAGATGCACACTAACGTGTACGAAACATTGTTTCTCATGAGATACTTGTTCTTGTTTGTTTCACTCTCCTGATTATAACTATCTAAAAACCACATGTATTTCTCAACAACAGTGGGGTTCGGGTTTTCAATTTAATTAAAATAAATTTATGACACCGCATGGGCATCTGATTACTCTAAAACTATTAATTGTGCATATTTCATTAATTGACTTATTAGTTATTTATTTTGACATTATTTCAGCGTGGTTTAATGTTTGGTCAATATGCAGTCATAAATTACATGTTATCTTTTCATGCATGTACGCTACAAAGGACAACATGACAAAGTATTGATCGTTATAAGTTGTATGAATTAAAGACCATAATCTAACCAAACTATGAATCAATTACTTTTGGAGTGTATTCCTGGAAATTTATTGTCCACATTGACGGCTTATATTAGTGGAAATTTTATCTCAATAAAAAAGTAAAAACATTAAATAGTTCTAATTTATTCAACATTAATTTAATTTTTTTCTACACTTTATATACTCTAATTCTTAAAATTTAGTTTATCAAATTGTGGGATAATGTTGAACTTGCATATTACACTTATATACATCATTCATCGATTCGTAATACAACAGCTTATCTAGCTGAATTTCATTTTATTCATTTGGCAACTAAATTAAATTCAGATTTCAATTTGCACTTATATCCAGTCGTGAAACCTACTCAAAAAAGCCGCTTTTCTGTATGGGTCGGTGTTAGTCCAAATGGATTCACACTATATAAGGTAATGAAATTATATTAACATCTTTATTCCGTAATCTTTTGTTAATAAATAGTCTTTGTTCTTTGTTATAATATTGATATCATATTTTAATTTCAAAAATAACTTTTATGAGATTCGTTGTTTTTAAGCCTAAAGGTAATTATTAATCTTTAGAAATTAACCAAGGAGTTACCATATACTATTTAGCTGTGAATTATGAAATCAACATTTATTCATTTTATCTCTAACATATATTGATTAAGATGGAAAGGTAATAAATTAATTATCAGATTTTTACCATAATAAATTTATAGTTATCAAAGAAGGAACAATACGTAATGCTGTAAGATATGCTTAATTATTTTATATTCCTTTTTCAAGTACAAAAGTATCATAAGAGATACCTTATACATATTCGTTAACAATATCAATTATTTATCAAAATGCTTAGATTTTTAGCTGACCATTTATGTATACAAATGTACACGATATTTCATAGATTGGCAGATTAAGGACATCACAGTTTGACATTTTTTCACTGTGAAGCATTTTGTTTGCAAATATTGTAGCCTCGTAAATCTTTACTTTGGTTATCTTTTTAGTAAACCATCATTTCTTTATAAAAAAAATATCAACACTGAAGTTGGTCTGATACTGTTATTCTCTCCATCATCTCATATTATGTTGAGTTTTGGAGTTTATATAATAAAAACGCCAGTCTTACAAGTAACCTGTCCGTGTACTTCTCGTATTTCTCAGGAGATTTTTATGTTATTTATTTCATGAATTCATGATTTCTATCAGTAATTGGGTAGATTGTGAAGCGCACCATCTGAGTATAATGCATTTTATGTGAAACTGGAAGTACAGTTTGTCATATTTATATAATTATTGTTATTTATTATAGTGTGGCAATCTATATTTCCATCCGTTAGATCTTTTTAATTATATTTGTTGGTAGGTAGCAAGAAAGTCCAATATAGGAATGGAATTATCTGTAGGATTTCCTAGCACATACTTGGTACTAGTATCCATCAAATAGAACTTTTAGGTCCTATTTGTTAAGTAATGGTAAAGAAATTCCAAAGACAGCGCAACATTATGCTATTTGTATTCAATCAAGTTATTTTATATGATATATATCTTCCAGATACCTCATTCATAAACACTAATTACCAAATAGATTAATTGTTTTCACTAGTCAGTACAGAATAATGACTGAATGGTTATATACCCAAATTTTAATTATCAGGTTAATAATTAAAATCCCATTTTACAAATTACCGTTTATAGCGTTGCTATTTCTCACATTTGAAGAATGATTTAAGAAAGTTACGAGTATTATTTCCGAGCCCTGTTGGTGATCAAATGCTAGGAATCATATTTGCATTAGAGATATAAAACAATTTAACTAGACTTTGTGAAGCGCTACTTTGTATACTTAGTGGTTTTAAAATATCTCTTGTTCTGATTGGCTTCCATCAATATGCGTCGTCGAAAAGCTTTTATGAACCGATGATTTTTCAAATTTATTTACCACCTATGTAACTAACTCAACGATAACGAATATTGTTGGTATAGTGAATTGTCTGCTTAGATGTTTGTTGAATTATTAGTTTTCTAAAGATTGTCGATTTAATTTCTAGAATGTGCCGAAATTAAAACCTTAGCTTGAATTCTTTGTGAATTTCTTTCAATAATCCAACATTAATTTATAAGAGCAATATTAGTTTATAAAGGAAATTTTTTCCTCAAGTACATAATATTCCTACATTAAATTGTTCTACATTTTATGTGATGGATATAGCATTTCCCTGATGACTGGATTGTTCCTACTAATCGCATTAAATGGAACGATGTTAAAAGGATTTACTATGATGTAAGTTCAAATTATGTTGTCTTAACAATAAAATATATAGTTCTTTTACCTTGTAAAACATCTAACATCAATATTTCATTCAATTATGATTATATATATTCACTTATGTGATAATAGTAATAATGTCCATCAGTCTGTTATGAGAATAAACGTCAACTTATACCTTATTGAGGCTTGTCTGTCACTTCGTTTAATAATGTGTGATAGCGTTCCAAACACTTAATTGTAGTTTCGTTTGATGAGTAACATGAAGTGATATCATACACTTTGTACTGCGGACAATCTACTTGTTACTCGTTGTTAAGGTAAACACAAAATGTCATCCAGGTTGATTATCATATGAGTCTGGTGAAATAATTAATGTGTAAAAACAAAGTCATAGAAATTCTTGAGATGGACAACCACACAAACACAAATATATATGAAACAATATGCTCTCATCAACCCATTTATCGATTAGATTTGGTGAAAAAACTCTTTTGCATTTCATTAGGTGTGTTTACATTCATGTTTGTTAGTATATACTAAAAAAATATACTAACCTTTGTATGTTGAAGTGATGAAGGTTATTTGAAAATGATTAACACCATGTTTTCATGATATAAATTTATGTAAGCTACGATTAATTTCCTTCAGTTGTTGTAAAGCTGTTGTTCACCCAACCTCCTAATTTTTTATTATTTTTATTCGTTACTGATTGATGTCGGTTGGATATCACTGAAAATAAGAGAGCGCTGGACAGGTTTTTCGTCCTGGTATGCGTATGATCAGTAGTAAGCAACCTCGATATCATCAGGTAATGTTCATTAAGTCTTAGTGAAAAGTCGTGATCGGTGTAATTCAAATTTGTTAGGAGTAAGAAACCTATCACCAATGACAATAAATAACAGTCTCGCCATAACACAAATTGATGGAAATGAGAAATACACCAATGGACGCTGACGGGCCCAATCGCCAAGGTGGTTAAGCGCATACTGGGGAACCTGACAGTTCAAAGTTCCAACCTCTGGCGGAATCAAAGCTGTTTATTACTAAGAAGTACCATACTTAAACGAAATTGCTGTTTAATGTTCCTTGGTCTTCACCGGTACCCAAATGACATCAATCTGTGACGAACACAGATAACCAAACATAATACTTATCTTCACAAGACCATCTCAATTCAAATCCACATTTTTTCCTAAGTACCTCATTCTGCATAGGCTGGAAAGTAATTCTTGACGCCTTAGTCATGAAGCAAATTACCATCGTTTTCCGACCTAAGTGACTCGACATAATTTTTAACCTGGTGACCTTGTTTATTGTTAAAAGTATGAGGGTTCTTTTCTTGATGCACGTGAAAAGCAAACTGGGTTAGCGTTGGTCTTATAGACCCCAGGAGCGTGAACATAGTGCCAAAGGAACAACTGCTTGAGGTCGGTCACACATGATCTTTTAAAGAGGTTTTTGTAATTGTAGTTTAGCATATTTTAAGGCCTTATTGCAGTATACGGAAATCGGTGGAGTAAAGCGAGGTGCGCGTTTTTAAGGTCGACCTTTTCCTACCCCACCCTTTCTTTGTGGGAAGGCAGCATAGCTGTTATGCTGGTTGTCTGAGGAAAACACTTTGGTACCGTCGTATTTTTATACAGCCAGCAGTGTTACCTTTTTGCTTTTAGTCTCACCGCTTTTCAACAGACCTATCTATCATGACCTTGAGGAGCAGTTATTTCAGTCAATATAAACCGATTTAGTCATCACGGTAGACAAGTCTAACCACCACGTTATGATAAACTGTGATCAACTACAGAAATATAATCATTAAAATAATAATACATTTCTACAATACCGTGTTTATGAATGTTTCATTTTTTTATTCTTGTTCTAAATGACCTAACAAAATCCCAAAGTCATATATTATAGTAATAATAATAAAGCTTTAACAGCACATTTTGGTGAACTAAAAAATAATTATTAAGGAACAACTGGAGTATTCATTTGCATATAATTAAGTGAAATAAAGTAGGCTTAATTCTAAAAAATATACAGTTCGCTTTAGTTTAATGCACATTGTATAAGAGTTTTTAGAGAATGTGGAAACAAATTTAAGTTCAACAAAAAATTTAACTGATCACAACAAGCTCTTTACGTAAACTGACTGTTATCAACAAAATGTACATTCGCTAAACTTTTAACTTTAGTCATGTCTTCTGTAATCAACTATGAAGAGTGGTTTCTCATTAATATTTCTATAAATGTGATTAAAAAAGATATTTTTTTGGCTTAATTCATATTTCAATGCATTAAATATTCTAATCAAGACGCTAAGAATACGAGAATAAGTAAAGAAACTTTTCTTTTTAATTAGTTCTTCATCATACCTCTACACTAATATATATATATATATATATATATATATATATATATATATATATGGTCGCAAATCTCTTGGCTGTATGTCTAAATATTTTCAAAATTATATAATAATTATTTAGTAGCTCCATAAAACATAAAATTAGAAAATTGCACTACGGGTTAAATATAATAGCAAGTTATATAAACATGAAAATAGAATGAGGTAGTAATTGATTGATGTTGGAATTAATGAACTGATGATGAATGGTTAGTGCTATTTGTAAACTCAATGATGAAATCTTGGAAAGGGAATTAGGTAAATAGATTACTGTAACGAATTATGTAAGGACGAAACTATAAACTGAGATAAACTTGAGACTACTCATAAATAAAGTTAAAATTGGAATAGCTTGGAAGTTATATCAAAGACTAAAGCAAAGAGAAAGGACAGACAAATTTCTTATGTATGCAAAGGTTCTCCGCTTGCAGTTGACAGTCTGGAAGCACAGGCTAAGTTGGGTGGATTTTCATAGATGACTTTTAATACCTGTTATTAATCATGTGTCCAAATGATTTGAATGCACTGTTTGTTTTCAAATAACAGAGATTCATGCAGTTATATATTTGAATTATGAGTAGTTGCAATAGAAACTACATGATATTACGAAATAACGTAATAGACACGTAGAGACGTTAATTATACGTTTTTGTCTATCTCTATGTAGTTAGTTCATTTAGAGAAAATTGTTCAGTTCATAACAAAAGTTGTGAATCACAAAATATCTTCATATCACTTACTAATTTATTTTACGCTACAATCGTTTTTTATGAATTTTTAATGATAAAATTCAACTATAATAAAATACTTCCCATCTAAGTAAACTACAACTATCTCTACTGCTCTGGTACTTAAGTATCTAAACCATAACGTTTCAAATAAGATTTGAAAACAAACATACGGTAAAATTTCAATTTCATTGCATTAAATAAATAAATTGTGTTTAACATTACTCTTCAAAGTTATTTTTACATTCGAAAATATTATCAGCGATATCGATACTTTCCAGTTAACATATTTTTTCTAATCTATTACTTTCTGGAGTAGCATCATACAGTAACTGTTGATTTGTATTCCAAAGCCTGCACACGTGATTTTGAAATGCAACGAACATTATCAGCAAGACACTTATTTGGCTTAATCACAAATATGCATTTCTATCAGTCGATTGCTGAAATGTCTGCAACTCACTCGAGTGATTTACTACATAAAATTGGTAAGTATATGATAAATGCGATAAAATATTAATTAAATTCGTTAATTTATGTTCTTAAAATCAGTGCTTATGACCGATGATCAGGTTCTGAATATTCTTTGTCAATATTCAAAATCTGTCGATCCAGTACTTTTTGTAGTGTAGCCTTACAATGTGATCACTAATTGCAAAAAATGTATAGATAAAATTATGTTCGACGTATTAACGATTATAAAATAAAGCTCGAAAACTACCTACTAGCCATTTTAAAAAAATCATGTGGTTAGGTTGTACAATTTCTTCAAACATTACCTATTTGTTTATGTGAAACTCAATCCTCAGTAAGTACCAGAAAAATAATATCATTTGTTTTAAATTATTAGATTAACATTGGTTCAGATTCACTCCTAAGTACTCGTGTCTTATATCTAAGTATATTACTGTTTATCTTAATCAATGATATATTCATTTCTTACATCTGACTGCTTGGCACCCCTAGGCATACAATTACATGATCTTAATTATTTAATTTAATGCCTTTAATAAGGATAAATAGATTCCACTTTACTGGTAAGACCATTTAAAAGAGAATTATGATTTTAGTAAGAATTATCATTAAGATCAGACTGCAAAATACGAATTTCATAATTGGTGCCATATTTATTCTCACAAAATATTCAATTAGAACTACATTTTCACTAGTTTATAATAATAAATATTAAAAATAGTGGTATGTATACATAATCTATTCTCTTTGGTAAATTAATCGTAGAAAGAAATATAACCCTATGATAAACTAATTTTCATTCCGTCGATTCTACAAACATGGTGTCCTTTATGAAGAAAAGAATTGTTAGTCTCAAAATATATTTTGCCAAATACTACTTTATTCTTTTACTTACAAAATAATTAGAAAATAATTATTAGAAACAAACAACTACAATAGAACTTCAGTAGTATAACTTCTGTTAACTTCATAAAATTATTAGGTTACAGTATTAATATGATGTAGTTTCTGTCACTCTCCTTTTGAGGTGAACTGTTCAATCCATCAGTACTTGCTGTTATGACAGAAAAATAAAAACATGAACATGTGGTAAAATGTGTAACTAGAAGCGTTAATGAGCGTAGCCCAGGAAACAATACCCAACTGTTCAGTGGAAAGCAGATAACCAAGTAGATAATAATTTCACAAAAGTGATAAAGTAAAATACGTTATGCTTAAATGTTATATAACATATGTCTGTTTGGAGTGATTATGTAATAACAACTTCTCAAGCCGGTAGATCATATCAGTTCGTATAGTAATAATGAGTTAATCAGAACCATCCGATACTGTAGCAAAAGGGCTAAAATAACAAGATGAGACAACATAATGTAAATGAGCCTCACAGTTATGTTTACTGTGTATCGTATTCCTTGAAAGCTATAAAAACGTGCTGTTTAGATTTCATTCATTTGAGAAATACTGTACTTACTATCGATAGGCATAGCATGTAATGTCCACAGTTTCCATTTTTTAGTCTACAGTATGAGGTATGCATTGACAGAGTTCTTTTATGACTAAAGAATACCCTAGGCGTTGAAATAAAATAATGAAAGTATATATATATACCTCAATATATACATTAAACTCTGATAGCAACGTATTGTTCTGATTGGTTTTTAGAACTTGGAGATTATAGAGAATTATCAGTTTAACGATCTCATTGTTCATAAATGATCATCTGGTAGCATAGAAAACTTTTGACCACTTATTCAACTTTTATCATTGCTACAGCGTCCATAATCGCTTATCATGTTTTAAAAAGTAGTGATAAAGAATTTTATCGTGAGTGTGAAGTTGTAAACACTATAATTTTTCGGTTCTTAATATGTATATGTTTATATATTCTGTGTATATGCTTTCTAAACACATTTGTAAAGTATAATTATGTATTTTGAAATAAGAATTCATATATACTTTCTTGAAAGCAATTTGTTTTCCTTACTGAAGAATGTTAAAAATAATTTAGACAGTTACTTCTCAATTAGAATTTAGTTACTTAATTGAGGTCTAATGAATGAGTCAAGAAATATACGGAAATGTATAAATTTAATGAAAGATATACCATGAATTACTGTTATCATTACAGAGAGCAATAAAACTGATGAATAAGCTAATTCCTATTAAAGTCAGATTTTCCCTAAGGGAAAACAAAAAAACAAGAATATAGACATCGTTTCCAAAGGTTGACTTGATAATTTTAAATAAATCAAATTAACATAAGTTCATATGGTGCAGAAAAACAAGATGTACAAGGTTATTTAGTGGTTTTTTTTTACTTGAAGCCGATGAACTTTAGCTAACGTTGAAATTTCTCAAGAAGACTTTCCAATGTAAATAGCATCACAATTGACACAGCTTAGTCTACAGACTCAGTTTTGTGTAAAAGTGAAAATAATCTTTCCTTTCACTCTGACTATTGCGTTGCGAAGTGTGTTTAGTGTTTTGTAGAAAGACCTCAAATTGTGTAGTTTGAGAATTCGTTGTAGTTCTTCGGTCGTCTCTTGACAGTAGAAGTAGAATTATTATACCAATCCATAAAGTATAATTTGAATTTTTATTTATGAGTAAATCGTTTTTGAAAATCTTAAATTACATTACATTACAAATGGTTAATTTTTAATACGTTTATTATATTCTTCATTTCGTCTTTATCATCATTCGATGTAATGAATAGATAAAGAGGAAAAGAAATTATTGAACTAAAAATATGTGAGAGGTTAAAGGCCGCATATTGATTAGTAACTTGATTTACGGTAAACTGTGAGACTGGAAGTACCATACGGGTTTCGTTAAACTAAACATATAAAAAATAGTAATTCAGTCTGTACATTTTCGAAGGTGAATTGGATGACTGTTTAAAATGCATTAATCTGTTTACAAAAATGTCCTCCAGAAAGTCGTTTTATTGTGGCTAACGTATCATCCACATATCTATGTCAAATACGTGGTCCTATTATGATGATTAAAATACATGATTCCATCCGTGATGTGAATGGGTTTGCCGTAATCAGGGATAAGAGAGATTCTATTGGTACTCTCTTCATTTGTTTACATGGAGTCCTTCCGAATGTGAATAGAGCCGGATCCAAGCATGATTTAAATGAATTAATAATTAGGTTGATGGATAGTAAGCATCCACTTGACAGTGTGATCACTTCCCGGTAAACTAAAAACAAACTCATGACAGTCGTCAATAGGAATAATGATACAATTTCATTCCATCTTCGTTGATGGTTAATTCCGATATTCTTGATTGGAAATCATATGTGTCTTTAATTGAGCTGAGTAAATTTCGCTAAAGTGACTATAGTTGAGTGCTAAGATATTTTAAAGGTTTGCGACGTCTACTGTAGGTCTCAGTGGAATGCCAAGTTTATGAAATTTTAGCAAACTACATAAAAGTGGTGTCGTAAATGATATGTGATATAGAGTAAACCACAGTGGAACGTCGAGTTAATCTGTTCGACTTTATTTTTGACCATTTGAAAATTTCTGACAAATTCGTAAACCATCAGATACATTACATTATATGACTAACCATTCTGAAAGTCTTATTTAAATCCACTCAATGTCCCGTGTTTATCGGATGTTCAGAAATCGGGCTTTTCCATTAACTAAGTGGGATAGTGCTCACAAATGCAATGACGGACCTACCGCACTTCGTGCATAATGTACTAGGCCCCCCTCCCCATAAGAGCAACTGAATTTGTAAATACACACAGTTACAAAGAATCCAAGTAACATGTCTCTGCTTGTGATCAATATTTTAGGACGACTGTAAATACGTCATTTAAACCAGCTTCATTGGATGTTTTACGCAGACTTTTTCATCCGTTGCATTAACATTTCACTGGCAATGTAATTCTTCAACTGCACTTGTAAGAATAATGATTTCTTCTGAACATTTGATAATATCGGTTGTTTTTGTTAGATACGTTTGTTAATAAATTCAAATGAGCATCGATTGTCACAAGGTAGACAACAGATATTAATCAACTCTTTATCACTGGTATCATTAGAGTAAATTACTTTAGTGCGATAAGTCAAAATTTATGCCAAGTCCTTTTGCATTTAACTGGTACAGAACCTTGATGATGTATTTTGTTTGATTAAGGATTTTCTATATATGCTTCCTTATAATGTCCCCCCACCGCCCTCTACAACCTACATGATAATGGGACTTCTAGGGATAAAATGATTTTATTTTGTTCTTCATCTAAAGTAAATGTAACTGATGAATTTTACTTAACGTACAAAGTAAAATAACGTTCCCATTAGTTAGTACTGTAAATGTGTCATCAATGTAGCTGTAGTAAAGTGCTAGCTGATTATTGACTTCCTTAAGTGGTCCATTTGCCAGTTTTACAAAAGGTTAGCAAGCAGGAGATATATTAGTGATTCTCCAATAGTAAACCATCTGACTGTCTATAGTATTTGTTGATCAACTGGAAGTGGATATTCATCTGTATAACTAATTCTTTAGTTGTAGAAACAGTTATCCCGGTTTTATATAACTCTCTAAAAGTGCGTTACAAACGTAAACTATTACGAAATGTGAAATGTTGGTAAATAATGATGACACATTCATTGAGATTATTTGTTTTTAACAAACAAATGTTCTATATCAGTAATTCAAAATATGCTTTACGATGTGATTAATTATTGTCTTACGAAGTGGTTTCAGGATTTGTAATGACCATTTTAGAGTAGAGTGATTGGAGGAATTATTCATATGGAGAAGAAGCAAACATCCATTGGTAGACCACGAAATCTAGGTTTTACAATTACTGAACAACTCTTATTGATTGACTTTCTACTAGAAATGAATATTCATTTCTCTTAATATATATATTATGTGAGTGGTCAAACTATAGATTTAAGCATTTAACTAAGCATTCTTCTTTTCAACCATAAAATATTATTTTCATTAACACGCGACCAAACAATTTAAGATTAGAGTGACAACGTAACACTACCGCAGGTTTGATATTACCCATAATTGTGAAACATATATTGGCGTACAACCATGACGAAACATTAATTGGAAGTAACTAATAGCACCTACAATGTTTAGCATAGTCTTATTATTACATATGAATAGAATATATTTGTAAATAATCCCAGCGAATAAAATTAAAGAATATTTGAACGTTTCACTCGACAAGCTTCAGGGAAATAACCAAAATAAAAAAATCATCGAATATAAATGAGAATAAGTGGTCGAATTTCATTACGAATATTCAATCGTATGCAGAGTATGAAAATGTTTCATGGGTCATTATAAGTGAATTGTTGTGAATAAAGGAAGGTTTACATTGCCTGTGTAGTTTCACTTACAATCACTTGTTCACTATATTGCTCTGATTTAAGTTCACGGAAAAGGTTAGACGATCTGATGATCGCTTTATTCATTCAAAACTCGCCATCACTTCATCTTCTTCTAAATGTATGTATGTAATCATGTTTGTAAAAAAATGCATTTTTAATTCCATATTTTGCCTCTTTGCCATATGGTCTAAATATTCCGGCGAGTTTGTGTAGTCTACTACTGGCCTTAGTGGAACATTCACCTTGTGGATCATTGGTAGTCCATAAAATCTGCGAGGATTGCAACTTTTTGAAGCAAGAGAGAACAATAGTGGCTGCCCTAGTTTCGACTTAATAGATTAAAATACTCTGCTTGTCGGCTTTCAGGTTGTTAAGAGTGGCACGACATTTTGTTATCTTGATTTTTTTAAGCGTTTATTGGTCTTATTTTTGTAGTCGGAGGTGTTCATTACTACTGTAGTATTCTCTTTATCTGCCTTTCTGGTAATAATTGTTTTATCCTTGCGTAGTTGTTTCAGAGTATAGGTTCCACCCTTGGAAAGATTAGAATTGATTGGTTTCTGGTGTAATAATGTAGAAGATATTTTATTTCTCACCATATTAGCCTGATTCTCTGGCATTTTATTTAGAACAGAATCAATCGTTGGAACATCATCAAAAACAAATAACAGTGGTCTGTTCATGTTGAAAATGAGACGATTTTTAAGTAGTGGAATTCCTTGTTCATTAAGAATTCTATCTAAAAGATGTACGATCACTTTCTTTTGACCTGGTTCCTTTGGGGAACGTATCCATCGTACCATGAATTTGGAATCGTGATGTTCACGAATAAATAATATTGATGATGTCCTATCATTCGTTATTCCAATTAGAAATAACCTACGTACATGATTTTTGTAAATAACATAAACTTTAGAAGTCTTCCCGCCTTATTCCAATTGTGAATTTGTTGTAAACTAGGGAGTAGCTAGAAAGTCAGAATCAAGCGTTCAAGTTCCATACATATCAACATAAACACTAAATTTTCCAGAGAACACACGAACTACTAAATGGTGCGCTATTCACCATTTATTATACTGTTATTTTAACTATTTATACATCACAGAATAAAGCAAATTTGTTCGGAAATAAGTTACATCATTTTATCTCTCAGTTACATGACAGGAAAGAAAGATGTTTCGTAATGTTTGTTAATACATTTTCTTAGCCATTGAATATACTGTTGAATGAGCAGTCAAACAAAACAACAAACAAAAATTACTATAAACTCTAATTCCAGTTTCGACTGAGTCAAACAAATTAGAATTAATCCCACAATATTCTAAAATTAGCCAAATATCATGAAGTATTGATAAAGGTATTACTTATGCACATTAAGAAACAATGCACTCAAAACAAATTACGTCAACAGGTATCGGATTACCAATACCCTTATTACGCATTATGATCATGAAATATCTGATGATGGAAGTAGGTGATCAATTCTGATTGAAATGAAGCTTAAATAAAGTGAACTTGATTTATAATTATCCGATTCACTTTAAAAACGATTAGATGGATAGCTTATAATCTAATATGCTTAGGAAGTTTTATACAACTCACGTAGATGAATAAAATCTTACTTATTAGCAAATAAGTTACTTTTATGATAAAGTAATTCAGTAAGTCAATCAAAAACATTTGATTGTAGGGATACCATTGACTGGTATCATTCATTCAGTGATATGATTGTCAAAACAGGTGATGCACAGCTTCGGATTTATGTGTAAAATAAGCAAATATAACTCTAGATGTTAATATAATGTTGCATTCATTAAGTATAACCCAGTAAAATTATTGACAGACAGTTACGACGTAGAACTTGGTACATGCGTACGTCAGTTCAAGTTGCCATGCCTCAATTAGCAGATAGAGATTAAATTATCGGATCGAATCCCAGAGTAGGGGAGGTAGTAACAGAGTTAGTATTAATGGAAGGGAATAGAGATCGGAGATAAGATTTAAGAAAATATGAGTCAGTAAAGAGAATATTATGATAAGTTCATAAACTTAGAATTTGGAGGAAGACAAGGAGTGGATGCACCTGCGCCATTGACAACGATTTTGAGCCATATCACCCAAAGTCTCCAGCCATTTTTGACGATCATCACGCAGACCCCAACCAGGTAGTCTGTACCTATTAACACGGCTCAGCCCAACTGTTAATGATTTCATAGTCTGGTGCCATGTTTTGGTTTGGCCGCCCCTAGCTTTCTTTCACCCTACTCCCACACCAGATAGCATTGCTCATCGAGGTAAGCAGTGGTCAGGCATATGTAACGCATGTCCTAGCCACCTCAGCTGATGATGCTTTACTACTTCACCAATATACTTACCGTATCTACCTAGTACTCTATTCCTAACCCACGTATTGCTTACTCGGTGGTCCCAGCAAACACGAGCAATGTTTCGAAGACATCTATGATCGAAGTAAAATTATTGAGTTAACTATTACTAAAACATCCCTTTAACACAAACGACATGCGTCCTATAAATTTATTTACAAAATTTGCCTACTTGAATATATATATCAATATATATATATATCAATAATAAGCAAATGATTCAAATAAATGGAAGACGCAATGGATGAGGGGTCATAAATTCTTCAAGTATATTATCTGTAATTGCAGCTCTCCTTTTTTGATGTTCAGCAACAAAATCTGTCAAAAGTGTGATAAGCTCTTTTTTGATTTCACCAGTTAACATTTTACCACTAGAATAATCCTAAAAAAATATTTAAAAATAGATTAAAGTAGTAGTGGTTACCATGGTAACAGAATTCGTGAGTGCGACTAATTCCAGTCGTATCACTTCAGCAATAAATAATAATAATAATAATAAATAATATACACATCATGACCAACTTGATATAATAGATATTGACAGTTAAAACACGTACGAAGACAAGATGTTTCGTAGAACAGCCAACTAAGAACAAGATAATCAGAGATGACTGATTTCAGACATCTGAAGGCACTATAAGAGCCTATGTCTTTTTAAAATTGGTACTGATGAATGACAATGATAACTTTGAAAAAAAAAACTATCTAAATAACCATCTGAGTTGTGAATTTTCTGTAGTGTAACTGACTTAAATTGTGCTTATATCTGATACTTATGCACCAAGTAAATCGAAATATTGCTAACTCTAAATACGGTTTGATAATGTCATTACTTATTTCAAGAATTAAATCTAAATGAGTGAGTAAAAAAATTTCTCTGATAATCAAACGTCAGTATGTCATACAGTTAAAATGTCCAAAATGAATATGAATCACCTGTAGGATAACAACGAAACTCATGATTGTTAACTTTTCTTTATCAACAGAAAAATATTGTTAATCCCATCAAATCTAACATCAGGCACAAATTTACCTTCATCACTTAGGACAGTTAACATTTTATTTATGTAATCTCATCTAATCATAACAACAACTCCAGATCCTTTATCAGATTTTAGTAGGACAATGTCAGGATTAGTTTGCAGCTCACTCAGTGTTTTGAAATGAAGAGAAATTAATATGCTTTTCTGCTTTGATCCAGAACTGTTAAACTGGTAAGCTATATCCACTAACTTAGCTTTATGCCAACATTGATTATGTAGCCATGTGAGGACAAGCGTATTTAATTAATCATAGAGGTTCTCGAATTAGGCCTTAGTTGACAGTTCAGACATATACGTTATGAATATGGGAACATTAAATCTGAATAAGAGTTGTCCACTGTTCATGGATAGATAACACAATGGATAATAAATAAATTAAATATTTATCGGGATTGACTAGCAACGAATCAATATGGTTTTTACCATTACATGATATGTTCAGCTCTCTACTCATTCTGCCTTTGTCTTCCCAACCATGGTACCGCAAAAATCCATGAATTTAATGTGACACACTAGCGAAATATCAGATAATACAGAAAAAACATGATAATGAATATCAGTTAAATGATTCAACTTTTCTTGACAACTTTCAATTTGTGACCTAGCAAGTCGGATGAGGTGTGGAACGTATGGTCGTAATTTTTGCGGAACGTAAACTCGTCGATAAATGCTTGGGGAATGTGTGAATTAACAAACAAGATTTATAAAAATCCAGCTTCAGGTTTTCTGGATCTAGAGTGTATGTTATGTATATATATATATGATTATAAAAGTAAAATAACTACCATCCTGAGTGATCAAAGTAAATTTGTGCCCGACGAAAGTAATAAATCAAAAGAGAAAGTAAATTCACGCTCAGTAAGACTGTTGAACGAGATTTTATGCCTGTGTAGCTTGGTATGATAGCAAGGTGCATTATAATGCTTATGATTAGAGACGACATGAACATCAATAGATCAGAAGGATTAATAATTCCCTATAAATTGAATGAGCAACTTGGTGATATGATCGAACAAGCATAAAATTTATCATGCCTTTTAGTTACCCAAATATAACAGTAATTAGGTCAAAAGTGAATATAATTTGAAAAGAGTAAGGAAAATGTCTAGGCCTCTTCTCAGAATCTATAGCCATTTATATGATCAGCTATCACAGAAAAAAGTAGATAAGTGATTAGATCAGTAACAGACAGCGAACATTAAATAATACATTAGGATACACAATTTTTACATTAACTGTTAAAAAAAACGAGTGAATTTTTCACTAGCCGATACAAGAATACTAAGAAAATGTTTAGTAAAATGATAGTTTCTCATAATTAATATGCATATGGCATAAATACATTTACATGAATGCGTAAATGGAATCAGTAACTAGTGAATAACTTTTGCGCGTATTATTACTGACGCCATACGGTATTGGGTACTACGAATTAGCTATTAATATCAAACACAGGATTTAAATTTAGAGTTTGGAAACTTCAGGCACTAATATTATGTATAAATAAAAAAACGTATCTTAGATAAAAATATAGATACAATGGGTTCTTTTAATTGTTAGGAAACGAATGAACAATTATGTATTTGACTATGAGCCAATAACATTGTAGGCGAGTTGGTAAAACAATCAATTCTCAAAGTGTATTTTATATGGACGAAGATCATATGATTGTTTGTGTTCGTCGCAGATTGATGTTGGTTGGGTGACAATGAAAACCAGGGAAAACTGGTCATCTTTTTTGTCATAGTAAGGGGATCCTCAACAGTGCGCACCCCTGATTCTGCCAAGAAAATCTAACCCAGAGCCCCCCCAGGTCTTACGGAAAACGCTTAACCATCTGTATCACTGGAGAAATCAGAGTGTAGCATGTCGTTCACATTAATAAACAAGGCCACAAAGTAAAAAACGTAGAAGTAGGCGTTGTGTAAATTGAAACACTCCTAACTTTGTGCTATTGAGTTAAGTGACACGAAACAAGTATTTTTAAATAGTTAGAACAGTTGATGGCACGAACCTGACGTATTTGTTCTAATTTCTGATCGTCTTCTAAGAAAAATCTCAAATACTGGTATGATACATCGATAGCGCAGTTTCCACCACGTTCTCGGTGTTCAGCAACTGTGTCTCCACCACCAGAGTAGGCATATTTGTTGATCTAAAAGAGAATTTTCGAAAAGGGAGACATGCTGACAAGTCTACTAATATAAACTTAATCAATGGTTTAATCACAAGAAACACACTAGACACGTGACGAACAAGCACAATCTCACACATCATAACTGGAGTTTCACTAATATACGTGGCCTAGGACAAAACACCTGATATCCATAGTGTGTATATACTAACACATTGTAATTATAGCCGCTACCATGATGTAGTTAGGCTTTTCTATCGTGAAGACCCAATATAACTCTATCGATTCCTTTAGGTTCCACTATAACAGAAAGGTTGGTTAGCGAGAGATGAAAACCAGTAAAATCAAGGTCGGAGGGAGAAGTCGTACTACCGACAGTACAAAGGTGTGGTGGCGGTAAGGAGTTTCTCTCAGACAACTAGCGTTACAACGATGCTGTCTAATCAAAATGGGTTAGGAACAGTAGATTCTAAAGTGATATTCTTACTTTACTCCACGGAATCTCGCCTCCAGCGATAAGGCCTTTCCAAACACGAGGCCATTACATAAAAAAATCACATGTAATCAGCCTCAAGCGGCTGCCCATTAAGGATTGCGGTTACACTCGGGTTGTCAAGGCTATTACTAAACCAGCTCCTCTTTAAAGCACCTCAAGAAGAACAACATCCACGCTGTGGGCAGTTGAGAAATGATAACAACCTCCCATATAACCTTAACACTCGAGATCACCCATCTGGTGATAAAATCTCTTCTCCATTTGACCTTTCTTCTACTTCTAACCCTCATCTTGAACTTTATAATCCGCAGCCCGATTACAATTCGCCTTAAACACATTTCTATGGAGCCTAGTCATTAACAAGTATTTGTGTATATGTGTGACTTTGATTTGTATGTTAATGCTTGGTTTTCGTTCACATAGATAATAACTCACTAATATTGTTCAATAATACATTGAGAAAAAAAGTTTATCTTGCAAAAAGTGGCAAAATTTTCAATCAAAACGATTAAAATAAATGCTCCATTGATTAAACAAAAATAATATACACCAACCATATATTTATTCTGATCAAAATTATTCTTACAATTTCAGCTAACGCAATAGTTGCTTAAAGTTGGCAACACAAACTAACCATTTAGACGTAAATATTAGCAACCCCTAATTACTATACCGTGATTGACAGAGACATTTTTGCAAATGTTGTATCAAGTTATTTTGTTGAGATGAACAAACACGAATGTGCTTAAAATTCATCATTTGTCTAGTGCTTGAAATATCACAAATATTAAGAATTTTCATACTTTATTTTTTATTTGTTTCGGTGTATCTGTCAGAAATACCGACGTGTTTGGACTACTTGCACTCATTTTCGTCTGGTTTCCTTGTAAGGCAGGAAAGAATACTGAGTATATGAGGGATGGTTTGGGTAATCCAAGGCGTGGAGCAACATCTCGAGTCATTCTAAAGTATGGATCTTGATCAATAGCACATGGAATTAAGCAACCGACGTCTTCTGGTTTCTTAAGATTTTGGAAGACAGTCGGAAAGGATTGGGCAAAAGAAGGAGCTGCTTGAATAGCTGGAAAAGATATTTTTCCAATACAATCACTATCATTAAAACCAAAAATTGCACGAGCTTGATTATATGTAACCAAGCGTTGTATTTGGCAGACTGTACGATAAAAATCTGGACATGTCCTACAAATGTGTTAACAAAATGAAAAATTTATAAACATCAAAGTACAAAGTATTTGCAAATTATATTCCTTTCTTATAAACAATTATATATTGGGGTACTATAAACATAATTTGTGAACCCACTTATTTCATTCCCTATTCATTCCAGAATATAAAATAACAGAGTTACATATTCGAAAGTATTTCAGGAAACAAGTGTCTGAATTGCGTTTCAACGAAAAAAAATTGGACGAATACAATAATTATAAAAACCGAAAGTAATAATAATAATCAAATAAATGGGAAGATGCAATTCCGAAATTCGACTTGTTGATAAAACATCAAGTGTTAAAAATATTTACGAGAGAATAAAAAAACGTGTATCACAAATCATTGCGCAGAAAAAAGCACGACTTGGAAAAAAACGACTGCAATAATATAAAAATGTAACCACCTTTAAAATAGGTTACATTTATAGCTAGGATTGAGATACTGTTTGCATAAGTAGTTTGTCGTAAATGAAGTTAGACTGTGGGAACTGATATCTCACTGGTAGCTATTAAAAATGACAGATACGTACCTACCTGTTTTCATGAATCCACATAGATCCTGTTAAAGTCAAGCTGTTTCAATGAGTGATACAAGATTAAATAATTTGGACTGAAAAATAACAGACGGTTATTGAGATGGAAAAATTATACTGAAACTCATATTTCAGACACGATGTAGTCCTCTTAACGGTATTTAAACATTTCTAATAGACGCATATGTATAGAAAACGATTTCGCTTGTTTACTAAAAGTTATCGTACACTGTATGGGTGGTAATAAAGGGGAAAATTAGTTATGTAGGTAAAATTACAATAAATACAGACCTACCCCATGTACTCAAAATTGCTGAAAATAAATGTCTTTTTGGGATCAAAACCCATGGCAATAATATCCTTCGCATTCTCACGTGTTAAGTGACGAACTTCTGAAATAGATAAGTTCTTCCACAGAAATTTCTCATCATCAGTTAACTGTATTACAAGAGGAACATCAAAAACATCCTGAAACCACCTAGAAAAATGAAAGTGTACAAATTATTACTACTTATTTATTATGAATGGAACGACATGTCCAAGGTGTAATGCTTCTGATGAAGGGCCTCTTCCAGTGTACAAAAAGAATGGCTTCTTTTGTTCAATGCGTAAAATAATTTCTTCCAGATCCCTTAAGTGTATTTTTTAGAGATTCACTAGCTTACCTATGAGAAAAAAATATCTGACGCTTCAGGAGGTGATGTAGAGGCTTTGGGCAAATATTTGAAAGTTTTTGTAGCAATGAGTCATCGATTTTTGAACAACCGAACCGGACAATTAACTTATCATAATCTACACCGCCGCTTGAATTCGTTGACACTTCCCATGGAGTGACTATATCCTCTCCTTTAACTTCCAAAACTTCCGCCATCTGTGTACAATCCAGAACATCAGGCATCGGCATCTTTTTTTTCAGTTATTAGACAAACGTTGTATTATGGTTATGATGGAGAAGGCCGGAAACAAGTTTCCTTGAAGAGAATAATAATCCTACAAGCAATGTGGAAAATAATTACGTTGCTAAGGACTCATCGAGCAAATAGATTGGATGTCACTTTGATAAAGAAATGTCTAAATGATACGAAACTAAATGTCAGTGTCTCGAAAATGGTAAGAAATGAAACGGTAATGCAAGTGATTCTAAGAATGAAACGTATAAAATGATACGAAGTTTAACATTTAAGAAAACAGGAAGCACAGATTATGTGCTAATGAGAATGATTTTAAGGTATGTAATAAGTGAATCGATACCGAAGAAAAAGATAGCCGTGAGCTTGACCTAGAAAGTCTATAACGCACATAGCTCATTTAACATAGTTAAACGCTGATTAACACGAAGGACTAACAAGACACTGTGATCTTATCAGTGCTCCTGGTCAGTTATTTCGATTCAGCTAGTTCCACCCAGAATGTAAGGCATTTGAATTTGCGCTTCATTTAAAACTATAGGCGAAAGGCACCATTTCAAGTTACCGATTTTTAACTGTTAAAAAATAACATGGTATGAAACAACATTTCCGGAAATATAGTAATGTACTAATTTAAAACAATACTTTCAAAACCAAACTGTCATACATGTTCTGTTCAGGAATTTACAAATACTTCACTTTTACCACCTGATCACTGAAAAAGATATACAGTAAGAAGACTACTATGTGGCGTGCACATTTGACAGTGATATGATTCGAATGAGACAAACGTATGGGTTCTCATTAGTTTTTATATCAATTAGTTTACGAAGATCACAAATCAGAGTGAAGCCATCAACATCTTACTAGTACAATTAATGTTGCAAATTGTACTGTGGAGTACGGCCCACATTAAATCAATGTAATCAAAGCTTACAAAAGCTCATTACAACTTCATTCGCTCGAAGCAATGAAGAAATGTATTTTGGGGGACTTTGAATCCCTAACAGACAGACAATGTGTTATAGGATAAACAAAACTTGCTCGTATGAAGGTCACATCGATGTTCATGCAGAAAACTTTAAAGCACTATGGAAAATAAGCACCTGGACCTTTTAGTTGGATCCTAGTTCAAAGCGAATGCAAAGTACTACCTAATATTATGAAACATCTTGACATAAATTTGACTAATTCAAACTTGGGGTTTGAATTCGAATTACGGAATATCGTCAGGAAGGAGATATAGTCAAAAAATCAAATAAAGGAACTAAATACTAATTTCTTAATATAGAAACAGCTAGGTGTTCAGAACGCAACTTCTATTTTGAGTGCTGATAGTATTACTAAGTTAGTAAACTATGAAAATACAGATAACAAAAGGCTTTCACAGTAAGCCTAAAACCGTTGTCATTAGATTTAAAGTGACTGAATAATTGTTTTGTGGAGACTGGTATTACGTCTAGTTGCTTGTATTCGTTACAGATCAATGTTGGGCACCACTGATGAATGAACGACAACTGAAAACTACGGAGCACAACACAACTGTTTCATCCCAGTAAGGGAGGCCTCAGCAGTGTGCACCCTTGGTTTCGACAGGAAGTCAGTGGTACCCATGCAATATCAGTCTTTGGCGAATATGAACATTTGAAATTAATACCCATCTGCATAAAACTACTTCAACCCAGTTACAATAATTAACTTACTAGTAACTAACCCCGAAAACTTCCTGAAGCTTCAGCTGAAGTTTAGTTTTTAAAAATCTAAAAGGTAAAAAAGGAATAAAAATAAACCCGGCTGAAACTACAAGGGCGAAAGCTGCTGTGTAGCCAGACAACTACCGGAAGAAGCCGAAGACCAGGGACCGAGACCGCGACACTCAAGATGCGAGCACCAAGAGGCCAGTTGGTTTAAAATGGCTTGTTACATAGATATTAGATGTCAAGAGTGGTAAAGTCATCACTAATGACAATAGATTATCATCGCGTTATATCACAAATTGATAGAAGTGGGAATTCTACCATTAAACGACCACCCAGTGGTACAAAGACTTAAGCGGTCACCAAACTGAAAACCTTAGGTCTGACCAAAAATACAGGGCGTGCACTGCTGAGGAGCTCTATATTATGTCGAGACGGCTATCCAGAGCTCCTAATTTTCAGTGGCGACAGACTGCGACTGATGAAAACAACTAATCTGATATGAAGTATCTTGAAGAGCATAAAACGTAACGTTTTTAGCAACAGATGACTAACATTTCTCGGATATTGCAACACATAAGAGGAATGTAAGATATAATGAAACAGATTAGCGGTGGTGAATTCCTTTTGTGAGGCTTCGCAAAGCTTTCACACTAATGCTCTAAAACTGCGATTAAACTAACCGCCAACTTCCCTACACAAACTACAATAGTTTGAATCGGTTAGAGAGCACTTTACATACTGCAAGCGTACAAAATTACATGGGAAGGGGAATCTGACAATAAAATAAAAAAAGGGGAACCAACGACTAAGAAAGCAAATCACGAGTGCTAACATATAATAGTAGAGGCGATCGATCAAAATAAAGGGATACAAGCGCAAAACATAGGCAGTCCGATAAGTGGAAATACAAACCGACAGACTAAAATCCGAGCGAACCAATTTTTGTTAAACACAGCGGGTAACCTTGAGACAGTGTCACTCTACCAACTTACGTGTACAAATAAAACATGAAATCTCTATCCAATATACATTTAATATCTATATGACAGGCTATTTTAAACCAACTTATTTCTTCGTGCTCCCAGCTTGAGTCACCTGGTCACTGGTAATCGGGTTCCTCCGGTAGTTGGTTGGCTACCAGGTAACTTTCGCCCTGGCAGCTCCAGTTAGTTTATCTTAAGTTTCCTTAATTTTTTTCTTTATCTTTTACATTTTTATACCTTAGAAATGTAGTCTTCGCCTTCTTCGTTCCGCTTTGGGTAGTCTAGTTTGTGAACAGAGCTTGAGGGAATACTGCAGTGTATAAAGGTTGTGTGTTAAGGTTCCAAGTTCGAAATTATAACTAAGTTTTTGGCCCTTGTTCAAAAAGACTCTAGGTACACCATGATGCCACACATAGTCGTCTGGCTTTCTTTTAAAAGTAGCCAAGGTGGGGGCTGTGGCTACTGCCACTGGCAGCGCGTTTCTGGTGGAGCAAGCTCCTAATGACAAAAAATTTGACCACACCCTTGTTTGTGCTCACTGGTTGGTAATAGTTCGTGCGTTTTTTCGGGATGTAAGGGTATGTAGAAAGGCTAGCATGCTTTTGTTTGGATGAACATGTGTGATTAACATACCGTACACGGTGATTTGGTCTCTTCAACTATCTGTAGCCCAGGATGAACAACCGCAGCTGTCGTAGCCGGTCGGAGTATTGCCTGTTCAATAGCTTGGCAACAGATTATTCATCATATCTCTGAACCCCCTTCAGAAGGTAGGTATCCATTTTGAGGGTTGCGGAGGGGCTACAATACTGATTTTTATATGCAAACTTAAGTGCCTTAGATATTGTATGAAACAGGTCTGGTGTCAACACGTTCAGCTGCTTACGGACCCAGCGAAACGTGGCATATGCTTTTTTGACTTGATGGGTTATCCTAGGCTTAATCTGTCGGTGGGAATTAAACCTAGGTTACCTTCCTTGATGGTAGCAATTATTCGTTACCCTCCTAGATAATAGTCCGGCTCCAGGCTTTATTCTTCGGTAAACGAAGTAATGAAGAATAATTGAATTCATTTGTTTTAACTAATTACAGTTCCATAAAATTGTCAATTTTTTTCTTCAAATTAGTGACTAACTTAAGATATATGCCTGTTGATAATAAGATACGCAACAACTTAGTTCGACGCCCCACTCGCCGATTGCACTTTAAAAATGTTTCGACATCAGACTGCATTTTCAATAATCACGATATTAACGTGTCGAACTTTGAATTTCTTAGCATACTGAGTAGTAATGTTTTTCTACTAAGCAAAATTTTTCTAACCTGTGCCACAATGAAACCCACAGTGTGAAAGAATTGCCAATGAACTGACTGTGATAGGATTGGAGTAGGTCTGTAAACCGAACTATAGTAGAGGCAACATGACCTTGTTGACGTGGACTAAATATGGCATCGAATTAAAGACACTTTCAGTTAACGCAGTGTCATCTCCCCTCCCCACCTTTTATAAGCCGTTAATAAACCTTCTTGGTCAACTCCTAGCTAAAATCCATCACATAAAAAATATTCTGGGGTAAATACGCTCCTTGGAACATATTGTAACTCTCTGATTACTAGAGTGAACTGATTAGCTTATAGGACCCTAAGAAATAAATGTACCGTAAAAACCTTATAAGACAGGATAAACTAGCAAACTAACTTGGCACTCATAATGTAACACAATAATAAGCTGCTGTGTAGCCACATAAGTAGAAGAGGTGATCTAGCCATAAGTTTAGTCGATCATGATTTTACAAGACTCCCCACCATGAGGTTTAAAAAAAATTGTTAAATAATACCCCTTCTGTATTCTTGCACACTAACTTTTGCAAACAAACTGTCAGCCACTCTACCCTTTTAAACCATAGCCTAAGTATCGTGACGTTATAGCCTCCCATGGTCAATGGATAGAGGGGAGGTATGGTCTTATCTGTATACAAAGGGGGTTTTAAATTCTAGGCTCCCAACAGCTGTCCAGTCGTTTTGCCCGCCACAGAAGTAAATCCAATGGAAGGAGTAATTAACAATTGTCTCCACAGCCGTTTACCTAACGGTTACTTATTTTATCTGTCCTTGAATGTCTATCTGACAGGCAGGTCCTGTAACACCAACCAGGTAGGGTGAATTCAATGCCACATGCTGAAAGTGTGATACGACTACATTATATCCATGATATAATTACTAATTAAGAAACAGCTCCTAAGTATTTTATGGGTACTAGTTTACTTATGGAAGCTGCGAATATATTACAGGTTATAACAATACAAATGCATAATCAGACTATACCGAAAATCATTTACAAAGACAACCCTACATAATGTTAGCCAAATGCACTTAAAAGGAATTTATTAGGATTGATAATGCTTCTTCACTTAAGTCAACTTATGTTGAAATATTAGGTGCACCAGTGCAATTTGCAAAAAGCTAGGTAGTGTAACTGAAATAAGAAAATAAGCAGATATCATAAAAAATGATATAAAAATGTATTTGATTGATAAATTCACAAAATGAAACACTAGAACACATAAAGATGGATAGTTGTTACTAGTCGTGTTTACGTATGACAATCCCAACTAGGAAAAGAATTGCAGTAAATGTGTAACAAAATAGCAGGATTCAAATAGTCAGTGTTAGCACCACAGGTGAGTAAAAAGCACAATATTCTGATACGGCAAGTAATTATAGTGAGGTGTGGTAACTGGTGAAACCGTAATTCTACGACAGATTTAATAGTTGGCCAACCTCAGTCATTTGCACCCTAATGATAATGTTAAGGCGATTAGGTTACGAATTTGACCAAAACCAAGGAGTTACATAGTTCATAAACAGTTTGATTTATTCTAATACTCAAACCGAACAAATTCTTTTTCCAGAATTGAACTATGCAAAAATTATTGGCATTAGTAGTAAGCGATCGAGACAACGTATAACTAAAAATATTACCTTTGTTTAACAGCTTTACTTTGTCTATTTCGTCAGTGGAATCGATTCCTAATATTTCGTCCGCCAATCATATCATATATAAACCTTTCTAGCATTATACAACTTTCTTAAACTTGGTCAAAACTCATAATTCCTAAAGACCAATAAAGAATACCCGATTAGCATTTTAAAATCCTTCTTCAGGGACTTCGATAACCATTTATTATGATAGTTTGCTATATTTAACGAGGACACATTACACAATGTTAATGGGATTTAATCGTGCATTTATCATTGGCCTGGATACTTGTGGTTTACTTTAACTAAACTGTCGAAACCATGATAAGTCAGCGAGCCACAATGTAGAACCAAGTAAATAAATGCATTGGTTGATGCGCGATATGCCACTGCGAACGATTACCAGCCACATCACCCAAAGTCTTTGACCACTGGTTGCGATTACCACACACACCCCAACTAGTGAGTCTGCACCTATTAACAAGATTCAATCCAATTGTCAATCATTTCACGAACTGGTACAATGATTCGATTTGATCATTTCCCGAATAGTTTATGGTGCATGGATGACCATGGACTACTATATATGTTGGCAATAAACCATTGGTCTGATGTCTAAATCTAATCACTGACATACAACCAGTAAACTCCGTTGTACAAGGATTAGGTAATAATAATGACAATAAAAACAGTAATTTGCTATTCCCTACTTGCCTTACGCTCTTAAATTAAGTAAAGCATAAACGTTAGCAAAGGTTATTATGAAAATGCAATAACAGTGGGAGTAGTATAACTTCATTAGCTTCACTTCGTGTGAGTTGACACCTTTCGCGTATTCATAATTCTTTCACATGAAACAATAAAACCGAACGACATCAGTTTATAGGTAACTCATCAAACTAGATGTTACAAAGGGTCTGAGAATGGCATTTTTCGAAGTACGAAGTCACACATTTCTACAAATCTTCTTTATCATTTGTAGACAGCAAGAACACTTCCACCAGCAGCATCCCAACTCGAAAAAAACATGATTTTACAAAAATGTAACATAACAATTGGAAACACAGATCAAAATAAATGGACTAGGTTTTACCAAAAAAAGAACTTAAATTACCAATTATTCACAAACATTGGTCTTAGTTTGATTAGGACAGACTACTGGATTGTTCTTGTTAGTCGTTGAGATGAAAATATCTCAGTTGTTGCAACATTTTAAATGTGTCAACAAACGGAGCTGCAATAACATGATGGTAGAGGGTCCCACTATTTGACTATTCTTTTAGTGAGTACATGTTCGGTTAGCAGATATTTAGTTTCAGTCTTATAAGTTTTCTTGGGTGTTCTCTCAAATTTTTCATACTGTAAGATAAGAAACAGAGAAGTATATCAGGAGCTAGTATTTTGCAGACGTTATCAAACGCATAAAACAACCATTTAACAAAAAAATGTGCTAATATCAAAATAGGCATTCATTCAAATGAAACACCTGAAAGAGACTTAAAACATTACTACTGAAGATGTGAGAACCAGGAAAGGAGCTGACAGAGCTTCAGACCACCAACTGGTAGTTGCTAAAATGAAACTGAAGCTAGAGAAGCAATGGATAGCTTGAGTAACACCATCACAACAGTTCAATACAACCTTCCTTCGAGACACTGACAAACACAAGGAATTCAAAATTGTTCTCAACAACACGTTCCAAGCCTTACAAGATCTACTTTAAGAATAAAAAGCTACTGTAGAGGACAACTGTAAAGAAATCAAAGAGGCATTGACTTCAGCGTGTCACGAGGTCCTAGTCCACAAGAAGCACTATTATAAGGAATGGATCTCGATTAAGACTCTGAGCAAAATTCAGCAAAGGAGGAACAAGAAGATAGGAATCAACAACAGCCGAACAGGAGCAGAAAATATTAAGGCACAAACTGAATACACAGATGTATAGAAGCAGGTAAAGAAGTGCATTAGAGCCGACAAACAGAAATACATCCAAGGCCTTAAAACAAGGGCGGTAATCGCCTCAAGAGAAGGAATTGTGAAACAGCTACGTGACACAACAAAGAAACTAGCAGGCGAATATACTAAACCAGAACGACCGGTCAAGAATAAAGAAGGCAAGACAATCACCGAGATTCACGAGCAAAGGGGTAGATGGGTAGAACACTTTGAGGAACTCTTGAATAGGCCAGCTCCACTGAACCCACCAGACAGCGAAGCAGCACCTACAGATCTTCCGATAGATTTCACTCCACCGACGATGGAAGAAATCAAGATGGCCATCAGACAAATCAAAGGCAGGAAAGCAGCAGGACCTGACAATATACCAGCTGAAGCTCTCAAGTTAGATATCGATATAACAGCAAGGATACTTAACGTTTTATTCAGGAGGATTTGGATGGAAAAGCAAGTGCTGGCAGACTGGAAAGAAGGACACTTTATCAAGATACCAAAAAAGGAGATCTGAATAAATGTGAAAACTACACAGGGATCACACTATTGTCAATACCATGGAAAGTCTTCAACAGAGTGTTGTTGAACAGAATGAAAGATTCGGTGAATGCTCAACTTCTAGATCAATAGGCTGGTTTCCGTAAGGATTGGTCGTGCACAAACCACATCGCAACACCACATCAACTCGATTGTCTATGAGGAAGCGTTTGACAGTGTAAACAGGAAAACATTATGGAAGCTTCTTCGGCACTACAGCGCACCAGAAAACTCGCCAACATCATTTGGAACTCTTACGACGGAATACAGTGCAGGATCCTGCATGGGTGACAGCTGACACATGCATTCCCAGTGAGGACCGGAGCCAAAAAAGGCTGGCTACTCTTGCCTTTTTACTTCCTTCTTGTGGTTGACTTTTTAGTAAGGACCTCCACATCTGAGGGAATGCACGGAATCCAATGAACAAATAGGATTTAACATAATGAATTGAACTTTGCGGATGATCTAGTTCTTCTATCACATACACACCAACAAATGCAAATAAAGACAGCCAATGTAGCAGCAGCCTCATAATTAGTTGGCCTTTATATACATAAGGGAAAGAGTAATATCCTCAAATACAACACAGGGAGCACCAACCCAGTTGAACTTGATGGAAGAACTCTGGAAGAAGTGGATACTTTTACGTACTGGGATAGCACTATTGATGAACAAGGAGAATCCGATGCAGATGTAAAGTTAAGGATTTGCAAAGCCAGGGCAGCATTCCTACAGTCGTAGAACATATGGGACTCAAAACAACTGTCAACCAACCTCGAAATCAGACTCTTCGATTCGAACATTAAGGCAGTTCTGCTATATGGCGATGAAACATTAAGAATTACTGCAAACATCATCAGAAGGGTACAAGTATATATAAACAACTGCCTACGCAAGATACTGAGTGTCCGTTGGCCGGAAACCATTAGCAACAGCTTACTATGGGAAAGGACAAACCAACTTCCAGCCGAAGAGAAAATTAGGAAAGGACGCTGGATATGGTTAAGAGATACTTTACAGAAACCATCAGCCGAAGATAGAAGAACCAATCAGACAGAACCAGAGTCGGAAACAGGATCGGAAAGATATTGTATATCAATCGTGCTTTTATATACACAAAGACAGACCACACAGTAAACTAATCAGGAATCTAACATTGATACAGAACAAAAAAAATAGTGGCAGTAAATGGGGACAACTTGTACACAACTAAGTAACTGTAGCTCATAGTAATAAACAATATACTAAGAGTAAATAAACTAAACGGGAGGACTGGGTAAAGTGAACGTAACTGTCATAGAAATGAAATGTTTACATTATCCACAGTTATAATAATTGATACAATGTTCTGTAATACAGTTCTCGAAGATAATTAATCTTCTTTAGGTGCTCGGCATATCAATTGCTCTGGACAGAGTTCAGTGGAGAATACTGGTGAGTGGTCTGTATCTTCTGTAAGGGGTAACGGGCGTAAGTAAGTAGGTAAGTAGACGACAGGATGAAAAGCAGCAACCAAAGTGGCTAAGACGTAGAGGGAAGGTGATGCACATTCCATCAAAAGCTCATGTCTCTGATTGTTCGCCGAAACTAGTGACGGGAACCTGTGGTTTATTTCCAGCCTGCAACAACTAAATAATCTCAAATATTCTGAGATCAGTTTAATGCTTATACACAGAAAATAGCTGATATGATATTTGTTACTGTCACAGGAATAAAAGGTGTTAACACTGATACTACAGTACACTGGTTTGTATTAGACTATATGTAGTTTCCTGAGTGGATGCTGACTAAGTAATTAGGAGTTGAAAGTAATGCCAAACAATATTGCTGATTGTGTGTTTCATCCTTTTAGTGATATATCTTTCGAAAATCGCTTTATCATCTTTCTTCATTCGAAAAAGTTAGTGCTTCCATTATGTATCTTTAAAATTTTTGACGGAGACCCATTTGATTATTCTTATTACACGTGGGAACTTAATTCATTTTCGAATATAATACACAATAATAGAAACTACTGAAGTTAAAAACTAGAATTTTTACCCATCTTCCGGAGTCCTTATTGAAACAAGAAAGAAATTCTAGCGATGATTTGAAATGACTGTTTAAAGTGGTCTGAGACAACTGTTGACAGATTGACGACGACTTAAATGATCTCATCATCTAAATAGAGATCCCGATAATTTGTAGGGATACACTAACTTTAATGAATATTAAACACAGGCTGGATTCTATTTTGTTATGCAGGTTAAGGTCAAGCACTGACCTGCTCATCAATAAGGAAACAGATAAATTTAATGTCTCAATTAAAAAAGAATGTATTTAACTTTGTTCTGTAGATATTTTGACATTGATTGAAGATAATTCTAGCCGATTACAGAATATAATTTCAGGGCATCTGTAACTAACCACTGAGAGGAAGAGGCTTATCTGCTGACAGTGGTTAGCAATCAAACTTAGAAAAATATAATAACGGAAAGCGAGGACAACATAGATTAAACAAGCACGATCGTTTAAACATCTTGAATTTATCAACGAGATTATATAATATGAAAAGTTTGCGCCAATGTTCTCAGTGCTTGGGATATAAACGGATTAGTAAGCTGTGGTATGCAGAAGGTAAAAAAGATATTGTTTGAATCAGTATCATTCATTTTTGCAGCAATCGCCAGTAAATAACTACACAAACCGTTTCATTACAACCAGTTTTGTAATTTTTAAGATTTATTTAAACTTGTGTTTTTTCAAGGGGATGGCAGGAGGGGGTCACGATAAAGTTAGAATTTCCTAACCGAATTAAGAATAACACTGTAGGCTGAATAGGATTTTTATTTAAGTTTTATTATTAAGAAAGTTGTGACTGACAGTATCAAGCTATACATTTACAATAGGTAGTCAGTTAACCTGCGCTAGTGTAGATTGCTTAAGAGCTTAGATAGTTAGCGTCTATATCCAGTCCTCCTGCACAAAGTCATTTTTTAATTTTTGCTTATAAACAGGAATGTTTGTACCCATCTATTCTATCTATACTAGCCATTACGAAAAATAAAAATGTAATGTAGATTCTGTTCTGACATGACGTAATGCCCACGCTATATACGGGAGCACTTAACTTCAACCCTAACACGCTGACTTATCTACGTGAACCGATACTCTCAACCTGTGACCAACGACTCGACAACTGGTTACTCGCCCAAAGCCAGATCAAGAAGACACGGACACGGCACTACGGAGATTCGATTCTATTTGTCCCAACTCTGTGTACATAGTTACAACAACGACTTTGTAATAGTTAGAGTAATTAGCACATTAAAAACCACTACACCGAAGAAAATGAACGGCAGTACCGGTTACCACCCACTTTACAATTAATAAAAAATAGCAAAACAAGAATATCTACATGAAAAATAACTAGTTCTGTCTCTTCTTAGCAGATTTCTAACTCACTATTGACGATGGAAGTACTTAAGACTCATATTCTGCGTCTGTTCTAAGTATTCTTATAATGGCAGGACTATAGAATAGAGACGACCTTGAGATTTTGTTAGGGATTCGAAATCCCTAGAAATACAATCGTTCATTGCCTGGGCGGAAACACCAAGATTAGTGGTAGATAGTGGTTGCTTACGGAATTTGTAATTAATCATGTTTCCTTTTTCTCTCTGAGTATTCATTTTAGTTGTACACGATCACACTCAGAATTACGTAAACCATGGGACCAGGTCGTTATCTTTATCTTTCAAAAAGGGGAGGTGTTACGTATTCGAAATCCCTAGAAATACAATTGTTCATTTTACCAAGCTGTATTGATTTTTTGTAAGCATGACTTGTAAACTTTAATCACTTTTATGTGAGCACATTTGACAACATTTAATTGTATTATTAAAAATGTTGATAATTTCATTTGATGAATAATCACTATGATTATTTTGTATATATAAGGGAATGTGTAGAATATAATATGAATCTGATTCCAATTCTGATTTCGATCCTGCTTAGTTGGTCTATCGGCTTGTTCCTCTATCTCTTGCTTGGGACTGAGTGGGCTTAGGCGAGTCGCGAATTATCAAACTAGACACACTTCAATAAGCGGCCGCGCACAACAATCAGTTTTCTTCGCGACATAACAATGGCGACGGGGGTGAAAATCATAGAACCAAGCAAGCTCAGCATCTGCAGCTAACCAAGGTCATTTGATTATTGGTCGAGAAATCGAATCGCATCAAAGACCAATCAGAACTCCGGGTTCTCGTCACTGACCTTATATTACATTGGCCAATAACTGAGTCAGTATTTTCAGCAAATCATCATGTCAGCACTCAGTGAAAGCGGCAACTTATTGATGTATAAGCTTCTTGTGGCTAACCAGCGATTGATCGAATTAGCATTAGAGCAAATGGGTATTCAAGTCAGCAGCGTCAGTATGCCGGTAGTAGACGAAGCAATACCTAAGCCCACATCTGACAATGACTCCCATATTCAACCAGAATGTTCGACAGAAGTGCATCTGTCCCATGTACCTAGTATTGCTGTTCAGGAGAGACAAGTCGCGCTGGAGACGTCTGTTCAAATCATTACAGAGATGGAACAATCATTAGATGAAAATCCAACCGCAGTTTCAAAATTATTTACGAAATCTCTCAGCCCTTATCCCAACAGACGTGCGCGGAGCATAGCCGCCAAGCCAGATCAGAAAGTCCTTAAGAGAACTGTGTCCAAACCGTCTATTGAGCCCAAGAAGTCACATTATTCAGTCGGGAGGTGCATTAAATATAAGAAAGCTACTACTGTCGTCAATGTACGCTCCAGACTTGGTCAATTCCTTGCCTTCCCAACTCATCCGCGAAGTTGCAACAATACTGCCTTGAAGACCATGCATCTTCAATACAATGAAGTATTGTTCCTGCCACTACATAAAGATCCCACTACATTCCGTGGAGGAGGAGACCAGTGGTAGATTGTAATTTTCTAGTTTGCGATGTAACTAATCATGTCTCTTTCTTTTCTTGAGTACATTGTAGTTTTCACCTGACCACACCCAAAGCTGAACTGGTCCAGAAACGTATCATCATTGTCTTTTCAAAAAGGGGAGGTGATATGCCAGGCACCTAATGAAGATTGTTTATCTTCGGGAACTATGCTTTAGAACATTATTTCAATTATTATAACTGTTGACAGTGTTGACATTTCATTTCTATGACTGTTAAGTTCCCCTTACCCGGTTCTCTTTCGTATATTCGCTCTTAGTATATTGTTTATTACTTCGAACTACGTTTACTTAATTGTGTACAAGTTTTCCCCATTTACTGCCATTATTTCTTTTATTCTGTATCAATGTTAGATTCCTGATTGGTTTACTGTGTGGTTTGATTTTATGTGTATATAAAGGCATTATTGGAATATAATGCGTTCTCGGTTCTCAGTCCTCGCTCTCTCCGTCTTCCTGTTCTCAGTTCTGGTTGTCCTATTGTCGGCCTGGGGGGGATGAGTAGGCTTAGGTCAATCGCACATTCGCAACTAGGTATGCATCTTATTGGTGTTCGCGTCCACCAACCAAATCATCCCCTCCTCTTTCCTTTCTTCGCGTCATAACAGATTGGCTAAGCGAAAATTGACCAATAAGAAAGTGGCTTAGAATGGAATGATACTATTGTTTGAAAAACCCTTCAAAATAAATATTACTCAAATGTGTACAACAATTTCACATGATTAGTAAATTTTTCTAGATTATCAAATGGTTGTAAATCATAAAAATCAAAGTAACTTCTATATAAATACTCGTTCATTTGGCTATATAGCATTTTTCCACGGGTTCCTTTATATTTGTGAAGATAATTTTTCAATCTGGACCATATGGCTTCTATGTTATATGTGTGAATACCTCTTGAGGCATCCACAATGTGTCGGCTATGAATGACGACATGGTGATCGTATCCAAGTCTTGATAGACAACTGTATGTCTTAAAATCATCCGTGTAAATTGTTGCCCCTCTTACGACATACTTCCGAATAATTGGAATTAAAGTGAATTTCTCCAGGTTAGAAATTCTTTCAAAGTGTCCTTCGCATAGATGTCGATCTCAAATACCAAATATCTATAGATATTATAATGTAGGCTTTAATATAAAAACTACCTACCCGCAGTGTATGCTACGAACTCGGTTATATTACCCCATCCTATGAACCATCTCATCGATCACGACACTTTTACCAACGCCTCCCATAGACATTCGTGTTCTCATTAATATCTCGGAGCATACATCTCTGCAGTACTGATAGTACAGCACAGATGTAACTTCGATAACATCTGCCATAGCTGCAGCAGCAGTTACAGGTGTCTCGAATAACCACTGCATTACATAGACCATTGTTTGCTGCAGAGAGATTTTGGAACGTGTGAAAAATGAACCAGATCTAAAATATTTCTTGATCCAACATTTGTGGCAACTAAATATTAATTTATCTCTCTTCTCAAAGCGTTCCTCCAGGTGCATAGACTCACCACAGTCACATAAACATGTCCTACGAAGTAAACCTTTTTCTTGCGAATAGCTAACAGTAACGTCCTCCTGGAAATTAGCGAGCGTGCGATAGATCGTTAACATTGTTAACTAAACTGTGCGCAGTGACCTTGAGATGGAACGTCTCCATCTCGTCGGTTCGTCCCTATTTTATAGTTCTGCCCTTGTAATTAGACTGCATTACATTACAGATCATCTACAGAGTATCTGTTTTATCCAGTCAACAATCGTTTATGAAAATAAAAACGAACTACAAATCATATGTAACTTGATACTGTAGAGGCTGTTAAATTTTATTCTGATATTACTTATTGTGGCACCAATTTGGTGCCCAAAAATCATAAAATTACAAAGTAAAAGTGATTTATGGTATCATGTGATAGAAAAACATATTGATGAGCCTGTCAAGTGCTAAGTTTCCCCTAAACAATCAATGCATAACATACAATTCAATTATATACGTAAATTCAATCCCTTAGTCTAAACTAACATTATACTATTAAAACTAATCTAACCCTTTCCCTAACTTTAACTGCGACGTGACACTTACAGTGTATCTTACCAAGGATCAACAGAAGATTCTTTAAGCCCCTATGAAACGACTATAGAATCTGAGAGTCGCATTACAATGTACGTCAGTTAAAATGCCATTAATTTTTAATATACAAGCAAAGAGTCTACGAGAAAATTAAATAATCAAATCAATTATGGAAAATATGTAAGTTCTTAATAATATTATCACTTTTTCAGACAAAATATTCACTTATTATTACTATCTCCAAACAAAACAAAATAGAGCATAAATTCGTGATATGGAATTGTCCATTTGTAGGCTCAGGTTTTTAAAATTTATAATGAATAACAATCAAAAAGGATTGTTTTCTGCAGTTAATTTAAAAATCGCGTACGTTCGTTACTACGCTATAATCTAGGTTAATTCTGATATCTAGGAATGCAGAGGAAGGAAAATACATTATGGAATGATGTACTAAGCTAGTCATTTAATCAAAGGTTTTGAAGCTAATTTTTGAATATAGTGAAGTTTCAGAAATAAGTTATATGTTTCTTAGCATGATTAAACAACTCCTATGATCATATTAACTATCTAAGTAAGCCAAATTGTACTTTTAAAGAAGTGTACTTTTTAAAATATGAAGACTACATGCACTAACTGAAAATCATCAAAATACCTTACAATCACATTTACATAATCAGCAGTTTCAAACAAACGAACTCTTAAAAGAGCAAAAAAATCTTTCTCTATAATAAACAACAAATAAGTAGTGATTAAATGAGCTGAACACGTTTGATAAAGGATAATATTTAATTTTGTATAGTTAAATTATTAACTTATAACAAAGTTGGTGATAGTAAATAGGTTTATCATTACAACATTCATTTTACTTTACATGACAGTTAGTATTGTGATTCATATTTGAATAATTACCAAGATTACACTTAGCAACAGGTGAGTTGCATCTTCTGAAAATGAAACCAGACATTTTCTATCCAGAAGTAAGTATGCAGATTTACAAAGCACTATCGACTAAGTTTTTCTGATAGTGGTTGTGTTGAAAGTAATATTCTACCTCTGAAATTGATATTGTTGGATTTTATTATTTCAATGAAAGGTATATGGAATGTGTACTAACAAAGCCATAAAATATAACATTTCAGATATACTGTACCTACTCCCACCTTAGATAACTAGTCAATAGACATCAAATTAATTATCTCGACTCGTCACGATCAGTAATAACCCACACAACAAATTAAATATACTGAGTGCACCCAGGAACTACTACAGGCTTTTCTGTAAGTATTTCCGATGATTAAAACAAAATCAATTCTAATATTGATTTTATTTATATTGTTTCTAGTTAACTGGAAAATCACAAAATAACTCATATTGTCCTCAACTTCATCACTGTTTGAATATATTGTATTACTGAACAATTTTTCAAAATGTTTAGTTCAGTAGGCAATCGACATTAATTCTTAAATTTTAATTTTGATAAGGTTAGTAAATTAATAGCTTATGGGTAAATATCCTCATTCTTTCCTTAGCATTGTATGTGTATGATGCTTCTTCAGCCCGTTAAATTAACACTTGTCTACCGCGTATCTCCACCCCGACTTCTTCTTTGTTGATCACTTTGAGTTAACGGATATTTTCTGGATTAAACTTGTAAAAGATTTTGTCAAAAAAATTGTCTAATCATTTAGTATTGAGTTATCTTTGAGCTATTCGATTGATCACATGAATAGTACTACAGTAATTGCAAAAAAGAAGGAAGTAGATACTGGAAGAGATTGCATACAGCGTGAATTTTAACTAAAAGTGTTAAAAGCTGTCATAGATTTAGTGAAATATAATACAATCGTTTGTACTTTGTCAAGTCGAAATATTAAATCTGTCGTAAGATCATGTTAACACAAAATTTATCGCTATAATCGTTCAACTAGTTGAAGGTCACTTAACTATAGACTATTCTAAATTCATTTGGATTCATAAGTCTATAAGAAGTAATGTCAGTTTCTTATCTGAAGTCAGTGTATTTCAATTCGATAGTAAAGCTACTGTTTCACTTTTGTTGATAAGTTTGTGAGAAACACTTATTACCTGACGATTACATGAATGTATTTGCAAGAATCTATAATACAAAGAATGACTGATTATAATACTTATCAGTAATAAATGAATAAATCATATATGTAATCTACACCAAATTTCATTGACGTACGTGATTTTCCAGCTTAAATTTAATGCCAAATGTTAATCTTTCATACATATGCTTATATTAGCTATATATTTGTATATGATCATGCTAGCCGTATTTGTATATGGATCAAGTTAATGAACTTAGCAACGTTTTCATTATAACTATTCATTTGATTAGATAATCAAAAAGTGAGATTGACTTAAAGTATATTCAACGTTGTATACTAATAACATTAAGTGATTCTATCAATATGAACAATAAATTAATCTATGAAGTTGTTACAAATGATAATAATAATATCAATAGTACTAATAATTTTAACAACAATGATGATATTCATTTAAACTTATTAACTGATTTTAATAAAACTGTTGATACATTGAATACATCAAAATCTACAAATATTAACAAACCTACTAAAGATCTGCATAATAATAATAATAATAATAGTAATAATAATGAAAGTAATAATAATAAAAATCAAGGAAAGCACAAATCGAATCATTTATTGATGAATAAAGAAAATATTAAATCATTTTTCGCATCATATGAATTTTGGATTTTTATTTTACCAATTGTTTTAATTGTATTATTTGTTGTGATATTATCCATTTGCACTGCAACTGTATATCTTACATCTAATTCATCTAATAATAATAATAATAATAATAATAATAATAACAATAATAATAATAATAATAATAAAGTACCAGGAGGCAGTCAAGGTAAGTTTTAGAAGTATGATTTTACATTATTATTTAATGATAATTTTAGTAATTATCTAATAACTTTCCTAATTCTATAATAAAAGGGCTTAATTAACAGAAGTTTTGATGCACAGAATGTAGTTGTGAACACGTTTATGCGTTAGCTTCAATGAATGTTAATAGCTGAAGATGATCGTTAAATCACTGTGGTCATACAAAAAAAGAGATTAATTGAGATACTTTTGGATCAGTGAACAAACAACATATTAGTCTTATGTATATCGGCTCCTGTCTAAGTTCGAAAATATTGGGTTTCAAAATCATTATGCTCCATTTTACTGGTCTGTCTCCTGAACATTTTACTTGAATATTTTATAACATCATACAGGTCTGATCCTGAAGCATTTTTAGAATGATTATCGGATCGCTTAGTTTAAAACTTTGCAGCGTCGGTATGCACACACTGTCTTGTAATGTGTACGTGATTGTGCCTATGTTCATAAGAATTTGTTCTGAATGGAGGAGTGGTGTTTCAGAATGAAACTATGATTTATTTACATATTGTTTACAACATTTCCTTCGTTTAAGCAGTGAGTAGTCTTATCTTCCAGAAGGAAATGCAGTGTAATCAACACAGTTATGATAGATAATTTTTCATCTGATATCATCATAAAACTGAAATCTTAGGTGTAATGTAAAAGTGTTATACTCAACTTTTTGTTTCATTTCTATCACCGGACTTTCGTGTGTGGCTTTGAGCCACATTTTAAGTGTGATGGCTACTGATACTAGATGATTTTTCAAAATGAATTAATTAAAATGTGTTTAGAATAGAAGATTTAATGACTGACGTCTCCATTAATTACAACTTAATAATTAGTTCTTCTCATCTATCTGAAAGACCGGAAATAAAGTTATACTATCGTAACTTCATGTTTGTGAAAAAATGTAGTTAGATCAGAACGTTAAGTATAACAAAACCTCTGTAGAAAAATGTCACAGTTAAATCGAATGATAATCTTATTAAACTGGAGACATGTGGTAGAACGGTAGTACTTGATGGGGTAACGTTCACTGATTCATTCATTCATAAGATAAAATAGCCCCTAATATAAAACGAAGCCTCAGTAAGTGTGCTAGACAAAAAAAACTCACACTTTACTGATAAATCAAATAGTACAGATTATCTAATATTGAATAGAATAATAACATTAAAAAATACAGTTTAAATAAGTTCATAATCATAGTATATATTGTTTCACTGATTACTATCGAATTGCAATCTGCATTCAACAGTATTCCCGACCTATAAGTTAAATGATCTTTAAAAATACATTTGTCTAGTTGAAATACAAGCATAAAGACGATGTCCAGATACTTAGACAGACTGATTACGTGCATTTATGGCACGGAACACCCGTAGGATCATAGACTCCACAACGTTTTGAAATTTAATCTATGATTTTCACATTTTGATTTGGACACGTTAAAATTAAATAAGGGATTTTAGGATCAGTAATCTGTGGTTTTCAAATTTCAGGAAATCATATTATATGATTCCAATACTGGTCAGTAACTATATGTAAATCCAATTATTGTAAGAGCTAGGATATAGGTAACAGCCAACTGTGAGGGTAAGTTTTAGCCAAGCAGTCGAGAACTGAATACGTTAACTCCCAAATTTTATATACACAAAACTGTTTCTCTGAAAAGTGTAAGAAAGAAAATTATGTTGAAGAGATGAAAGTTGAACGGGTAATAGTTAAACTGGAGTAATATTCTGATATTTTTTCCGGAATGGAGGCAAAAACGCAAGGATTCTTATTGATTTAGGAGGGTTCGCTGTACGTTACAGCTAATTGATCTAGAGTAGCCGGATTATATGTCTGATTCCGTCAATAGCCGATATGATTAATGCGAAACACTATCTCTGATACTTGTACTTCAGTCGGATATCACGACTTGTTCCTTCTAAACCCACAGCTATTCCAAAAGGCTAGACTTGTAAGCAGATTGTATTGTAGAGCCAAAAAGTGAGACGAGATTAACGAACAATATTTGCATAATTTATACATGTTTATATCAAATAATTTACAGTGCTTATTCATCAAGTGAAATCATCAACATCTTATGAATACAATTAAATGTTATCAAACTGTACTTAGGAGTTGGACTCTTAATGAAATTAAATTAATGTGATGAAATGTTCATAGGTTGAATTGTGACTGGCAAGTGGAATCCAGGACGCACTTTTCGTCTTATTTGAAACTAATCAGCTGAATATACCTTAATCCCGATGTTGATGTTCACACTACCATTCGAACCTACTGTGTCCCGACAGTCATACATGTATAACGGATATATATATATATATATATATATATATATATATATATGTCAACAGTAATATACAACCTGATTCTAATTACATATATACCTGTTGCAAAAGTTTAGCTGTCAGAACACAGCAGCCTAGTGGTGAAGGCGGTGGCGTTTAGTACAAAGCGGATTAGTTCAAATTTCAGTGTGAACATCAAAGTTTGGATGCAGGCACATTCAGCCGACGTGTCCGAAACAGGATGGAGTGTGTCCTGGATTTCGCCTGCCAATCACGATCCAACTTATGAATATTACTTTTGTACTATCGTTATATCGAGGCAATCTGCTCAGGATGAACATATGGTAACACAGGCTGACCATTTTCAGTCTATTACAAATCAACGGTATGATACAAGATTCATTTAATCAGTGTAAAGTTTATAAACCAAGCTTACACAAAACAATGCAACTTCTTTCGCTTGATTTAATCAACAATTGTATTTTGGGGGATTTCGAATCTCAATATATTCAAGGTATGTGGAAGAAAAATTGTGTACAACGAGCGTGCAACCGATATGTTCAGATTTTCCAATACGGCGACTGAAATATCCAATTTTACAATTTTAGCTTTCTTGACATCACCATACATAGACTCAAATAGTATAATCTAATTTTCGCTTTATCGAAATAGTGTATGTAACGATTTATGTCTAATTTTATTAATTTAAAAAGAACTCATCAGAAAACTATTGAATTGAGCAGTAGGGTATAGGCAAACTCACGAAAGAATTAATTAAAGTAAACGATACCTGTAAGAAAACTACAATCCACAGAAGTTCATTATGAGGTATAAGGTCAAAAATTATTTGAGAGTATCTTTAGTCAGTCTACAATCAGTTGTTACCTATTTTAACTTCAGATAATGATGATTATTCGGGGAAAATCAGTAAGATGTCCAACTAAATTGGTCATTCTCTTCAGGTGAACTACTGATTTTGTACAAAATAACGTGTTAAATAACTAAATACAGATTAAAAACGTTCCACCAACTATGTTTGAAAATCCACCTGTCAAAGCAACCACGGCGGTCAAACTCCGCTTATGAAAAGTGAGTATATAAGTGATACTGCAGTTGAAATTTCGTGAAAACAACTCTTAAAGTCTTTGAGAAAAGTCATTGTGAGCTTCTTATCTTCTTCTCTATTAGGCATATGATTTATGTCTATTCAGATGATTAACTTCCACTTCAGATCACATGGATATGTATCCATAAGTTAACCTAATTATATGGAGATGGATACATCAACCGCTCAATGCTATCACTTTCCAAGCAGGCCAATAAACATTTGCAGCTACGGATTCCAAAATTAGCCTGTAAGACAATAAGTAGCTCAATTTCGGAGAATATAGTCATTATTGATCACTCTGCCCCACAAAACGACTACTTCGAAATTATCTACATGATCAAATGGCTAGGGTTAAAAGTAACGAAAACCAATAACTCACTCACTGTTGAAGTATTAGTAATTCACAATTTCAGACCTGAAATATGTTTAGAAGAGACACTTGTGTGCTCTTATTTTACCGTAGCCGTAAAACTTAATTGTGTCGATCAAGTTATATTATATAAGAAAAAATATTAGGAAGTGAAACAAATTGGAGATTACGTAAGAACAAAGTTAAGTGTTCAAAGGTAGGAATAACTTAAAAATATTTCCCAATATGATGTAAGCATTAGCATTATATAGCTGATCACTAAGCAGTGACTACTGTTATTGTTGTGTCTTGATATAATTGGGCTATCACAACGTATGGAAAATATAATGTGACCTCGGTAATTACCAATCAGTGCACGAACACGTCTGCTTCAAAACTACTAATCCCCAAACTGTAAATAAAGAACACAAGACAACTAAGCCAACCCCCTGCCAGTCATTCAGTCGGTCCGATTATGTTACACTCATCCACTTATATATACACAAAACCTGACCACACATCACACTAATAGGGAGAATAACATCTATACAATACGCAAACAATAATGACAAAGGACTAAGGGTCATAGTTCCTGAATAACAAATGATATGACCACAGTTCATGGGTCTAATCGGAGGTTAGAGTGTTGGGAACATGACAGTGATAGAAATAATGTAACTGATTTACATATACTCGAAATAAATGTAATAGTCTTCAGAAAAGAATTTCAGAAAGTTAGTTACTCTTACTGAATCGCCCGATATAACAGTTATGTTAGACATGTCCTTTGGTTCTTATTGAATTCAATCGATCAAACTGAAGTGTAGATGTTAATTCAAGTGACTGGATGCTGTGTTTATGATATGACGTTTTGGTTAAAGGTAGTCGACAGAAATTTCTGGATCTACTATTATGATGGCTGACACTTATCAGATAGGCTTACCTGTAACAATGAAGGAACTGACACTAAATCTTGTAAGGAGACGGAAGAGGTACGAATAACTCAGTGATAACAGTCACAGACTTTAAAGCTGCGTAACATACATAAAAATCCTATTTGCAGTATTATTTCCGTATGGATTACAAGTAAGCTATTACTGATAAATGCTAAGTAGCACAAAATTTAGAATAAAAAGGATATCCTGCTGACTACTTTCAACCAACTTATAGTTAAATGTATGCTGGGTTTAAATGTTTCCTTTGCATCTGTTTTATACTAGATATTCATCAACATTTGCATATTGTCGGCTAATAGTTCGATAAAGTTTACACTTGACTGAATAATATAAAACATAAGTAACGCTCTATTTTCACATATAATGTTCAGCTATGTAAACTTGGTTAACAATGAACATCTAGGTGATTCGTTTTCATTATAAAAATAAACTGTTGTCTAACAATGAGATTCATATAGCTTCAGTTTACGCTCAACTTCTCTTAAGAGAAAATTAGAATTGCAAGACAAGAACAATAAAGGATGTATTTTTAAATAATATTCAAACAACACGTCGTCGAATAAATAATTATCAGTAATGAGATGCTAGAGGTATAGTAGTCATTAGATTGATAGTGTTTTTATATAATGTTTACTACAACCGACATAATGTATTATTAGAAATTACCAGTCACCATATATTCAATTGTGCACCACTACATTTTCATCCAATATAAAGTCTTACTTCGAGGAAACTTTAAAATGTAAACTAAACTTTATTTTTTATTATGGAGCTTGAGTTCGTTGTAACGTACGGGTATCCAAATCCGACTTACAGATTCTTGAATGTGATAATTATAGGGTTTAACTACGTGACACTTAGGTAAAGACTGAAGATTTTTATTTTTTCTAAACAGAGTAATAGAAGGTATATCTAATGAATGAACTACGCTGATAAGGTTAATTAAGCTTCTTGTTGATAAATATGGGTATTCTGTAATAGGAAAACATGTAATTGCCTTCAGATTATAGATGAAAAACGATATGAAAACAGCCAACAGGTCAGATGGGAGGTTAGGACGAGAAGAATATGAAAATAGTGGAAACAAAATGTTCAAAGTATGTACAAACGATATATGTACAGTAATCAAAAAGACAGTTTAGAAAGTTAGTAATATTTAACGGATCAAGTTATCACCTAACTAATTTTCTCAAAGAATATATGTTTTCAACTAAAAATATATCATTATCATTGCAAGAATTTAAAAGAAATAATTTTCTTCCGGTCCTGTTTTACCTATTGAACTCAGATCAATATCTAAATATATTAAATGTGTTGAGAATCGTCTTTATGACCAGGTGATTTTTTCTAAAATAATAAGTAGATAAACTAAAGTAAACCTACCGTTAGTGATAACTTAATGGTCAATATCTTCACGAATTAAAAACCAGGGAGCGCTGGACAGATGTTTTGTCCTAGAATGGGACTCAGCAGTGAGCACCCCAGATTCCACCCAGAGGGATTCAAGTTGGCGGACGTTTAACCTTCTGCGCCACTAAGTTGGCATCCGATTATAAAATTCCCACTTCTATCAACTTAAGATATAACGCGATGAACATCTTGAAATCCCTCTAAGGCGGAATCTAGAGTGCACACTACTGAAGAATCCCATACTTGGACGAAACGGCTGTCCAGTGCTCTGTGGTTTTCAATAGTTTTCTGCCAACACTAATCCGTGACGAATTCAGCCAGTTTAAACTTAATACTAATCTCCTCAAACCAACTCAATTAACTTACAAGGATTACTCATTTTATTTTTCGGAGGCACAATAATCAATCTTAATAACTAATTAAGATCATGCAATGTTAACATTTTCTGACATTAGTTTGTTGAAAAAATTATTTTTTAGAATTGATTTCGATCCTGTTAGCGTTTTTTAGCAAGGTTGTTCTTTGCAGGATAGGGTTAGTAACTCCATGCTCAACCCTCCTTCTATATCCAGGCGCGGGACCGGTAGGGACTCTGGGAGGATTCCAGAAGGAGACTAGAATTGATTTAATGCAACATTTCCTTCGGTTGTTTCACAAACCAGCCGTATGAATAGTGAGTAGACATCTTGGAAAAGATCTAGATGAACGACAAACTAGGGACATTATCAAAATAACAATTTTGTTAATGAAATGTAAGTTGCGTTATGACTAAAACTTGTCGCTTTCATTGACACACAACTGTGATAGTAGTACATAAACCAAAGTGAAGTAAACACCAGTTTACTGATATTTATCTTAATTTAACGATCTTTTAACTTTTTTTAGGGGTAGTTGGGTGTTTTGGTGGTTGGTAGTTTGCATTTCTAAATTACATGATTGGTAACGTAAGAGAGCCATACAGTTGGGTAAGGTTAGTTGTTTCAACAAAGTTGGGGATGAATAAACAATTTGGAAGCTGCGTTAACTATTGATTGACGTAATTTATTGATCTGTTAAAAATTAGAGAGTACCAACCAATTATCATTTCACCATTAATAAGAAAAATGCTGTCAAACTGTTGATAAAAGGTTATAAATAACGCTTACTTTACAAGTGAGTGACATGTTGATCCTATATTTCTTAATCACATTTAAATATATTCATTTACCATTACCATTTATTACTTTATTGAAGTGATATCGACCAAGACAAATGAAACGATCAATAAAATATGTTTGGAACCAATTGAATCAGGTTCATGTAGAGCTTCCATTCAGATGTTTGCTTTCAACGTGGACCAATGGAGATGTATTTCATTTATTTACGGTGGTTGTAATGGGAATTCTAACCGGTTTGCCAGCTTACAAGAGTGTGAAGCTACTTGCTATTAAATCGATTACTATTTCAATATGTAAATGTTAAACAATATCTAATTCATAGCTTGATTTCTTTTTTCTGTACATTACAGCATACCTTTAGTTGACTTAACACAATTATCTGTCTACAGTATAATCTTTTTTTTATATGGATCTTTTAATAATTCATCAATAAGAAACTACTTTCAATCTAATTACTTTCCGCAAAAGAACACTAAAGCAAGCAATCGAAACAATCACCAATAGGTTCCGCCTATTAAGTTACTCGGTGACCGTATTACAAATAATATTAGTAACAAGCACATCGCTTCGAAGCATCGTCCAATTAGAGTTATGTTCACTTCAGTTGAAAAGAAAAAAGGGAAATTAGGTGATTTAATCTCCAAAGTATGCTATGTGATAAGTTATAAATCAACTAAAAAATGATGTAACGCTGAGTGATTGTTTATTTCGCTTGATAACTAATGTTAAGTACACTCGTAATGATCAAGTTTAAGAGAACAGAATAAACGGTATAGGATTTAAATAATCATAAGAGGTTGGATAATGAGGTATTGCTTCGATGTGTTAGGAAGTACACCAACAATAGAGCCTGTGTATATACTATCGTTATTTATTTATTGTTTCCGATTTGATTTCACAAGTCGATTTTCAATCCAATTACAGTGTTAACTTACTACATTGTTATAACGTAAAAAAGAAACTGCTATAGTTGATTCATGAGGCCAATTAATAGATATGGCTTTGTACGCTCGTGGTCACAATGACAACTACGATCATTGCCTAGCTACTTCCTGAATGTCTGCGCGATGCTCACTCGATACCAGGCCAGAATAGGGAGAACGCAACCCAACGAATTAACCAGAGAAAATCGTATTGCCTTTCAGGCATCCTTTTATATATACACAAAATCAGACCACACAGTGAACCAGGTAGGAACTTAACATCAATACTAAACAAAAAAGATGGTGACGGGGAACAGAAGTAACCTGTACACAACCAATTAACTGTAGTTTATAATAAGAGACAATATGTTAACAGTAATTATACTGAACAGGAGGATAGGGTAAGAGGAACGTAACAATGATAGGAATATACTGTTAACATTACCCACAACTAAAATAAATGAAAGTCTTCCAAAACACAGTTCTGAAAGTTCGTTACTCTTCTTTAATCGTCCAACATAACATACATAACGAATCCTTTCGTTTCAATGTGTATTAGAAAATATAAACTTTGAAAAAAGAAATTGGTAAAGGCCTTAACGAGACGAATAATATCTTATGAAGATATATAGGAATGATTGAAAAGTTTCCAACAATGCAGTGAATTACATAACGATGTGTAATTCCGAAGAATTAATTCTACTCATACAATAACTGAATGAATAATTTCTATTTTCACTTATGGCTACTAAGAATAACTGCTATCTAAAGATTTACAGATCGTTACCTCTAGTGGATAGTTTACTTAAAGATATGCTGAAAAAGTTCAAAATATCTATAACAGTTCATGTAAATTAGAAAATAATATGGGTTACTTTTCAAGTTGTAACCTATGAAGTTATAACATGAGACTAGAACTTTGAATAATCCTTAGCACGTTAAACAGTATTAGAAAAATTCAATTTCATCCACATAAAATAAAAATGATAAAACTAAACATATAAAATGATCAATCTTTCATACTTAGATTATCCGTAACACATATCAATCACTTTCTCAGTCAAGTACTTATCCTAATGTTAACTTTGACTAAAACAACGGTATGAAAATGACTGAGATTACATACTCTGTGTACCTTTAATGATAAGAAAACCGATAGAAAATGCATGCAAAATCATTAGCCGTGTAAAATTTCAATCTTTTATCTTATAAACTACTTATTTGTAATAACTACTTTCATACTGGCTAGAAACAGACCAATGATTAGCAAAGTTGATAAAATTAGTCAACTTTACTGCAAATACATAGCGAATAAATGAAAACCGAACCAACAATGTTAACCACAGCTTGTACAACTTACATACTAATATTAGTAAGCTGATAGTTTACTGAATCAGAGAACACATGTAGTTCAAAAATCCCTAAAATTTGATTCAGCAAAAGTTGATTACCAGTAAGCGCATACTTGGTTACTGAGATAGTTATTTAAAGTAGTAGATAAGCAGAACTAAAATTAAACTTTATGTATGAAAAACCTTACCAAAGATTTATAATAAGTTCTGACGATACCTGATTGTTACATAACGATTAGGACTTGACACAGTTTAACAATCAGTCAATAAAGTTATAAACGGAAAATGAAAGATTACTAATTCGATAAGTTGTAAGTTCGTAAATATCATTCTATGAAACAAAAACTCAAAATATCCCCATTAGATAAGAAAAAATCTAAAAATGAATTAGACTGAAAACGAATAAGAGGTTTGGCAGTACATAAACTTTTGAGAATAAATGCCATCCATCATGTTGTTAATTAATTACAAAACTATTCAGCGACACCTATTAGCTACATGTTGATGATATCACTACTTATATAAGTTCACTGAAATTATCAATACAGACTACAACAACGATATGTCATCTGTCATAATCTGATCTTATGATCGATAAGATGAGGTTCTCACTAGGATATATGAGACTCATTTAATTGACTTTTATAGAAAGGGAACTGATCTATGTTGACTGAAACTAGTGCTCCATTCTTTTATACTACTTGTATGCGTACGTTTTGTAGAGTTTAGTAAAATCATCGTTTTAATAAAAACAGTAAATTAAAAACAAATATGATCATAAGGGGTCTCACTGAATTTCCTAATCTGCCTGATTTAATTATTTACTGCGGTAAAACTATTTTTAGAAAAAGTTGTGCACAGTATTAGGTCATCTCAACACAATACATCAGTAATGATGAATGCATCTCTATCTTCCGAGGTTATTCCTTCTAACAATCAATTATAAGCTAGTTTTATTTACTAGAGTAAATGACACATTTTGAGTGGGTGATTACTTACAGGACATTATTAAACGTTACGGATACTAATGAACTCAACAATAAAATTTTTGGTAACTGTTTATACAATTCCATTTTGTGAATCTAAATTTCGGTCCATAATCACTAAAGTTGCCCTTGTAAGGCGTTTTTCATCTTACAATTGTTAAAAATGCTTTTAACCTAATGATTTGTTACTGCCATATTCTACGAATGGGTGAACCAATTTCAAGTATAATGCAAGAAAAATTCTATCTAAAAGCTGTTAGCTTAATTTAGTATTAAAAGATAAGTGCAATTAAACCGGCAGTCAGTGGCTTCAAGGACTGATGCCACGTTTTCGTTTGGCCACTCCTATCTCTCTTCCATCCTATTCCTATATCAGCCAGCATTGCGCGTCGTGGAAGACGGTGGTTGGGCATATGCAACACATGTCCCAACCACCTCAGTCGATGAAGATTCATAACCTCATCGACTGATTTACCACATTTGCCTAACACCCATCGTCTAATCTCGTTATCACTTACTTGGTGATCCCAGCTAACGCGAGCGATGTTTCGTAGATATCGATGGTCAAAAACTAATAATCTTCGAGTGTCATCTACCCTTAATGGCCACGTCTCACACCCATACAGTAAGACAGAGAGAACTGTTGCGTAGTACACTCTCCCTTTCGTTGAGAGACGAATATCTCGTCTACGCCATAGGTGACGTAAGTTGGCAAAAGCCAAACGAGCTTTTTGGATTCGTACTGAGATTTCGTCAGAGACTAGCCCATTAGAGCTAATCAGACTTCCAAGATAAGTGAAGTGGTCGACGTGCTCAACTACTTCACTCCCTATCTTTAGTTCAGGGGTTGACGAAAACCAGTCGTGGACCAATAGTTTGCATTTAGAGGGGGAGAAACGCATTCCGAAGATGCTTGCATTCGAGCTTATTTCTGTTAAAAGCGTTCGCATCGTATCAGCGTCTTCACCGAACAGGACTATATCGTCAGCATATTCTAAGTCAATAAGTGGATCTCCTGGTAGGTAGGTAGGAGATCGATTCCTGAAAAGTCAGACGATGAAAGTGTAATTTCTAACAGTATGTCGACTATAAAATTAAAAAAAAAGGGGGAAGTGGGCAGCCTTGATGGACACTACTCGAGGTTACGAGTTCAGATGACAATTCGCCGTATGCTCTGACACGACTAATGGTGTTTGAATAAAGAGCCTTAACAAGTTTTATGTACTTTAAGGGCACGCCTTTCAATCAAAGACATTTCCATAAAACTTTCCGGTCTACAGAGTCAAATGAAGATTTCATGTCCAGGAAAACCACCATTTTCGGGCGCCGAATAGTATGTGTGTTTTAAAACCTGACGAATGGTAATTATCTGGCCTATATAACCGCGACCAAGTTTGAAATCAGCATGGTTTTCTCGTATTTGGAGATCACGAGTTGTAGTTAAACGTCTGGTAATTATAGTAGCTAGTGTTTTATACACTATATCAATCAAACTAATTCCTCTATGGTTATCGCAGGACGACCTTGACCCTTTCTTATATACTGAGACGATAAACGATCGACATCAGTCAGGCTTTGGAAATTGGAGGCCGATATGAAAAGAATGAACAGCATTTGGGAAGAACTGAAAAAGAGAGCCCAGGACGGAGTTGGTTAAAGAATGCTGGTCGGTGGTCTAAGTTCCCTGAGGAGTAACAGACATTGGTCGATTAATATGTATGATTCGTTACACAGTATTGCTGAAATGTACGCTTGTGCCTGACCCATCTGGTTCTAGATCTTTCTGTCGGATTATAACATATAAGTAATAGATTACGACAAGGTTGAAAGTAGTAATAGATAATGTAATGAGTGTGAATCAGGATCAACAGAACTGGTTATCCCCTCCCCTCCTTGAGATATAACAATAACACAATTTAATTTTTCTGGTAATGGCGTAAGACACTTCCTAGTGGTACTTGTTAAAAATATAAAGTGACTTGATTTACATTAAATAAAAAAACCTTTATTCTATAAGAGATTCCATGTTTTAAATTTTTTATAAACAGCAAACGCTTAAGTGTCTGCATTACGTGAGGACTAATTAGTGATAGATACATGAATAAACTGAATTATGTAATATAACTACAGTATGGCTATAAACGACTGTGAAGGAATAAGATGCTGTGTTCTTTTTCTAGATCTAGGAAACTTGAATAACGGTTGAAGAATGCATAACTGATTTCTTTTAAACTTTACCCGAAGCTAAATTGCATTTCATATCGTAAAGTAGTAATCTGAGTTATTACATAACTGAATGATATTTTCTAAGAACATAGGCAACTTAGGGTTAGACATTCTTCTCCTGCTGATATCAATTGATTACAAACTAATAAAATAATCATTTAATTGAATAAACGACTAGGACCAGGTAACAAAACAGACATTCGATCGCTTTAAAATGTAAATAAATGTTGCTACATAATACGGGTTCTATTAAGAAAGGAATCGCATATCTAATAAGCACAAGATCCTGAGATCTAAAACAAAATAACGCTGGGCTAAATTAGCGATGGGAAGAGAGATAAACATCTTAAGAAACCACAATATAGCCTGATGATGAGGAACTGATAAGGCGAAATAAGCAAAAGAATATCAAGGAAACAGAGAAAACGTCCACTAGTCGAATAAGATTTACGTAATCGATGCAGTAAGATGGCAGCAAGCACATTTTCATATGATTATGAAATTCCTTTTTCTAAGAATACATTCAGACAAATACACAACAGTTAATCTTATTTAGTAAAGTTGAGTTCTCTAGACTGGATGGCTTAATTATGAAGCTTTTGTTGTCATCTGGGATAAAGTTATCAGTGCTTGAGTTAATATATCTTCATATAATTGATTCATGAGCTATTCAGGGAAAAAAGAATGTTTATCAAAGTAATCAGTATTTTATTTTATTAAAAAAAACAATAACATTAAGTAATAAAGTTACACAATAGGCTGTAATTGTACCTTATTCATCAAAGAAGACATGGATTGTGGAGACAGATCAGTATTGTTTGTTTGCATAGAGAAAAAAAATAACGGAAAATAGTCGCAGAGAGTTGCACGGAAAGAAATAAAAATGGAACCAAGCATAATAATGAGTGGATAAAAAACAACATAATTAAAACAGATGTACAGTTACGATACTGGGAGGAAGAAGCAGAGATTACACGAAGATTCCCACAGCCATAATAATACTATATACTAGTAAAGTATACATCTCAGAGTCATATAAAACATACCACAGAAAGTAGAAATAAATAAAAAAAATCAATTAAGTGTAGTTAAAATTACGTCCCATTTACTGAAGTTTTATTTTGATTCATATTACTATTAGTAACATCATTTGCAATATTCATACTATTTATATTATTCTTAAAATTACCATTACTATTAGATTCCTTTCTAATCGTACTGCTTCCACCTATTGGACTTAAGTGAGCAGGAGCAAGAAATTCTCCATAAAGTCGTAAAAGATGATGTAAGGCCACAGCCATTTGATTACTTCCACCGGCTACAAGAACACAGTCAACAATATGAGGATATAATTCAATTACACTTGACCAGATGGAATCATCCACTGTACATGGAGGCAATGAATCACATCGGGATATATTGCACAGATTGAAACAGAAAAATAGAGAAAAAAAAACAGAAAATATTATTATAAATACTGAAATAATTTAAATATCAGAATTTAAAATAAAATGGAAACTCAAATATTAATCAGTCACGCATATATATATAGCAGCGTATATAGGCTCTAACATTTATTACTCCAGATGAAGAATGCTATTGGCAACTTCAAGTAAAGCCAAGAACGAAATAAATCCGCTCTACTTGAAGGTTTTTAATAAGCTATCAAAATTCTTAATAAAAAAGAAAAACATAATAATAAGAAGTACACATTAGTTAACTAAGTCGAGATGGACGTTAGAAATAGGATAGAAGAAGATAAGCAAAAGAAGATACAAAGTATAATACAGTAGTAGTCGAGATACGAATCTATTTCTTATCCATCTCATGACAATCGCTCATTAAATTAATTATAGTTGATTGAATATATCACAGATTGATATTGGCAGGGTATCATTGAAAAGCAGGGAACGCTAGACAAGTGTTTCGTTCTAGTGTAGGGCTCCTCAGCAGTGCGCACCCCAGATCATGCACCAGGAGCTCCAGGTTGACGGCGAGTACCTAGCCCTCTGCTTCACTGGGTCGGCATCCAATAGTAGAATTCCGAATCCCATCAATTTGTGATATATATATATATATATATATATATATATATATATATATATATATATATATATATATATATATATATATATATATATATATATATATAGCGCGACACTTATCCATTGTCATGATACCTTGCCAACATCAATCTGTGACATTCAATCAACTAAAAATACTAATATCCACAAGAATAACCATCTCAATTGACATTAATTATAATCAATTATATTTTGTAAACACTTACTTTTGTTATGATCAATCTCCCAATCAATTAACCCTGTCAGTTATGTTTCGTATTTTCGACCATTTCAAATGATTTTTTTCTTCTACGTGGAACATCTATGTCGACTTTATTAGTATTTAACACATAATCGAGATGAGATTTGCAATTTTCAATATAAATCTACAATTATTTTCAGTCGGAATTTATATTTATGGCTTAATATATCAGCTATTGTAATGGTGTAACTATGAAACCCTAACTGTAGAGCCTGAAGTTATATTTTTAACAAAACATTGGTTGGTAATATTATTTCTTCGTAATAGGAGGTTATATGCATCTAATAGAAAGCCTCGTAAAGCCATGTAAAATAGTTGCCCCAATCACGAAACGAAACTTGGAATAAAATGCAAAATGGAAAAATATTCACTGACTAAAATAGAAACATATTTATACATGGCCTTTCAAGATCTGCTGTTGAATATATAACTTGATTATCATATAGAGATTTATGTAGTCAACTTGAAGATACACCCTACATATGAAAGCTAGAGATATTGCCGGGTTGCCCAAACCAAATTAGGTACAGAAGGACTGTTGAAGCATTGAAGACTAATAGTTCGAACTTGACCCCATTTTAGTTTCGGCACTATTTTATAGGTAACAACTAATTCCCTTATTCTATGAATTGTAGTCGGACAGAGATTTATGACGTTTATTCTTCTCTGTCCAATTCACTTAAGGCTTGATAATATCAAGAGATGATCTAACTTTCATGTACGAAAATCTCTAGTAATGCATTCACCATAAAACGAATAGAAACTGAGATAAGATATTAATAAAACTATATACTGTATTCTACTGTCTGGGTAAATAGGACTAATATCTTAACGACCTTATATTAGGCAAAATCAATAATTGGAATAAAACTGTAAATTATTTTTCTTGATGATTTGTGATAAGTATTTGTGATAAGTATTTGAGAACTGAGTAGAATGAAGCGGTTATCCGATAAGGAAGAATATATTTATTATGCTGAAAATTCATTTTTCTAGTAAAAAATAATATGATAAATACTATGTAAATGTTGTGCCACATGTGGAGAATAGCATAAACGTTTGCCTATTAGGCCTTTTCACGTCAAGGCTAACTTCAAACAAAAATAGAACACAACGAAACAATATAAACTTTTATCGACTGAGGTTACCGAACCTGATGCTACGGATCCCAAACGATCACCTACCTTGAAATGTGATGTTGACTGATATAGAAGCAAGTTAGAATAAACTTAGGGGTGGAGACATTAGGCTATGGCATACATATATATGGTCAGTGCATGTTAGTTAGAGCTAAATTAATAAGTGTAAACTATCTGTCGATGGTGTTTGCGATAACTGTTATCAGTGGTTCAGACATATAGTGGTAAGGCTCATAATCGGTAAAAGTGAGAAAGATGAATTCAGACTATATTTTTCTCCTAATAATGAGTTCGAGTAGCCACTTAAATACACTAATTTATCCGCTACCACTCAAAGCATTTTATCACTGTAGTTATATTACTACTAAAGTATATCGATTCATATAGTATTCATTTCAACCAGCTAACATAACATGATACCTTTAGCCAACACACACTTGCACTAAGCCCCACACTGAGTATGACATTTTGACTGTCGAAGAAACTATTTATGTAACAAAAATAGTAAAACGTAAGAAAGTTAAAACCTATTTAAACCTAGTAAACATAAACTAGGGTACACCCAAAGCAGGTGAATATACCAGCAATAAGTGAAATATTTTCAATTAGTCACGTACAACATAGAGCGTAGTACATATGTCTGTCAGCCCACGTTATCATACTGCATTCGTACTAACGTCATCAAATCAATAAAATTAGTGCCACTACATTCTCAGCGGTCTGCTTGAAATCTTGGGATACCACTTCTTACCAAATATCTCGAAAAGTTACCTTTTCGTATTGTTTTAACTGTTCAATCATGTTCCGAAATTGCATTGTGTACTCACGCGCCTTTATAAAATGTTTACGATCTATTATGAGTAATTCAGTTAGATCTAAACGAAGACATTATGGTGGCAGGTAACATGCGTCAAAAAAATAAATTTTCATCGAACGTCTATTCTTGAAATTCTTAGTCTTAACTATAGATTTCTTATTGCAAAATTAAACTACCTACAATTTTTCCTTAGTCTTAACATATACCGTAACGGTGGTTTAATCAGTTCAAGAATCTTGGCTACATGACCTATTTTTTGTCAGGATCGTTCTGCCATCAAGTAAAAGTATAGTGGTGTTGCTACTTTCGTAAACACGAACTGGTGTAAATCCAATCGCATGTGCACATGGTAAAAAAGTAACTTGTTGAGACAGTGTATGCATAAAATTCATATTGTACTAAACATACTATTGAATAAAGCCACTATTATTATTATTATTATTATAGATCAAGGACTGAGGAAAAGTGTATACAGAAATAACAGAACTTAAGATCTTAACAAAGAAAAACACTGAATATACGTGCACCACTGTGGTCGATTATAGGTCGTGTCACCCGGCTTCTCCAACCAGTGCCTTTTAGCACGACTCAGACTAGCAGCAAATCACTTTATTGACTGATGCCTGGTAGGGTTTGCGAATTAAAATGACACCTCGATACCAGCTAACGAAAATATGACCAGTGATACAATGACAGGTAGAGCTAAGCTATTCCTCTGAGCCCCAGCTAACAAGAGGAAAAAGTCCAACGTCAGCAAGAAGCGTTTAATTCTACAAGCAGCCTGTAGGCAGAATAACAAACACTCAACTCATGCGTATATATACCAAAAAAAAGAGAACGTCCTTGAAAATGTTACAATTAGCGTAGTAAAATAAACGACAGACCTATAAGAGTTTACATCCTACTAAGTGGGAAACGCGAACAGAAGGTAAAAAGGGTGCATTTTAGTGCGAAAACGAAAGATTTGGATTTTCCCAAATAAATCACAAAAATAATAAGTTTAACAAAAATTTCTGGGTAACTAACAATGAAAAGTTTTAGTTTGACAGTCTAAGCTTAATTCTATCCTAATCCTACATTAGTTAACAGCGTTCAATGAGGCAGTCACAAGTTCGCTTTCTAATAAACTGATATATCACTTAATATTCAGTTTATTTTGCGGAAATTGACCCTTATTGTTTGCATTTATCACACTACAACACCAGTTACCAGAGGCAGAGATTTAGTAATCTGATGTCGGGTCAGTGATATTCATCATCATCATCAGCAGCAGCAGCAACGTAGAACCGGGCACAAACGCCTGTAGGTTCAAGTTGCCATACCACAATAGCACTACGAGATTATTGAGGTAACGTATAGACAGAATACAAGAGGGAAGAGTAAAGTAAAGATGTCTAGAAAATAACAACAGAATTTAAGATTTAGATGAGGTTAAAGAGTGAATACGCTTGCGCCACTGTGACCGATTCTGAGCCATATCGCCTAGCGTCTCCAGCCATTTGTTGCGATCATCACGCGGACCCCAACCAGGTAGTCTACATCTACCTACATGGCTTAGACCAGTAGTCAAGGACTTCATGGACTGATACCATGTTTTGGGTTGGCCGCCCCTAACCTTCTTCCATCCTACTTCAGCCCTAGCCAACATGGCGCGACGGGGTAGACGGTGGTCGGGCATACGCAATACATGTCCTAGCCATCTCAGTCGATGAAGGTTAATGACCTCTTCGACTGATTTACCGTGTTTCCCAAGAACCTTTTGTCTCACCTCACTATTATTAATCCGGTTATTCCATGATATACGAGCGATATACGAAGATTCCTATGGTCAAATATCTGGAAACGACTCATATCTTGGGTTTTCATGGCCCACGTTTCGCAGCTATATGTTAAAACGGCGCGGACTGCTGCGCAGTACACCCGGCCTTCCGTTGAGACATGGATATCTCGTCTGCGTCACAAGTGCCGTAGATTGGCAAATGCCAATCGAGCTTTCTGAATCCGCGCTGAGATTTCGTCAGACACCGACCCACCAGGGGTGATGAGACTTCCGAGATAAGTGAAGCGATCAACACATTCAATTACTTCACTCCCTATAACTAATTTAGGAGAAGAAGCAGGCCAGTCCTGGAGTAACATTTTGTATTTGGGAGGGGAGAAGCGCATCCCAAATATGCCTGCATTGTTACTCAAGGTGTTCAAGAGACCTTGAATGCTGTGTGCGTCTTCACCAAATATGACTATAGCGTCTGCATATTCTAAGTCGACAAGAGAGCATCCTGGAAGGAGATTAATTCCTAAGGACTTAAAAGAAGTGAGAGAGATTTCTAACAGTACATCTATGATGAAATTAAATAAAAAGGGGGATAAGGGGCAACCCTGACGGACTCCACTTGAGGATGAAATTTCTCGTAACAATTCGCCATATGCTCTGACTCGACCAGTGGTGACCGAGTAGAGAGCCTTTGTAAGGTTAATGTACTTTTGAGGTACGCCTTTTAATGACAACCACCGCCAAAAGACTTCATGGTCTACAGAGTCGAACGCTGCTTTCACGTCAAGAAATACAACTATAGTTGGGCGCTGGTACATATGTCTGTGTTCGAGGACCTGGCGCAGGGTGAATATGTGATCAATGCAACCCCGGCCAGGTCTGAAACCAGCCTGGTTTTATTGAATCTGTTGTTCCCTAGTGTTGGTTAAACGTCGGATGATTATAGTGGCTAATATTTTAGATACTATATTAGTCAAACTGATTCCTCTGTGGTTATCACAAGAGGATTTCTGTCCCTTTTTGTAGATTGGAACGATCAGCGATTGAGACCAGTCCGATGAGATGGTGTTTAGTTCCCAGACTTTGGCTAGTATATCAGTCAACCTGCAGGCTAAAACTGGACCACCATCCTCAAAGATATCGGTAGACAACATATCAGGTCCTGCTGCTTTCCCTCGTTCCAATTTACTTATAGCGTTTTCAACCTCACTGAGAGTAGGGGGACCTGTGTCAGATTTTCATTGGGGCAGCTTGGGGATAGTGGGTAAGCTAAGAGTGGCTGGGGGGCCAGTTGAACTGTTCCTGAAAGTGTTCTGCCCATCGTTCTAATCTTCTAGATTGAGATTGAATCGTCGACCCATCTTTTTCAGAGATAATTTCACAAACTGCCGATTTATTGATGCCGGTGTCTTTGATAAGTCGGAAGAGGTGTCTACTATTGCCCGCTGCCGCCGATGCTTCCATCGCTTTTGCTTTTGTAGCCTACCACTGTTCATGATCCTTACGTAGACTCTTCGGAAGTCTACGTCTCAATTGTCGTCGTTCTTCACCATACTCCGAGCCTGCTGGAACGAGTTTTCGAGCCTCTATCAGTTCCCTAGAAGTTCTAGAGATCCAATGGTCTTTCATAACCATTGGATTGGGGTTAGATGCAGATAGCGCTGCTGCGTATACACCTGCTTTAAAATCATTCCAAGCTACTTCGGGGGAAACCTGTTGGTCATGGGCGAGTAAATGCTTAGCCAAACCATTCATAAATGCAATCTTAGCATTCTCAGTCTCAAAGTGATATCTAAAGGGTTTGCCTGATGTAACATTTCTGCGACCAGCAAAACGCATAGAGATACGTGCTCTCACTAGGGCGTGGTCAGAGTCTAGACACGTGCCCCAGAAAGAGTGGCAGTCCTCTATATAGCCTCTCCAACGGTAGCTGATGCCGATGTGGTCGGTTTGTGTCCATCGTTGTGTAGATGTTGGAGGTCGCCAGGTTAAACAATCTCTCACCTTATGCTTAAAGTTTGTGCTAGCTAAAAATAAACGGTAGTCTGAACATAACTGCAACAGACGATCGCCGTTGTCTGTTCTCTGGGCTGGGATGCCGAGTAACTCACCTAAGTGCTTTTCAGCCTAATTTAGTCTACCTACTTGGGCATTAAATTCTCCTGCTATAATTACTATGTCTGAGTGCTTAGCTTTCTGAAGGAGGCTAGAGAACTTCATATAGAAGTCGTCTTCCACTTCACCTGTGCTGCAGTCAGTGGGGGCATAGGCAGAGACGACAAAAAGGCATCGGCGTGTGTCCCTATCTTTCCGAGTTCGTACTGTGCCATTTAGACGGACAGCATATAGACGACTGTCTACAGGGATCCACTCGAAAAGTGCCTGTTCTGCCCGTAAGCTTAGTGCTATGACTACACCAGCAAGGCTACGTGAACTTGCTGTAGGGTCTCCAGATGAACGAAGAGTGAAGTGTGCAGTTCCATTGGTTACCATCCGTGATATGTTAGAGGGTATTGTTAGTGACTTCCGATTTTGGACGAATCGTTTATTCAGTGCTTTCTGATTTTCAATAGTATCCAAATGAGACCAATCAGTGACGAGTACAAACAATAAATATTTTCATACTAAAAATTACTACAACCAACTTGCATACTGCTCTGACTTGATAATTTTTTATTAAATGCACTAATGAGAGAGTATATTTTCTTATGTAGGAAATACAATGATTTTGAAATAGCTTAATTACTACTGGATGACATAAATTGAGCAATTTAAGTAACAGTGATGTACTAGTAAATTGAACAAAGTGGATGTTCGATTCATTTAAGCACATACGTTGTCAAAGATATCAATGCAAACATAAAAATATATTGGCGAATTCGAATGGAAAAATGTTGTAATTTTGAATTGAAAGTGCTCTAAGAATGCTATAAATTTCTGGAAGCAATCAATAGGAACATCGGCCTAGATCCAATCTATGAATTCATAAGGGGTTAGTCGATCAAGTTGTTGGAAATCAAGCAAACAAGACAGTCAAAATAAATACAAAAGAAAAATGAAGACAGAAATCCGGGACTATAAACAATCACAAGCAAAGCAATTACAGTGAATCGACTCAAGTCCATTTATTAATGAAGTTAGCGCTTATGATATTGTCCAGAATGAACTCATTAATTGAGCTATTTAGCTCCGAGACTTCAATGGCACTAACATAAATACATCAAGACAGTTATGAAACACGATTCTTAAAACGTTGTTTAATATGCACTTAAAACCACTTTTGTAATATTATTCAGCTGAGTAGTTTTGTTATCTTAATCATACACATAAATGCTTTACCATCAATGATTGCATTGACAATTGAACATTAAGTTCAAATAGCATACAAAAACTAACTATTCTTCGAATTTCTTTATACAATATTTTGTCTACAATGTTCTGAAGCTAAGCAAGAAAGTTAGTTTGTACTTCTTTGGAGATGTTTAAAAATAACTTAGGTTGAATTAAGTTCTTTGAGTAATTATTTCATTAGAACGTGCTGTTTCTCATATCAAGTTAATTTGAAAACACTTTTTTTATTCGGATGATTTAAACTTTAGTGTTTAAATATTGATTGAATTTATATGTATTGGAAATAAACTCGTGCAGAAATTGAACTATTTTGAACAGAAAGTAATTCATCAAAGGAACTAAAAATACATTCGTTAACTATTTAATAGAAGAAATCATATTAATATTACACTTTGTAAAATGTCGATTGAGTATTACGTAATTCATATGCATCTAACAAGAAAAACAGTTATTGGTTGGAATATTATTATTTGTTAGATTGTACTCAAATCTTAGATACTTCAAGTCTACCTTTAAATTTTAACTAGGACCTCTAGAGCATAAATCATTCATTCTTTGTGCTGCGGGATAAGAAAAATCGTCGATATTAAATTAATTAAGGAAGAACTTTGATATGCCGGGCACCTAAAGAAGTTTGACTATCTTCGAGAGCTATTTATCTGTAGCCTATTTCATTATTTTTAATTGTATACAAAGTGAACATTTTATTTTCATAATATTTCAGTTCCCTTTGCCCTATCCTCCAATTTGACACATTAACTGTCAGTATGTCGTTTCTTATTGATGAACTATAGTTAGTGAATTGTGTATACATTACTGTAATTCACATTCACTATTGCTCCTATTTTGTATTAATGTTAGTTTCCTAATTGGCTGAGTGTGCGGTCTGGTTTTGTGTATATATAAAGGAATGTTTGGAAAGACGATACGATTCTGATTTTGTCAGGTTAGTCTGTCATTCTGTGTCTTTCTATCTCCAGTTTGGGATCAAGTGAGGCATAAGGCAGACGTGCAGTGACAGACTAGGCAACAAGATTAACGTCCGATATTGCAACAGTTTCTTTTTACGTCATAACAAACCTGATCCATTCAGATATCTGAAAATGCATATCTAAGGCATTTTATAAAAACATGAGAGAAACTTTGAACAAAGAGTTCAATAGTCCTATTTATAAGGTTATCCCTTTATGAATCTGGAAATTAAACAGGATTGAGAAATCAATACTCTTAAAAACATTTTATCTAAGGCAAGGTACAGAGTTCGCTATTAAAATAAATAGGAAAACACATACAGACACGGTTTTAGGAAAGAAAAAAACGCTTAGGAGCCCCATCCATGAACAATTAATTGACTACAATCATTCATTCAACTCACACATTAATTTCAAAGTAGTTTATAAAATGCATCCCGATTTATCAAGACTTCTTCGTATCTAACTCTCCAAAATAGCAAAAACCCTGATCATTCATGAGCTGAAGCCGAAGTTATGTGTACCTTAAACTTAATCTACAAATAACATTCATTTGATTTCAGTGAGTCGACATTTGAAAATGATTAACACCCTTTACCTAAAATTCTTTCTCATATCTCTATGAGATGAATACGTTGAAAAGATATCCCGTCCCTGAAATTCGTGTTTTCGATGTAAGGGGAAATGAAAAAGACATTATGAATAGAGAAGAAAGAATGAATTTACGGAAAGAAAGCTGAAAAAATAATTTTCAGTTTAAAATTTACAAGTAGATAAATAATCCACCACTGCGACAGGTTTCGATTCATGTCATTCAACACCTACTGCTAATTACAATTAGCGTACCCAAGTAGTTCACATGGTTCAAACTGACAGTGGATGACAACATGAACTGATGCTATATTTTAGTCTGGTGAATGAGTAGTGCATGTCACGTTACATCGGCTTTATGATAACTGATACTTTAGTTTAAATAACAAACTCTATCGTTTAAACACAATATATAAGAGCGTTAGAAAGGATTTGCAAATAAATGAACATAAACCAAGGCTTACCGTCATGCTGAATTGGAAGAGACTGAAGTGATGTTAACATAACTGTCAACGCTTTGAATACATAACTAATTTCTGCTACACGAGAACTGTATGCAGAAACAGAAAAGACAAAAGATAAGTATGGCACGTAAATAAAGATAGAATGGAAAGAGAAAATAGAACATGTACAGTAAGTTAATTATATTAATGACGAGGTGATACATCAAGCATACAATTAAGCCTAAAAGGTCAAATAACAGTTTCAATGATATCTGATTAACTAATAGTATCGATATTGTTCCATCATTTGTGACATTTAAACACGTCATTTTATTCAATATGTTCCTCTATCAATTTGCACAACCGTATTCATTTATGGATTAGCAACATATCACTTTTATTTTTAAAATACAAAACGCGTTCAGATTATCAAACATTAATCCATAACATCATGATTGATTTACTTAAGTGCTAAACACAGATTTATGTACTCAGATAAGAACCACATTTTAGTCGTTTAGGAGGAGGAGCTGACTGTTACCAGGTATTCAAAACAGAAATGGAGAAGAGTTCGGATAAATTACCACCTATTTGATAACCAAGTGTTCTAATTATTAAACCATGGTTAAGCAACAATTTCATGGGTGCTTAATATTCGATACAGGTGACAAACTCAACATATATAAGTGTATAATAATTCACTGTTATAAATCTCCTTAAATATATATTTTAAGTCTTATTTTGATGCGCTGACTTTATAACAGTCTTTATTTTCCCGGGTTAATAAAGTTCTGGTATACAAGGAAAACCAAAAGAAAGTATTCTATTGGAATTTATCACCGACTCAGATTGTGCAAACCATTACTGAAATCCAGTGATAACTGGTGGACATTTCATTCATATGTGAAATGCAATGCTAAAAAGTTTAATTTTTGTTCAACTTAGTTGTCTTGAAATAACCTCATGTGATTAGGACAAACCAAACGCAATGATCAATTATTAAGAAAGTAATATACTGGAGGAAAGTTTACGCCTGTTTACAGTTTAATCTATTAAATAAATCACGAAAGATGATCAGGCATAAAAATAATTAAGAACATCCTCTTTTACAGGAAATCAGAAGTAGAATTTTGGTGACTGGTCAAGGAAAAAAGTAATCATAACAACGATTAATTAATGACAAAGTTACTAGAAAAAATATCACCAAGATCACTACAGATTACAAATTAGGTACAAAATAAATAATTTTAATGAGTAATAGTATAATCCTAGTTGTGAAACGAAGTTCCGCAAATAGCGAAACACAAAAGGTAGTACAGACTTCTATATAAACAATAGTATCTAGAAAATAAATTAGTGATGAAATAAATGCTTAAGAAGTTATCTGTAAACAACTGGGAATTCAAGTAGCTCAGCAGATTTTCACCATACGAACTGTTAACGAACTTAAAGCGAAACTGTAGTGAGCCATCGACTACTTGGTTTAGTTAGTTTCAAGAAACGTATGCTATATTGGAAGTTCTAGTGAGACAACTAGGTTACAAACACCGTAGTAGGTGAAGGAAGTCATGTTAACTATCCACCCACTGTTCTATGCTTTCAGCTAAGTATCTTAAAGACACTGAATAAAAAGTAAATAATATCCTAATCCGACTAAAGTTGGAAATATGGTTCCATCTACTCTGACGCAAAGGACTAGTTGTATCGTAGAGATATAGGAATCTGCAAGCCAATGGTTTGAAATTGCGTATGAGCGTATCCAAGTAATTTAAAAACAAACCTAAGCAACTTCCCAACATTAGATTTTTTTAGACGAAATCACTTCGTGACCATGTGTATATGAAAATCAAAATAATCTCCATAAGCAACTCAAAATAATAATTCACATGATGAATTCGCCATGATAAACCTATATAATTAACAATAGTCATGACACGAAATGCATTGTGGACACAAAGCGTCTTTAGTGATACTCAACCTTAAAACAATACTTTAATTTATTTAAAATGTTACATATTGTCTAAGCTTCAATAAACAACTACAACTTAAAGACAGGCACTTGGATATAGGTGACAAAAGTACTCGTATTTCCCTTGGAGATTACTAAAATAAAGTAATAGTGTCTTAGCAAATCGTTTGTAACGATAAATATTAGAAGGTCAGTGGAAACGGAAGACAACATAAAACACAAATGATTTGAATACTAGTAAGAATCAGATAAAGCAATATTTATTGCCATTTCTTGACAAATCAGTGTATCTAAATCCAATTTTATAGGAAGTTGATAACAGGCTGAGTAAGTTAGCAGTACTAAAGGCGATGATAGATAATATAGAATATATTCTGATGGTGAAATCAAATCGCTAAACCTTGAGATATAAATAATTCTACTTCATATGCTTAATTCAAAGCAATACTTAGAATCACTATGTTACAGGAACTAAACATTTAATCCCTATTCAGTTAGTTTGAGTCTAAAAAGTCACTCAATATTTTCAACTACAACTGAATAACCGTGACTAGTTATATGTTAAAGAGAACTATGAAGACGGAAATTTGTACGCGCCAATTGACTAACAGTATCCAAAAGAATAATAACGGCTAAAATACAAAAGTAAGTGTTTACAGTAAAGCGTACACTGAAGTAAAAATAAGAATATATTCCTTTATATTTAGTTGCATATGGTAATAACGAAAACAATGCTAAGTAATTTTCAAACATAGAATATTTTCTCAACAAATCAAAACTCACCGAGGTAATGGACATTTTCCGGTTAATCGCGACGCTTGATAAAATTTAATCAATATTGACCGACACCGTTGAAGAATACTACGTACAGCTGCTTTACTAACCATAAGTGAAAAGCTTGTACTTAATGGATTTATTTTACAATTATTGGTATTTTCAACATGACCATTTTCTAATGACAATGATATCGATGTAGTGGATGATGATCTTGTAATTAATGGTGTTGAAAAGGCATGTGATAACAGTTTTCCAAAACATAAACGAGCAAAGTTTTCACGAAAGGTTAACTGTCTCAAATGATCAAGATCAATGTCCCAACTCAAAGATTCATTAATAAGTTGATCTTGAGTTAATGAGGTAGCTAAACTCATTTGACGAACAGCAAGACCTAATCCTTTGGAAAACTTTATCTCACCACAAGATTCATTAGGGTGGCGATCTTTTGAAGATGGCTGGTTGATTGGATGATCGACGGAATTACGTTGCTGTGATCCATTCACATAGAAATCTTCATTATTATTAGGACAATTATTACCATCATCATTATTTGTTACATTGACTGGAATAGCCGACTGCACAGAACCCAAGCTGAGCAAATTAATTAAGCGACTAATGAAAAATTCTGGTAATTGAGCAGGATTTGACAGAAACAAATCGCTGATTAAATCAACAAACTAGATTTAATCGTTGGTTTGGCACAGAATAAGATGACAAGGTGGGAGGGAAAACCCATAATGAAAAACAAGACATGTAAAGGATACTATTTAAAAATATAGTATGGCAGTAAGCTAAACTAGCACATAATGATATACAATGCCATTTTTAATTTATTTGTAAAGCTATATTGAAGCTTAATTACAATGCGTAGTTAATAAAAGTTGAAATAGATTACTATCCTTGCATTCAAATCAAATATCTTTCGGATAGTCAGTATAAAGTACTCATTGGTAAGTGAATGCAATATTTATAAGGCAAAATGTTTACTAGGGAGGCATTTACAAGGGACAAAATGTATTCAAGACTTTATCATAAAAAATGAATTGAGAAGCAAAATCAGCGAGCTACTTTTTAAAATCAGGCCAATGAAATTATCCAAAATTAACAATTACGACGTAACACACAAGTATATGTGAATTTATGTCAGGTTTTTTCATTTGTTTGTAAAAGTTTATTTTAGCGAATTTCAGGAAAACTTACTTTCTAGTGAAAAAAAACAGAAACCACTTCTTTCTAACAGATGGATTCATTAGCACAAGAACTTATATAACGTTAATCCATAATAATTACTTACAACAAGAAAGAAATAGTAAAATGTGGTATTTTGTTTGGCTTTCCTATTGAGGTGAAGAAAGTTTAGGAAATTTAATGAATCTTCTGTATACACTATAGATTTTGAAGCCAATCACAGTCAATTAGTAATTCCCTTTCATAACTATATACTTTATCCATCATCAGTTTTCGGATAAGATTCAATTGTAATACTGAATGTAGTTTCGGATAGTCTGTAACGTTCAGTTATGTTAAAACAATATAATTCAGTGTAAAATTTATGAGAGACATATTTCCTACTCCTTCAACTATTACGAAAACTATTGCGCTAAGCAGACAAGTATTATATTAAAAATATTCAAATATAACTAACTTTGCAATCCAATTCTTCATGCAGTTGAAACTCATCAGTTGGTAAAGATGATGGTGGTTGACTAAAGATGTAAGTGTAAATAAAAAATAATAAAGTGATATGCTAGATTAACGGCCTTCAATGAAAACGACAAAGAATTCGTTTCACCAGTAAGTAAAAGATAAATAAGTTTATGCCATCTAATGTTTAAAGTTTCGAGTGTAAAAATTATTTCAGGAGAAACACATTCTAAATAATCCCCTAAGACCTTCCAATAGCCTGATTTCACTTTGAACTGAGACTCTACAATATCCGTTTACAAATAGAGCGCTTCAAAAGCAATCTCAATTTGTAGTTCCGAGTACGAAAATGTGATAAATACTGCAGAAAAAGAAAATCACTTCAGTACTACTAAAGATTGGTTCTTCGAACTCGTTGAATAATATTGAGATATGTGTACATTACACTTTGCACAGATGAAAACTTGTAGTAATTTCACTATCGGTGTTTTAATTCAACAACACCTGACAATCTTATTTTATTGTGTCAATAAAGTAATTTCAAAAATCAACCTACATACACGACTATTTACCAGACCGTGCATTCTAACCTTTTATCATCACATGGTTAGGAAGCAAAACAAGATACTACTTCTCAGTTAGCATCAAAATAACAACTGAAGTTTCAATTGAGACAGGATTCGAGAAAAGCCTTCAATATTTTACATCAGTGAAGCAGCAGTTCAACGGTTAAGGAGATTGACATTCAGTCACTGAGTGACAGATTCCAACTCTGCTTCACGTACTTCGGACTAAGCGGATATGAAGATTTGTACTGGATGCAGCTTGAAGTCAAGTGCAGGAATCTATACCTGATAGATGTACAGAATTGGACATTTTGAAGCATTTCCAACAAACCCTAGGATAATAATATCATTTTTTTAGAAATCTTATACGACTTACTTTTCACAAAAAAGAAAGTGTTGAATAGTATCAGCAATTTGTTTGCATAAATCATGATTTGAAGGTGTCACTGTAATGTATTCATAAAAAGAGAGTAAATGAAAACAAGAAATTATAAAATATTTATTAACAAAAAAGAAGAAGAATAACGAATATAGTATTGAAATATTATCTCATTCTAAGTGGTTAGGAAACAAGGCTTCAATAAAACGACAAAATCAGGTACTATACATTTTGTGCTGTACACATAATATATGCATGATATAAGATATTCATACCTCTATTGTCTTATAATCTCCAGATGTATTTTAATTCTCATATCTGTTGAACTGAGTTGAGGAGCAGTTAATGGAATGATGAAACAAGTAATTCGTTGATTACCGGAATGTAAAGTTGTTTGGTAAAAGGAACAAACAGACTTTATAGCAAAGAAATTACAAGTCAGTGACTAACATATCTCAAATGATAAATCACATCTCAGTTAAAGGATAAGCGTTTGTGAGAAGTTTAGGTGAAAAGGATGCACGTACGAAGTAAAAGAATGACAATAGGAAAGATAACAAACATTACCAATTTGATGTCAATTATACAACAAGAAAATACGTCGCTTACCACAGGAAACAGAATCCTTTTTATTGAAATTATAGAATTTGGTTCTATTCATGGATTTATTTGAAACTACATTAATACCCGCAGTAATCACTTGGAAAAAGCATCGGCATGCTAGTATCCATGTTGTTTGTGATGGACAAGAATATTTTAATGCCATTGGCTGACGTAATGTCTAGAAATGAAACAACAGTTATTTTTTGAAGCTGGACGATAATACAAAGGTAAATAAATGAGTGAATACGCAAAACAGAAATGGATAGATTATATATTTCAATGATAATTATAAACCCATTTTAAATGAAACAAATCAAATGAGTATATTACATCTACTACGTAAAGCAGAAAAGTTTGATGACAGCATGTGAACAATATTGCATACTTAGATACCTTTTTTGGTCACACGAGCACGAAAATGAAATTATTGGATGAACGAAGAGTGAAGGATAGCAGTTTTAAATGCACACAAACAACTGAAATAACGTACGAGACATTAAGATTACGTAATTAACTTATAGACCCTAATATAAATCAACAGTGGTGATGAATTAAGTAACCTTAATGGTAACGTGAACGGAATGTGTTTCTTAGTGGGTATTGGTAATTATTACGTCCAACCACAAGGAAGCTCATTAGGATAATTATTAGCTAATTAGATCCGGTCAGTGACATGTATATAAGAGTTTATTAAGCCACAATAGAAATCTAGGTAATATGGTAGCTTAATGACTAAAACATTTGACTATCTGTCACTAAACAGTAGGTTCCGTTGCCGTTCAACCTATTTCGGTTTGCGTAGCTGTCCACAGACACAAAGCATAGCTCAGAGACAACTACATAAACATGAACTTCGTAAGACGATTATGGCTAAACAAAACTTGGACAAATATGCCAGAATCTACACTGTACATTAGTGACTGACAGAAACCTATAGAAACAATCGTATAGTGGAAAGATATTTAAACAGAATTCATTCATTTACACTGTTTCGAGAAATTGCTAATAATTAAACTGGAATATTAGTTATTGACCATGTCTTCCTGGAGTTCCAGTGAGAAGGCGTGACCAGTAGAGTTCAACAATGTCGGATGTGAAACAGTTGCCTTGCGATGTCAATGGATGAGATCATGTAAATATATCGCGAATTGATGAAAATTAAAGACATTAACTGTTGGATGTCGGCTGGTTAATTAGTTTAACAGTTAAGCATTTACCGAGAAGCCCAAAGGAATTGAACTCGGTCCTCTAGTGAGGTCGTCAATTCGCACTGCTGACGAGCCCCATATTGAAACGAGACAGCTATACAATGGTTCCTGGTTTTTAACGGTTGTCTAACTGAGGTCAATTTATGATATCAAACTGAAATTCCACGATCAACACAACAACTAATTTATACTTTGTTTTGTTGGTAACATTGGCATAACGCAAATAGCATGAATAGAGGGAAAATTTTTTTGACTGATAAAGGCAAAGTAATTCGAAATATTTTGCGGTGAGGAAGTGTCAATAGCAAAAAAACAGACAGATAAATTAGTAGTTTAAGAAAAATAATTAAATGAATATACATTGGAGGCTATTCCCAAAAAATTATGTTTGTTTTCGATCATTTTTCTGTCCATTTAGCATGTTTACATATAGAAGCGTAATTTTCATTTTTAACAGCTGAAGTTACCTACAACTTAATGCTATGAACATCCTAGCGTAATGCAACTCATAACGCCAGATGAAAAACACAAACATAGTACACATTAGGACTTGGAACAAAAAACAAAATGAACGAAAAAAAACTGAAAGAGCTGAGAATGACATATACAGTGAGCAATTGGAATGTTGCAGATAACCTCATTGGAAGATAGTGACACTTAATAACACCATTGTATAGATCACGATTCAGATTTCAGTAGCTACACAATAACCACGACAATATTTATATTTAAGTTTGGCCACTAGAGGAAAGGATGTGAAGAAGCCCTGAAAACTACTATAATAATTCACCCCAGTAAAGTATCTATAATGCATCTATAAATGGCTCACTTGCAGTTTTATACAATGAAACATTGATGAAAACATTGAAAAGCGAGAATCCGGGTATTGGAGAAAACTAGTGGTCTCATGAAAAAGCAATGATTAATTCTGAAGTTTTTGAACAATAGCCTTGAAAAACTGTGATAATTAATACGGCATAAATAAAAATGGTAACATGTGAATTCTTGATACTATTTATATGTACACTACATACCAGCACAGTGAGCTGAGAAAAGAGATAAAACTAGGGTCATTTGTACTTATACAGTGTTCGATGTTTATTAAAACGGTTGTAACTGACAAGTAAATTACTTTCTGAAGGTGAGAGAAACGTATCTAATACTCCATGTAATCTATTCTACAAATGTATGTGAAGAGCCAGTTGAAAAAAAAATCATACGTATATATAGTGACTGACCATCACTAAGCATACAGCAAGTCTTACAGGAAGTCGGCTGAAGTCCAAAGAGCTCAGTGAAAATAACTCAGATTATGAAATTAAGTGATGTAGGTTCAAATCTCGCACAGAGTATCAGTTCCCTTAAGATTGCGGAAACGTTAATTCGATAAGTGTCAATTTAATGGAAATCCAGGTCGAGTGATTCCTATCTAATACTTTCAACTAACTAACATTCATACGTATGTAACTATTGAAATAAGGACTGTGTTAACTCAGTTTTTTTCTCTTTTGGCAATGATAATACAAACAAAATATGCAAACATATAGAATGATAATAAAATGAATAAAAATTAAAAAGACAACGTAACTGGAAATTAGATAAACAAACAGTAAGTGATAAAAAGGTCTAAAATGGTGACAAAATGAGAACGAGGTGAACATATGTTATAATTTTTAGAATGATAGTAAATTATAGTCGAATGATAACAACAAGAACATGTGATTTTTAGCGGTCAAAAGGATTAAATTTAATTGAATTTTTATATTGAAAAGAATGTCTAAAGAATACATCAATGTACATTATAAATAATTAATATTCTGCTTCGACATATAACCATTTAGAGACCTGTATAAATGAATGCAAAAACTCACTCTGATTATTGATTCGAGGATTTCAACACTACACATTTCAGGCCATGTAACAGTTGTCTGATATAAATCCACAGCAATTAATAAACATTTTTCAGCAAACACAATATAATTAGGAGGGATGATATCAAGCTACCGTAAATGAATATAAAACAATGAAATCAACAATCGGACTGAGAAAGAATCAGTAATATGATGCATATGACTTTAACAGGATAGATTTTGTGTATTTTTAGACTCTGTGGGCAGCAATCAAAATATTAACAGAACACTGATTATTGAATAATGAAATACGCCCTGAACGACTGACTGCTTCATATAACATTCAGTGAACACTATAGATATCAATAAATGGAACATAAAGACTCCATTGAATTAGCTTATGAATGATGATTCGAAATTCCTATCTAACGTTATGTACTTTGTACATTACTTATATATTAGTTAGCAAATACTCACACGTAAAGTACCAAGGTTGTGAGATCATAACTTTTATTCAAACTTAAGAATATGCTTGAACTACGTCGTCTCTTAGGACCTATAAAGTTAAATTAAGATAAAATGTTGCTTCTCAAACCAATTTACATAGATAACTATTATGGTTTTTTATGTAAAAGCAAGCAAATGAAATCTAGTGATACTTATGAATGACCAACGAAATATGAACAAGTGTAATGTAAAAAGAGGCAACTCCGTAACATTTGAGACCACAATATATATAAGAAAACAGTTGTATTTGATTTTAAGCCAAAAAGATATATATGTAAATTATATAGAGTCTATGATGTGATTGGGAGGATGGAAAAATGAAGATACATTAACAAAGTAGCTCAATAGACAATGCATGGTGGAGATGTTGATCCGCAATCTGGTGAAAGACTTCACAACCAGGAGTATATGGATAATATAATCTGACTGTAGGATAACACGTATCCAAATCGCATTAAATAAGCTGGTAATTAGTGACAGCAAATATCGCATCTAATTTGTACCTTCCAAACGCAGAGTGTTACTGTAAAACAGATACGAATCAGTGTCTGCTAGCACCTTTGAAGTAAACCGATTAGGATAGTCGAAAAATCTGTAAATTAGGTAGTAATCTGAAAACTGGTGGTAGTTTGATATTTGAGTTCAACTTACGCATGAATGCCTGATGGGCTTTCCCAATTCAGATTGCCGTGGTTTGAGTTTGATTGTAACATGTATTTAGGAGGCTTTATAAAAAAACGGTTTAGCTCAATACTAGTGAAACCTGGTCTCTATGAGCTGGGTATGTTTGATAACTATCTGTATTCTGTCATTGTTATCTCCAAAGGATAACTGACATCCTGTGTCAATATCATGTTAGTAATATTGAAGTTAGACAATATATTCTAGTGAAGTAATAATAATTTGGATGATGTCATAATCACGAAACACCGGCTTCGGGGACCTGGCTACAATTTTCGAATGGCGTCCCAGAGGCTTCTGCCGCACATTATTGGTTGGCGCCGGAACGGGATCGAGAAACCGGTGTTCAATTTACGACATCGCGCAACGAAATTAGAAAAAGACTGAATAAATCTGGCTTCCATCAGTTCATCACGATCCCCTGGTTGGAATCCTGGAGATGATGAAACTCAGTGGCTTGAGACGTTATCAAATGTAGGCCAAAGTAAAAGCTAGTGACGATTCTACAGTATTTTTCCACTAGTCTTCATAAAAGTGAAATGATTTTTCAAAATCGAAAGAAACCCTATTTGGTTTTAAGATATTTTATATGTAATTTCCTTGTTCTTCGTTAATCGTTGCTTTTTGGTTATGATCATCTACCCACCATCATTTCTTCACAATATTATGTTTCCAATTAACTTTTCAAGCCATTCCGTGTCAAATTATATGTTCTTAAATAAATATCTCCCTGAGTAACAGCTGCATGAGAACTAAACGTATAGTAGATATAAAAAGGAGAGTGTAAATGATAGAACTAATGGCAACATAACGAACAACAAATGCCAGTCACTCCGTTTTATAAAAGGAATCCCTATCAAACATTTTCGGCCTGACCTATATATATAGAAAGAAACGTGATGATCTTTTCTCTGCTACGATGAACACGACTTTACCTCTTACGTAATTCTGAGCTCAAAATAAACCAAATACTGATCGAGAAATATTGAACAACTAATTAATCATTTATTGTAATACACATTACGCCTACGCAATTACTTCTCCTTTATTTTCATTAGCCTTATTAATAACCACAACTACACTCCTTAACTCTGCATGATTATTATTTCAGTATAAGGTTCGCGCCAATCTTAGTTAGATTCAATAGCATACCATGTGGTTTACTCTGTTTTGTTTTGTTTCCCTCTAAAGCATATATCTCAATTTCAGTAGATGTCATATATATATATATATATATATATATATATATATATATAATTCCTTGTAATTAGCTTGGCTTCTAGTGAAAATAAGAAGTGTACTAGGAAGAAATATGTATAATGAAACTCACTCGATGAATATTTAGTTCATCTAGTTTAGGAATTTGTACAGCATAACTCGCTAACGTCAGAAGTAATTGTAAAACGCGTGGAAGTAATGACGACGAATGGCTTTTCGCTGAGTTATTATTATTAGTATTACTATTTTCTTTATTTTGATCAGAAGAAAAGTTCTACAAGAAAAAAATTAGGTCAATACACATTGTGAACAAAAGTAGAATCACGTCCATATGTAAGAAAAAACAGAGAGATAGTAATTTAAGCATAAAACCTTAGGCTACTCATTACGCTTTTCCACAGAGGCTGTCTAAAACATAAAGACATAAATTAATTGAATTGAGAAGAGAGGAAGGTAAATAACTAGTTAATAACTGTAAAACTTTTTATGACTGATCAGTGAAAATTGCAGAATTATTAAAAATAAATGTGCTTATCAAATTTCGATGGTGCTGTTTCGCCTGAGCTAAGTAATTTCGTTAGGTTTATTATTTTCATTCATGACACATCAATCGCCCCGATTTAATACAGAACTGAGCTTTTCAAACATTTCAAAAGTGTTAAATCAGTTTGCTATGAGGGCTTCATTTGTGACTAGTTGTCTTCATGTGTCCTTGCATTCTTGTCTATTGATTTTGGAATTAATTTAAACCTATGTGATTGAATGACCTCTACCATCTGGTTGCCAATATGTGAGAATACTGTATTTGTAGAGCAGATCGACTACCAGAAAATGCTCACTTTCAATCATTTATGAAATTCAACCTAGATTCTTTAAATAGCCTATTTAGACAGAAATTGAATGGTTAGCACTTTACAATGTCACTAAGTATCGTACTATGGTAGCTTAATGGTTGAAAATGCTAGTCTTTCAAACAGAAGATTATAGGCTCGAAACCCCACTTTATCTTCGTTAATGATAACAGCCAGGTAGGATATCTGGACATAGCATATCCCAAACAAAGAAAACATGCACTTAATGAATACGTTACATTATCTTACTGACTTACCAAATACCTCAAAATGTTCATTGTTAACGGAGTATAGGTATATAAGGACTAGTAATAATATACGGTTGAGTAAATCGAATTAAGCGAAACAAGGCTTGAATCTACGTTTCAGTGGATAATGGTCGAACGTCTTAACTAACCATTCAGAAATCATTCCATGCTCAAGTTTATCATTTATTGCTCAGAAACATTATTATCTCAACTGTTTACTTACTTTCTTACAATAAATAATTCTCAGAACACATATCAACATCTTTCTGCTTAGCATGCATTTAAATCGTAACTGTTAAACAATAAGTTTCATTCAGCTGTCGACCTTCGTTATTCATTCTTTAATCATGAAAGTTTCGGACCAATTCAGTTGCTACTACTATATTTTTCTGCTTTGAGGTTCCGGTATTCAGTATTGTAATAATTTGAATGCTTTTTATATTAGCAGGCGAGAACATGTATGCTTAGTATTCATAATTACTAAGCTCAGACGAATTTAAAACATAAAGGTTGATTGAAATATATGTGATTGCCAAGCACGCGGCAAAAAGAACAGTTACATTTTTCATATAAAGATAATTATAAGTTGTTGTTGCATTCGGTACCAGTGGAAACTGAGAAGCACTACTATATCGTACTAGTATGGAACTTCTCATCACTATGTACTCATGTCCATTATACTACAAAAAAGGAGTCCAGTTCTTACTGGTATCCAACAGAGATCAATCTGTAACAAACACTGCTGCATTTCGAACGAAGTAATAATCCTAAAGCTGACTATTCATGTGATGTAGCCACTAAAATAGCTGACACAGAACGAAGTTAATCCAAATCATCGGCGACCTAGCCCAGTTAACTATAGATAGATGTCCAGCTTGAGCAAGTAGATATAATTCCAAAATCAAAAAGAATAAATGACTCACCAAAAAATGATCAAACAAATAGTTTAACATAAGAACAAATGACCAGAATAAAATAAAAAAACTACACTAACTTACTTGTGCAAGGCAACTTAAGCAACGTAATACAGACTCTTGTAATGAATTCATTGCACTACTATCATCAATTGCCAATGATGATGAGGATAGTGCATTTGTGATAGCTGTAATTGATGCATTATTCGATGACGTTGGATATAAACAAGTAATATACAATGGAATTAATACACCAATTTGAATCAATTCAGCGAGTCGATCAAAATCTCTCAACTGAAACTCCTCTTTAATTCGGTTAAATATTGGTATGAACAAATCAAAGAATAATGTAATAAACGATGTACTTGGAAGGTAAATGAATGAAGTAGGATAAATCTGTAGATCAAAACGATGGCGAAAGGGATATAGAGTAATAATTTATCAAGTCCAACAAGGATATAAAAACAGGGATTAATAAACATCAGAAAACTTATTTCTATCACTTCAAAAAATATAAACTAATACTGATGACATTTGATAAAAACAGATTTATGTACTCAGCTCTGAGCAACACCATGAACAAACGTTTAGAGTATTACTAAGTGGCATGAAAAGAAGTAGATTAGGTGGGCATGACTTTGCAACTCAGTGGTTAAAATCTGAGAGCGTTTGTTACTAAGGTATAGTTCAGAACAGTGGAGACAATAGCTTGAAGTGGTGGTCAAACTTGCCTACCATAATGACTAAACCGAGTTATATCGCTTGGAACACTCGACCCTTTACATCCTACTATGCTATGTCGGTACGCTGGAGGCAGTAGTTGACATAGTTCAAAATCTGTCGCAATGAATCACGGTGCATTTGCTCTTTATCGTCCTCTAAATTTTAGGTTCCATAATTCATTCATCAACACATTTCTACTCCAGGTCGAATAAAATTCCGGTAATAATCTTATTAATCTGATTTCGTTGTGATAATTGTAATACAGCAACTTGAGCTGACACACATGAGTTTATGACTGACCAACAGGCCAAACAGTGCGTCCATAGTTAAAGGCTTGAATTTGATGTTGTTTACACAAACCGGCTACAACATTTGACAATGATTGAATAATGATTAATTTCATATTGATGATAAAATTTAAGATAGCTACTGTGAAACATCTTGACTGCCATCCAACCGATCGGTAGTCAGATGAATGCTATTGATGATAGTAGACTAAGGCTGTACTATATATGTCGTGAGAAAACCGATGACGATAAAATTTATATTAATAAAACCCAACTTGATGGTTAAATCCTGAGAGCATGAAGAAACAAATTATTGTTAGAATTCGAGTGAAGATGTGTTCTCAGGGTAAAAAATGAGTAATTAGTCCGAGGTAGCTCGTCCAAACAAGGTTTTGGCTAATTTTCCAGATAACGTTGAGTCCCAATGAAAACTAGCACTGGATTACATTAAGTCTCTATCACTTTAAGCATTTCATAGAAATACATCAGTGTAGCAACTAAATAATTAAACATTGATGCAATCCTCAAATGATGAATACATAAGCTACAAAAAGTCAAGTAGTACTACGTAACTTATGCATAAACTCTTCCTGTTTATAGAAAGGACCGAATATGCATACCCAACCGTTGACTTGGTGCCTAGGCTTGACTAACCTGATAAACTAAACGGGCTATGCTACCTAGCATTCCTTAAACTCTAACTTGCATAGAATACAGTCGCGAGTCAACTGAAACCACAATCCAGACTGAAAATTAGAGGCTTTAACGTATGAAGCGTTATCATTCACTTAAGCTCACCTAGCCGATACGGAGAACCTACGCGATATACCTTTCGTTTATCTGGCGACTCGACAGCAACTTGGGGGGCCAGCATGTTTAGGTATAACATTAGGTATGAGGGCAGAACAAGCATTCCCTGAATAGGTTCCTGCCACCAGTCCCTTATGTGATGTTCGATTAAACAGTCTGTAAGTGCTTAAAAGGATGGGGGCACACGCTGTTGTCTTCTCTTCGTTCTGTCTACTCTCCCACTAACGGAAGTCCGAACGAAGTGAAGGATGAATTTTATAGAAAGCTTTCTGAACTTTTCATAAGGCTAAATACTCAAGTTTGGCACTCATGGCTAGTCATTTAAAGGCCCAGGTAGGTGGCTTGAATGAGCATGAAAGACATTTAGGCGAATATTTCGGTGTTCCAGTTCAGAGAACGGAAAAAAAGGTGACCAACAGCTACAGCTGTGCACAAACAGTCGTTTACTTCTAGCACGCACGAACTTTCAGTATCCACCGCACCTAATCAACGATGGACTTAAATAGACCATATTGCCATTAGTAGGCGTTGGAAAGGTTCGATCAAAGACTACCGCTCATTCCATAACACATCCTTTGATTCTAATCATGCTTTAGTACAAGCACAAGTTTGCTTGCGTTTTACTGGCCGCAGAAATATTACAAGAAGACCAATTAAAGTTGAGCTCAGTGATGAGAATGCCAGGTGCTAAATTCCAGGAACCGGTGAAGGCACACTTAAGTAATCATGAAAACGAAGTTCACTCAGATACAGCTGAGAGAAAAAATTCAAATGGTAAGAGGCCAGCCGTGATATATGTTAGTGACATGACCCAAAAGATTAAGAAATATCACCGAATTTCAGAAACGTTTGTTGAAGTGATAGACTCTCGTAAACACATCATGTCAGGCTCCGAACACGATGGAGAGAGAAGACAAATTACACTTAAACAAGCAAAAAGTATGCGGAACGATAATGAGCAGTGATGGACGACTAAATAAGAAGAGATAGAAAAGGAAGCAGAGACAAGTAACAATATAGTTTTCCAAACTAATAAAAAAGACAGGAATTAAAAAGTTGTGTAAGTGAGACAACTTCTGTAAAAGATGAAATTTTAATCTGCTTTGTGCATGAGTTGGACACTTCAAAGAACAGTTCAATTGGCTTGCAGCTACTTTAAAACAACTCACTACTTAAAAATGGTCTTAGTGGAAAATCGACATAGATTCTTATCGAAGTTGAAAAAGCCAAAACTAATCTGAAAAGACGAAGAGGAGAAGGTCCCCATAGATTAACTCCAGAAGTCCTACACTGACGGATATTTTAGCTAAAGTTTGAGGGCTGAACATAATCCCATATGACTGGTCTCGACATCCAGAGAGAAGATCAAAAGGACCATGTGATAACTATAGAGGAATTACTTTTCAGATGTGATCGTAGACATATCGACGGAATATTCACTATTCGTAAGGTCTCAGAAAATAAACATACTTATAGATTACCGACAGTTATATTTTTACTTGGAAGAAGCATTTGACTTTGTAGGCTCTGTTATCAGAACCTGTAACTTCAAGTAGGATCCGGCAAGGATACCCACTACCCTCCCTCTATTTTTATTAATTATATCATAAATTTACCGCTTCAAATAATGTTCATCACCTACCACTAGGTCTAATATTTGACTTTGAATAGGCAGATGACATATTCTGGTTTAGTGAAGACGCTGTTAAAATGCAGGGCATTTTGGCAACATTGAAAAGCAGTCCAAACACTTTTCGAATGCATCTCTCCGAACGCAAATTACTGACTAAGGACTAGTCTATGTGAAGGTACGTGAAGTAAGTGGGTGTATCGACAACTTTACTTTTCTTGAAGTTTGATCAGCCATGATGGATTGGTATCTGACTGAATCAAAGCACAGGTTCACAAACTCGTTCGGTTTTTATTAGCTTATGGCATAAGAAAGATATCCGCCTACTAACTACAGGATGAGTATACTGTGCAGCAGTCCGTTTTGCCGTACTGTGGATGTGGAGTGTGACCACTAAAGTAGATGATATTCGTGGGTTATTATTATTTGATAACTGATGTCTTGAAAACATCCCTCGCGTTTGTTCTGACCACCGGGTAAGCAATAATGAAGTTAATTAGGATAAGCTTGTATCTTCCCGTTGATTTGTAATGGACTGAAACTGGTCAGTCACTGTTGTCATATGTGCATCCTGAGCGGATTGCCTCGATATAGCGTTATTACACAAGTTGTATATTTAAGTTGGATTGTGACTGGCAAGCGGAATCGGCTGGATGTACCTGCATCCCAATGTTGATGTTCACACTGGGATTCGAACTCAGTCCGCTTCGTGTCAAACGCCACCGCGTTCACCACTAGGTACATCTAGCCGATGAGTCCCAAATAGGACGAAACGCGCGTCCTGGATTCCGCTTGCCAGTCGCAATCCAACTTAAATATATAATAATGAAGTTAGACAGGGGGGTTTTAAAGGAAGATGGTAAACCAGCTGATGTAGTTATTAAGCCCATGAAGTTAATGATTTGTTTAAGGTCTTTGTGATTGTCATAACCAACGCTTGGAGACTCTAAGTGACGTGTCTCAGAATCAGTTACAGTGATGCAAGTGTATCCATTCTTTGTCTTCCCTTAAATCGTGAGCTTAAAACAATTTTATACGTTGTGCTTGATTAGCTGACTAATTGAGTAACAAAACTAATCCAATTTATTTTGAACTTGCTGAGAAAAATGCATCTCACAATTTGAAAATATTTCTAGAGATGAAATTACAACTAAATTATAAGTTTCAATCACAGCGAACTAACCTTATGACTATTTTCAACAAACGTAATATTACTGTTATTATTGTATTGAGATTCTGAAGACACGTCCGTAGAAGATGGCATTGAGTTATCATTGTTATTACCATTAGACTGTGTGAATGCTATAGCATGTTTTCCAATTTGTAGCCACGTTTCCCAATAGGGAGACCAAATTAAATGTGTTGATAAACCAGATTTTATTGGGAGCTGTGATGGTGATGACGATGGTGAGGGTGGTGATGGTGCAGAACATGAAGGTATCTGTATATCAAGTAGGATTTGCATGCAATTTAAAGAAGCCAAAGAAATCTCATCACTATCCATGTAAGCAGCCTGTTTTAAGTGATCCAATAGTATTTGCCAGCACTTCGTAAAATCGCCTTATTGAAAAAGTAAATCAAAATAGACTTTTAGCAAACATTTTTGGGTGAAACACTCTAGTTGTGCATTTAGAAACATTGGTTAAGAAATTGGATGAATCATCGAAACTATTGTCCAAAGATGTAAAGTATCAACGATTTCATGTAAATGAAACAAATGCTAGTCAGAACATTCCATATCTTTTTAAATAAATAATTAGAAAAAACAGAATGTTTGACATTGTATTACAATCTAAGTAGAAGATATACTTGACATTTTAATCCCAGGAATTCAGTAATAATCGTATTACATGCTTGGTTGTTTAGCAAACTTTAAGCATTGCCTCAAACTATCCCAAATTTTAACAAGAACTGGAGATCATTATATATATATATATATACAAACCAGAGCATGAGACTCATTAATGAAAACAAAAATGATTACATTGAATTTATGAAAGAAACTTCTAGTATGTTCATGATTCATCTATTAGTAAAAATTATAGATAATAAATTAATAACTGTATTCTGATTTACATCTGGACAAAGGATGCAATAACGAGAACGCCATTCTTCAGACAAACTGAGATTTCAGTGAATTGTGATACCGAAATTTGTATGTCGAATACTGAGTTATTATAAGCCACTACAAGGACAAAGTCGCCAAGAAATATCAATACCACAGACATTTATGAAGTTGAAAAAAACCATTATTTTGAAAGTGTGTAAGTTATAGCATATGTTTTCCTAAGTAAACTCGTTGAAATTAAACTTCTAAATATCTGGTATATTACCAAATAAAATCAGAAGTTTGGAGAACTCTCAAAATCGAAATACTTGAATAGGTAAGGAAAATACTGGATATCCAAAGTATACTACACAAGGCAGTATAACGCCGTCAAAAGAATTTATTGAGAAGGTTTATATGCTTCTTAATCTACCTCTTTATTATGTACCTTCTAGGTAAACTAAATATGAAGCATATGCAAGAATTGTGAGAATGTGAGGATCCTGTGACATGAAAAGTAAAATTTGTCTTTCATTTTTAGACTTTTCCTAGCTATCGCTTTCTGTAATAGCATATATGTCCTGCTATTCTGATCAATAAAACAATCGTACTTGCGATATCTATTGTAATCCAGTTTGTCATTGTGTTAGCTGACTGTCATTTGTCTTGTAGGTTTTCGACAACACAACTAGCAAGTGTAAACGATCGTGAGTGTCTGTCTGAGTAACGACAGATTGTAGTACAGGCTATTTCGTATATGCCAAGAACTTACTTCCCCTCCCAAACTAATTTAACTTAATGAAATCGATTAGTATCACTACGCCTCATACGACCAAAGTGACAGAAAGCTAAGTATGTAAATTTATTTGTATCTGGTACACGAGTAGGTCAAGTAGTAAAATATTCTACACATGAACGATAAATAGAGGGGGAAGTGAACAAGGAAATTTCAAATGAAGCCATTTTCGAATCGAAGTGTTAATTCCATCTACGTACGTTAGTAATGAACATAATAACAATGGAAATTAATAACATTAGTTAAAGTTTAGTTAGCGATTGTAAAGTTTGGGGGTTGAAATAAACTTTGAATTAACAAGTAAATAAAAATGGAGACGTGAAAAACATCTGGTGAAGTAGTTAGGTGAATGGCATGATTGAACTAGGTATACAGAAATATTAAAATACTATATTTCTTACATCCATCGAATAGATATCAATCAATCAATGCCTGTTACCCCACGTGGAGCATAGGCCACCCACCAGTATTCTCCAACCAACTTTGTCCTGGGGTCTCATTCCCAGCTCTTCCCAAATGCTCTTCATTCTCTTTATGCCTGTCTCAATTCGCGACGCATTGTGTTCTCAGGTCTTCCTTTTTTCCTCTTACCTTGAGGATTCTAAGTTAGTATTTTTGTAATATTGTCACTCCAATTGTCCAGTGCTTCTCCAGCTTCAGTTTCATTTTGGCCACTACCAGCAGCAATATCAGCTCCTCTCTTTGCCCTTACGCCTTCCATGGTCTTTTTGAACTTCTTATTGATGCACATGTAGTCGACTCGGTTTTATGACTTCCGAAGAAACTCGGCTTTCATTATGAGGCGTCATAACTCTTCGAAATGAAGACCTGCCAACTCTCAGGGCAGAGTTAAAATGGTTAGAAATATTTCTTTTGGTTAGCATTATTTTAGCAAGGATGTTTTCTTTACGTGATAAGGTTGCTAACCCTATAGCCAACCCTCCTGCTTTATTCTGGCTTGGGATCGGCAGCAACCCCCAGGGGGATTCCAGGCGGATAATACTTAAAATACTTAAAAACAACTATCATCAAAAATATAATAGTTACATCGACAAGTAATCTACTGGTGATGTCATGAAAACAAAAGTTCGGTTCGTATATCTTCAACGCTTCAATTACGATGAAATTATAAACGATAGGATTCTGGTTCGATCAAAAAATTCAACAGTACTATCGACAACAGCAGATTATAGTTTAAACAAAACAACTGCTTACTAAGTGTTAATAAATGCGATTGTTTCGAGAGAAAACATTGTGATACACCGGATAAAGTTAATACAAGTGTTTCGGCCCATTGTTTTGATGCAGTATCGCGACTATGATGAATTAATAAACTGTTTGGCTTATCACCAACTTTGTCAACAGGTGCACTTTGATATAAATTATGAACATTTGATAATAAAGGAAATAGTATCTAAGGAGAAAGAAAATAGTAAGCATGGAAATAATGAAGCATATATTGTACTATTTAACGTTCAGTTGGATAAAAAGTAATATTGTGTGCTTATCAAATTCAAAGCAATAAAATGAGCATTAAATAATTAAAAACTTTAATTTACAAAATGAACTTCAATAGTGCCTGAGTACACTTGACTCCACTGTCTAATACTTACTATTGTCGATTTAGGGTTGTAATTTCCGTGTTCGATAACCAATTGTTATCGGTGAAATTCTCATAAAAACATTTACTGAAAAAGAAAATAGGGCTAACGAATTTCTTTCCAATTAGTTTTTCACCAAAGCTTCTTTATACTACACTATACTATACTATACTATACTATATATATATATATATATATATATATATATATATATAAATAATTCACCATTATAGTAAAGTCGACACCAATTAATTGGTGGTGTGTTCATGAAAGTAATTGGGAAGTGATTAATAAAACGATGTGGCAGACAGAGTAATTAGTATTTGCAATACAACGACCAAAACTGTTTTCAGTTAGACTTTCATCAAGATTTTTTCCAATATACAATATTATTTATATAAAAATATAAAAAATGTTAAGTCAATCAAAGCAATTTATGAATCAAGGGTGACAGTAAAATAGACGGATTACATACATATAAGTGTAAAGTGCAAACTGATAGTAAGAGAACAAATATACTGATAAGAATAATGAGATAGCTTGAATGAATATCTCAATACAAGGAGTAGATCAAAATTTGAGAAAATAAACTTATACAAACAATGAACGTTAGAAATTACATAGTAGAAAGCGTAGGAACAAAAGGTTGGGATCACATAGGTAATAAAGACAATATGAGAAAGCGATGAGGAAAAAATCAAAACAAAAGATATGTAGCGTTTATGAAATGATTTACTCGATCATAATTGGTCAAAGGGACAGAGGTGCTATAAACTTCATTTGGACACAAACTAAGGCTGTAAGTTCGAATCCATATCGCTTTGTTTGTGCAAAATAAATGAATACGGACCTCATTAAAAACTTTGATGATACATTATTTTGAAGAAATTGGTTTTCTTCATAATATGGCTACTGTCTACCAAATGGCACAAAACCGAGCTGTGTATGCCGTTACCAAAACACATAGAGGAAACAAATCCACGTAATTTATCCCCTATTTGAACAAAACCAGCTGGTTAACCGAAAAATAACAATCAAAGTTTTCTCGCGTATAAAGTTCTTTAAACCTTCCTCTATAATTTGTTATATAGGACCTTCCCAGTCACATCCTTGAATTTTAGTTTCAACGGCCATAAATGATAGGTGAGTGAATGAGGACATGCCGATATACACAATTGACTTGTTACATAAAACGAATTAAGAGAATAAACGAAATGTTTTGATAAGAGATAGAATATTAATATTAGATGTATAAGGGTAGAAAGAACGATGTGTATACTCAAGAGACTCAAAGAAACAAAATGTTAGAAAATGTTGACGAGGGAGTTGTGATAATTCGTATGTAGCCTAATAATATAGTTAGAAAAATATTCTATAATAATAGTTATGTATGAATAAGTAAACGGCCCTTAAGACGATGTAAGCACACGAAGACGAAAGACATGGAGGATCAAGAGGAGTCGAGAAGAAAACGTTTAGAAAGTTCTATTGGTTGGTATTGATTTCATTATTATTTTAAAGTATGAATATTAGCGTAGATTGATTAACTTTAAACATTATTAACATTTTCATAACTTGAAATTGTGTATTTCTTCAACAGACAAGTGCAAAATGTAAATTGTTTTTTGTGCGTAAATTATCATAAATAAACTAATCAGACCCATATTCAGTAAAACGGAGAAACAAAATCCTACGAAAAAGTATAACGTTTTTATTGGATAACTGAACAAAATACATTTATAAACTAACCTTCCATAACAAAGTAGACCATGTATCTTCATCAAATTGTTCACTATGACATTCAATTGTATTAAATAATGTTTGACAAGCCGATTTTCGTACTGCAGGTCGACGATCTAAACATAAATTAGCCAATTTATGAAATACGCTAATCCATAATTCTTTTAAGTCGACTGTAGTACTATTTGAATCAGATACTAGAGGTGAGATGTTTTTCTGTTCCATAAAAAAATCAGCTAAATGAAGCTAAAGGTAAGTTATCACATAAGACAGTGGGATAATAATCAATAAAATAAATATAATTATACTTTTATCAGGTTTTGCTAAAATATATAGTAACATTTATATGCAAACATGAAATATGTGAGTTAATGATAACAATGAAATATGCTACATAAGTAATTATGGTATTAAGGTTTAGTCATGTTATATCAAAAATTGATTAAAGTGGTAATCGTACCACTGGGATAGTGATGCTAACGGCTACATGTTCGCCTAAAGATACTACATTAAATCTCTGATAGGATAGTGGATGCGTCCAGGTTCTCAGTGGTACCTAACAGAGATCAACCTGTGATGAATAAAAAAATGAATCATAAACAATCTACACAAAAGCACTTCAAGTAAATCATAAGAATTTCAAAAAAGCTTATATGACCAGATAGCAAATGTAGTGAAAAGATTCATTAAGAAAGCGTGAATAGATATTCGGGCAAAAAAGATAGAAACCTGTGAAGATAAACCTATCAGAATAATAACCAATAAAAACGTGATAAAATCTCTGTGAACAATCTGTGTAAATACATAAGAACTGAAGAGAAATTATGAATAGGGTGAGTAAAAATAAATAAATACATAACGTGAAGAATTAATAAAAGATTACTTAGCAAATGATAGAAGTGTTACAAATTCTATCTGAACACGCTAAACAGACTAGAATTCTCATAACTTTTGTAATGTGAAGAGGTGAGATCGAATGGCGATGGGAAACTGAAGAGATAAATGGTAGGACCGATTTATTTGATTTATCAACTAAATGGCGACTACTGATTAAGTATAATAAAAAAAGATCTATGTATTGACTTGTTCCAAACATACACAGAGAAACTGCCATTCACTACTTACATTTCCGAGTGATATGAGGAACAACTTTCTAATAATTAATATAACATCAATTTTAAAAAATAAATTGAAAGAGAAGTTACGAAGTTGTATTTGCATTAACACCAGTCGGTATTAGTATGATTATTACATAACTATCTTTAATTAGATTATAATCTTATTTACAATGTCACATATAGAACTTAATTATATCACATTTCACAAAACTACTGTTTTTGAAAAAAACGTCAGCAATGAGTATTTGTTTTATTTTCTGAGACAATGAATCTAATACAATATCAGTTGGAAGAAATATTTTCATACACAACTATATATTATCTGCACGGCCGTGGATGGAAGCTCAGACTGTAACTAGCATACTAGTACTCTGGTTGATCAAAAACTGACGTTTGCTTTACCTGTAATAATTAAAATAACCGTTAAAACTCTGGAATCAGTAGTAGAGTACATTTGAATAAGTTTACCAACTAGCGGCAAACAGAATCCCTCCAAAAAAGAATAAAATGAAAAAAGTGGAATACGTTTGGGAGCAGTGGTTTTGAGGTTAAGATATTCCACTTTCAACAAGTTAAAAATTCCAACACTGCTCAGAAACCTTATTCGAGATAAACTGGAAGCTTTTCTAGCTATCATATTTAAACTGCAGCACATGGTTAATTACATTAATTACTTCTTAGTAAATGAATTTTTCCAAAAAAAGGGAACTTTCAGTAGTAGACCAATACGAGCACATGATGTGAGAAGTTTGAAAACAATACTTGAAAATAAGCATAGAGACTTTAAAATCTATAGGATGAATTACTATGATTCATATGCCTTTAAACAGATGTGTGTGAGCTAGTGGGCAGTAAAAGCATCTTGATAATGCTCATTTTATTAATAAATTTTAAATGTTCAACAAATTATTATAAATTGGTGAAAGAAACCGACGAAATTATCGCATTCGTAGATATTATTTTACCAAGGTGAAAATTGGTAGATAAAGTTAGGTGATAAATAATTTCAATCTGCAAGTCACAATCCTATTGTTTAAAGAATGGCTTATGAAACCTGTGTCATAAAACAAATTTCATTTGGAATGAATGAATTCACACCGCACTTACTTTGTGTTAAGCGATTTCGCATAAAAGTGTGCAATATTTCCTATGAATTCCATTTTCTTATATTAACAATTATATCTTCATGTATACGCACTTTAAGAAAGGTTGATATGGTTTCAGATACAGCTTACTTGATAAATGACGTTATAAAAAAACAAATATACACGAGGTACGAAACAGTACAACAGTGCTAAATATGAACTATGCTAACCTACTTTAAAAAGTGTATTTTCAGGAAGATCAAAAAAATGATGTTGAAATAGTGAACTGGTTAGAGTAAAATCTTACATTGAACAAGGAGACAGTTGAATGAATTCATTTTGCAATTCATTTTGTATAGAATATGTACATGAAAATATGAATACCTCGTGAAATTTCGTCTTAAAATTCGTTTATTCTTAAGATTCATTCCATGACTGCACAATAAAGGCTTGTTCCATATTCTAAGGAATTCAGATCCTATTCAACTTCATTTTCTACAAACCATTAAATGCTGTGAATGCTAGTTGGTCCAACTCTGTAAATTACTTGTGAATATCTGTTAGTTTCTATCTCATTACTGAATGATTTAGAACCAATAAACAATCGTAACAGCTCGGAGCAATATAATGAATAAGTAATCAAATTCACTGAAAAAAAATGTAGACAGGTTTTTTGCTGAAAAAAATAATAACCACTTACTAAGGATCCTATGGCTGCTAAAGCAATATTTAAATCTTGTTTTTGATGTCCAAAACTTGCTGCCGTTTCAACACAAGCTAAATAACAATTAGGCAGTAAAGTTGATAAATAATCTGTAACGATCAATTTGAAGCACTTAAATGATGTTTGGATTAAATCTACTCTGAAGTTACAAAAGGAAAAGAAGTGAAATAGGAAAAAACGTCAATATTGATGAATGGAGCATAATTCATAAGACCAACAATTTGGCATGGATTATTAACCGTTATGACAAATAATATATATATATATATATATATATATATATATATATATATATATATATTATAAGAGAGAGAGAGAGAGCTTGAGCTAATCTACACACTAATTGCTTTCAGTGAGTTTTAAGTGCCCACACTTAATTTTAAATAAAACCAAGTTTACGCAGAAGTATTCTGACTCCCGTAGAGCCATTAAGTTTACTAAGGTCAACATCAAACAAATCTATGCATTACTCAACGTAGGAATTTAGTGTGATACCAGCAAGACCATCAAATTGAAATTCATACATGTAGCATAAAATTGAAATAGTATGAGATTTACATAGGATAATGACAGGTGTATTTGGATTTAAACGTCTTTTTGCATTAAAGCTTACATTATTATAATCTGAAATAGTGCAAATACTTTCTTCAGGCCTTCCAGCAAGACTTCAGTTTGTTCAAATGCAAAGAATGTTATTCATAAATTATGTTCTGCGCACTTTATTCGTAATCGGATATACAAAACCTCCAAAATCGTGAATCAAGCGACGAAAGAAAGGAACAAGAACTTAACTCAAGTAAGCGTCAGGTATATACAAAGAAGTGTGTATCTACAGTTTTCAACTAACTAAAAACTATCAATCCGTGTGCAAGAAGTTGAGCAGTCGGCGATTGGAACGATCTGAGGTTAAGATTTCTGTTATCAAGTCGTAAATGGATTCGAACACACTTGGAACGAACTCATCTTGGGAGACAGGATAGTAACCAGCTAAACTCTCATTGGCACTCGCTATTGTGACTTTGTGTGCATAAGCTCGCATCAACCACTTAGTCATACACATCAACCATAACAGCCCTTTTTGGACGGCATAACAATGACAGATAAAAAATCATTTAATGTTGAGTAAACAACATAATTCTAACTTTTATCCAAGAGCTTCTGATCATACGGAAAGATCTTAGAGTTTAAGCAAATAGTAGGATTAGAAACAAAGATTCAAAAATTACGAACTACCAATAAAGTCGAAGTAAAATTATAAAATTTGATGATGAAATTTATAAAAATTATAACTATGAAGCAACAGGAATCATGGCTTATAAATTAAAGCACTTGGTCTTCAGCTGGGAGATCACAAGACGCATAGTGTTCCAATAAGATTTCATTGATTCTAGAATTCGTAACATTTGAGCTTGGCAAACTCTATAACATTATACAGCTTCCAACTGCAATAATTAAGCATGTACAACACAAAAAGATCAAAAAGAAAACAACTGTACTTAAACGTCTTTCTTAATAAAATTGTTACATCTCAGGTAGGGATGGTCGATCAAACTTATGCTGGTTTACATGCAACACGATATCTTACAACTGACCTCAGATCGAGACAGGTTAATCACAAACAATACCGAGAGACGAATTACACGTACCAAATGAAAAGGTAAATATATAAGTCACACTAATCTAGCCAATCGATTGTGATTCGTCATATATCTGTCTACGTTTACACTAAGCCAATCACCACAAATATAGGCCAGATATGTCGATTACTGTGTCCACTTTTTAAAAGTTTATAGCGTTTGGTATTCACTTAGATCAGACAGCGAGAAACTTATTCTCTATTAATTTTAGATAACGAATATCAATGAAACATAAGTAACTATTACTTGAAAAAATAAAACTAGCTACTTCGTAACAATTACGGAGTTGAATTAAAAGGAAACCTTGATAAAGAAACGAATTTAACATACCAATTTTACTTTCTAGCCACTGTTGTTGACTGAATGCCTTCACCTAAGTTGTAATGTAGTTACTACGTCAAATGGCATAAAGTCGAGATGCATTTTAAGATTTAACTCTTAGGAAAAACAAAAGTGCTGACAACTAGAATGTGACCGTGATCTAACCCGAATAATTTCCAAATATGGTACATTATAACAATTGTACATATAGACATAGTATATAACATAAACACTAAGTAACAGAAATGATACTCTAATTAATGCAATTAACACTATACCGGGGTTAATATAAGGAAAGTAAAAATGGAAAATACAAATATCTTACTTGTAACTTTCGCGTATCACTCCAATAATTTCAATTAGTCTAAGCCAACTGCATCGTACTTGTTCACCCCAACAGTGCAATAATTGTTGAACACATTTTAACTGCTCCTCTCTTATATCATCATATATAATATTATCAGATAAAGCAGTCAATGGATCAAGTACCTGAATAGTTAATGCCTAAAAATTGTCCAGTTTAATGAGACAAAGAGATAAGTAAAAAATGAAAAGAGTAGATTAAACAAAATTTAGCGAGCAAGTAGTATGAATATCAATAATTGGAAAAGTTTGCTTCCACTAATTGATGATAGAATACCAACTACAAGTTGACATTAGAAAAGTACAAAGAGCACTATAAGGCTCGACAATAGTAATTTGTTGCGTAATCAATATAACTTATTCAATTAAACAGAGGTCCACACAAATATAATATAAAGGCTAACTATGCCGGTCGATTGACCAAAATTCCAGATGATAGGTATTAATGAAGAAAATGTAGCATATGCTAGACAACTTAAAACCTTTATATACTGAGAGGAAACTTTTAATTTTATATTTCTATGCTAAAACGCTTTTAGCCGAATCATATACATTGTACCAAACGAGAAGGACTTAGTGACTATGCAATTCTGTGAGTGAATGGTAAATGTTATATATCTACCTAGTACTCTGTGCACAACCGCAGGGATTGCTTACTTGGTCGTTCCGGGAAACACGAGAGATGATACGAAATCATCTATAAGTATCTGGAATAATGTTTCACACATATAAGGTAAAAGAGAGAGGACTGCTATGCAGTAAAGTCACCCGTTATTTAGCGCGATCCACTCAATAAACGATTGAATAAAGACCGAAATACAATACATAATATATAGAGGAGTGAGAACGCCATGGGTAACGTCAGCAAAATCGAAGTAAAGATCAAGTTAACTATGATAATCAGTTTGCTAATTGATTACTTCAAGGTTCGCTCTTGTAATTCTAAGGAGATGGGAATGAAACAGTTATTGTGAATGGCGATAGATGATCGTTGCGATATCAAAGTGGCGATCCATTTTTTAGACGCCGGTTCAATGATGATGGTTAAGGGATAGTTTGGGACCACACTGCTGAGTTCCCTACTGAGATATAATAACTGTTCAGTGCTCAACAGAAACCGACTGATATCAGTTTGTGATGAATACAATCAACATAATAATATAGTTAGGGGAAAATACTACCTATTCTACGTCAAACCTGGTATTTTGCAAGCTATCTACAATAAGATGACATTTCTGTCTCATTTGATGATAAATATAGAAATTACTACAATAGTTATTAGGGCGATATATAAATATATATATCTTCTTTACTGTCAAATATAAATTTGTGTTATACAACAAGCAATTAAGTGATTAACCAAATTTCATAATTTACAAATAGTGATTTTATTTGGGTACGAAAACCTAGAATTTAATAATCAAGATGTGAAAGGATGCAAACAGAAGACATTACTTCGCTGGTACAATAGAACCTAGCATACAGACATTTTGCAGTAGCCAATATGCTAAAGAATTAACAAGATTATTAGAAAACCTACTAGCATATATTCTAGCCACAATTAATTGGCAAGCAATGATAATATTATATAATGATTACATGTCAAATAAGAAAACAGGTAATTACACCAAATACTTACTTCATTTTGCCAAAAAGGAGGATTCTGAGGAGCAGCGATAGCCTGTCTAATTAAACTAGTTAAACAACTTGAAGCCAATTGACGGAGACCAATGTGAGTGCAATTACATACCTAAACATAATTATGTTAAAAGAAAGCAATAATAAACAACAAATAAGGATGTTCATACAAAAATATTTACTAATATATAAATTTATGTGATAGGTAATAAGCGTTTTGCGAAAAAAAATGAGTGTGTCGGGAATAAACTTGTATACGATAGATTACTATAAACAAAAGTAGGACATTTATTTGTCAAGGAAAGGAAAGATAAATGAACCTAACTTTGATTCACGCTGTTTAAGAGTTAGTGATAATACACACCTAAATAAATGAAATGCGATTGAATGTGTGAATTAGCAAATGAAAGTAGAATTTCTTGTCTTTGAGCTTCAGCTAATTTTGCTTAGCCAGTATGTAAGTCAAGACAGTATTTCATTACATCGGAGATCATTTAGAATATAGTGGAAAAATGTTGCAGTAATGAGTTATTGATTAAAGTCCTTAACTCTCAGCGAGTAGGTTAGAAATTTAAGTCACTTTTAATCCTCTTTAAAGTGAGATGGATAGTCCGTATATAGCTACTGTTAGAGAATTCAATTATCGAAAAGCATAATTATTTAAAAATTAAATATAAAACGTATAATGAATTCGGCAAACTTGATCTGTGGACTTCCATCGCATTAATTTTCATTCAATGGGAGTCGTACTCCCGATTACATTCTATGGCCTAAATATGTATCACTGATTTGGGGCTAAGTATCAGGACAGATTGACTATGGGCCGAGAAATACCTGGACGTACGTATTTTGGTCAACCAAATCGTGTCAAATAGAGTAGCGGGAGAAACTCATAAATCATTAATCGGACGAAAACCCTTCCTCAAGACGAAACGTTCCCTACTAAATACACCTAACTGAAAAGAGACGTTCAATTCTAACTAGTAAGCAAGCAGCTGCTGTTTCAATTAGATGGGAAAAATCCCTCAAGTAGAATAATAGAAAAATGCAATTTAATGTCTACATAACGAGAATCTAATTGAAATGTTATATATATATATATATATATATATATATATATATATATATACCCCAACTTCATTTTTCAAGTTTTTTTATCCGAAACTAAATAGACTAACATTTAGGTAAAAATATTCAGTAACTAATCAGAATAAATGATTTAATCAACCAATCACGAAACTGATTGACTGTTTAATGTCAAAACCAATGGAAAACAAACAGTATAAAAATAAAGACGCCGAATAAAAGTGACAGTAAAAATATCTATGAAATCACAATATGGATAATACAAAATACCAACTATTACATAACGTTATTAATAATATTTCAGCATTTCAGTTTACTTTAACATCAGTAACATCCATGTCACCAACAACATCAATATCTCCAGGACAATTATATACTAATAATTCATCATCTATATTAACCACAACGTTTGGATGCCCAATAATACCTAGTTTAAAACAATTTGAAGTTTCATATTCAAAAGTGCATGCCTATTTAGCTTGTACAGTATGCTTATTCGGAATTGGGACAAATTTATTAAATTCTATTATACTAACTCAAAAACAAATGCGCAATCCAACAAATGCTTTATTAACTGGCATAGCGATTGTTGCTAGTTTAACCATGTTAGTCTATGGTTATCAAGTTGTTTATCTACATTTTCTCACATCACCATATCCTGATAAATATCCACATAGCCAGTTAGCTGTTTATTTAATATTATTAAACCATACAATTAGCATCGGGAGTCACACGGTATCAACATGCTTATTAGTTCAATTGGCAGGATTTCGTTGTTGGGTGTTATATTCAACCAAAGTGAAACAGGCATTAAATTTACATAATAATATGTCATGGATGATGATTAGTTCACAAAAGCGTTTTATTATCTATTGTTATATAAGTTCAGGAATTATAGGATGCCTGTTGAGTATGCCAACATTTATTGTATATCAATGTGAACTGATTGATGTGTTGAAATCATCTGCAAATAATAATGTTACAGGAACTCTGAGAAAAAAAGAATATAATACACGACTGAATGATGACATTTTCGAAAACAGTAATGACGCAGTAACAAGCACAGCAAAAACTTCCAACAATACTATTACTAAAAATCAGTATTTTTACTGGTTCAAATTACGTCATGGTGGTCAATACTTAGAACATCTACATTTCATCGTATATGGATGCTTTGTAAAAATTTTAGCATCAGTACTTATTGTTATATTCACTGCATTCATATTAGTTGTACTACGTGATGCTAGACAACGATATAGAAAATTGCAATCGTTATCAATTGACACAAAAATCGATGACAATAATAATAAAACTATAAACAACTATACTACGGATATTGATAACAATAGGAATGTCAGTAATATCACTTTTACACGAAAGATATCAGGAAATCAGCTTCAAATGACACGAAATGCTTTCAATAGTAAAGTAATAACAAGAAATTCCGAAAGCATATGTAGTAATTATATCCATGATTTACAGATGAATAGCGTTAACCATCAAGTAAATACAAAAAATCTATTGTCAACATTACCAAAGATTACTAAAAGCCCTTTACTTTTACACTTATCTTCTATGACCCCAAGTAATGACTTAAAAAATATTGGATCTAAAAATCCACTAAATACTGTAAATCGTCAACCAAATCGTCTCAGTCAAAAATCACGTGAAAGTCAACGTGTAACCATTATGCTTATCATTATTGTCATTAGCTTTGTAATAACTGAAGCACCACAAGGTGTATTCAATACACTAGTAGCTGTTAAGGGTGAATGTTTTTTAAACACAATCTATTTGCCATTGGGTGATTTATTAGATTTATTAGTATTGTTGAATTCCTCGATAAATTTCATTCTCTATTGCGCAATGTCACAAATGTTTCGGATGAATTTTACTAACTTATTAAAGAAACTATTTTGTTGTTGATAGTGTTGTATTCTACTAAATGTATAAACAGAATATACTATCAGACATCATTCATTCATGGATTTATGAACATGATACTAAAATTCACTAAAGAATCAATAATCAAAGATGATAGATTAGCAAATAACCTTCAATGCTTCAATAAAACTAAATCACCACGAAATGTTAGCTACTTTGAATAGGATTCACCAAAAATATAAGAAAAAAATAGTTGGTCATTGAACTGAACATACAATACATGAATAAACGATGTACAATATCTAACTTGTAATAGGCCTACAAATTTACAATCTGTATCAATTACTTTTACTTTCAGTATCATGGACTGTGAGTTAATTAACTGCATAAAATTACCAACACATTAAAACTAATTTTATATACTTCTTGTTGGAATTACGCAAGAAAGAAGGCCATATATATATATACATAATTGAATATTACTGCTTTTGGTCAATAAATAAGTGAAAAATACCCACTGAATTATGAAAACAAGATTATACTCGAGCGACGAGTTTTCTTTTCAAAGAATTCGTTTACCTAACGAATGTAAATATTAGACTTTGTGGTAATAACTAGCATTACTTGCTAATAATGATAAATAAGTGAATATATTAACGACAAGAGAACAAAAACGTTATCTTGATTAAGGATCTGAAAATATAGTTAATAAAACGCTGAGTATTCATCAAAATATCAATGGAGTTAAACAGTGATTAATGCTTACGAGAGAAAATGAAATGTGCTCAATAATGGATAAGAAAGCAAAGGTGGAAATAAAATAGTTCGTAGTAGAAAGTCTATAAGAAAGGAGAGGAGGCAAGGCTAGCTTCTTCAAAAAAAAACTAGAGTTTAAGAACGAGAAAAAAGAGGGAATCAAATAAGTTTCTTTTGGACACACAGTTCTGGCTTAAATAAGTATATAGCGAAAACTTAAGCAATATATATGAATGTTCGTTGTACAGCTTTCAAAATAATATCGTCGAAAAAAAAGACTCATTGAAAAATAACCTTGCTTTCAGTAGGTAATAAATTTGTTGAATTTCTACGTTACAAGTATACACTTTAAATTCGCAGCTGGTATCATAATCAAGGTTTAATATCGATTAAAGTCATCATTAAGTCGACTGTTTATAATAATAATAATAATAATAATAATAATAATAATAATATATTTACGGTAGCCTAATAAGCAGGAAATTGAGCCTAGGACATTTCGTGACTGAGATCGCTTCTTCGGAGAATAAATTACCGAAATATTAGCTTAATTAGTACTTATAGAGAAATCAGATATTTAGCTCAAACAAATCTGCACACGCCGATGTCATGCTACTCATGCACATTCGCGGATACCTGGATGGGAGTTAAAATGTGAAGTCTCCGGCGCAAAAGAGTAGAATGGATTGGCATATGTGGCTATTATGTGGGATTTGAACAACTTAAACGCTACTGCTTTGAAAAATCGATCCAACTTCACTAAATAGTTAGGGTTCAATAAGGATATAAAATAATCGAGAAGTTTCAGTTACGCGCATTTTTTTATAAATAAAGAAACAATTTAAACTATTTCGGTACTTTTAATATGTATTTGGTGGCCAATTGTTTTCTATATAAGTGGCTTACAATGAATAACGGGAGTTTATTGATTTAATTTTCCAATGATTTGGATGCTACATATATATATAGTTATTTTATTATTGTTACGAGGATGTCGTTTTGACTAACTAACAGTAAATAAAGTAATCTGTGATATAATGCACCTCAGAATTTCGGACACATTGATTCACAAAGGTTAATAAAAAAAACTGAGTTTTAGTAAAACTCATTAGTACTGATAAGTATCAATTGGAAAGTTTTATTTTATCATGATACAATAAAAAAAGCTAAAATCCATAAAGGGAACTTACAGTTAACAGTTCACTGGAAACAATTTTCCACCACAAATTCAAGCGACTAATATTCACTAGTCCGATTTCTGTCATTTTAGCAATCGGAAATTGGCTTGGTTCCTACAGAAGAAAGATGATTAAATATGATTTGAAATATTACTAAATAGTAGTAATAGTTATTTTTACTTTAGAAAAGATATACAAACATTGGTATCCATTCTTTCATTGAGCATCAAGAAATGCACTTGCACTTAACAAACGAAAGCCAGAATTATTAACCTAAACAGTTACTCACAGGCCAAATAAATACTTCCTGGTTGCTGATTTCATTTCACCACATAACAAATTAATTTTAAACCAAGTGTTATTTAACAGTCTCTTTCAAGTGAAGTTCTCTGCAACGCTTTCGATATTCACTTGTTTAACAATTTCGGTAACTCTTTCATTAATTAAATGGATAACCATTACAGCGTAATGTTTATCGAAGACTGAATCTCAGGTGTCTGAAGAAATCCGCAAAGGTCGGTTACGAACATGCTTGGGTAGAAATTCGATAAGCCAGATGAAAAATACTAATATGGCAAGCCTAGTGGCTCAAAATGATATTTTTAACGAAACTTACACTTTAATATGCGAATATAACTTAGTCAAAGGACGAAATACTAATCGGAAGAACCAGATACAACGTACTTATAGAATGTTGTAGATAACCTCAGTGTCTCTGGCTACTTAAAAAAATATTTAAAACGCTCCATAATGAGATGACAACTAATCTGCTTTGGAGGATTTTCAGATAATGCACAAGGGATACTAATAAAAAATGAATGGATGGAAAACATACTAGTCGTTTTTTTACGTTTGTGTGGTTAGGGTCAAGAGAAGGTTAAAATATAATTTGACGGCTTATATATAAAAGAATGAAATACACATGGAGTTACTCATTTAACGCGTTTGAAATATATGTTTTGACTGAACATTAAGCGTAACTGAGATTGAAATCTCGATTTTGAGGTTAATCGCGCACATTACATTTCTAATGAAACAGATATCACTGTTCTTAATTGGAAGTCTTTTTTGACATAAGAGTATATTTATTTATTTTAAATATTCCACGGATGTATATATTTATTAGCATGTGTATCTTCTCGTTAATGTTGTCAAGGAAAAGAAAGGTTAATCTTTGTTGTTAGGTGTGGATTTCGGACTGGCTTTCTTGGCACAAAGCCAATTTACAATTACAATTAAAGCTAGAGTAGGCGTCAAGTTACATCGAGAATGCGTGTTTCGTCCAATTTGAGACTTGTCAACTAAACGTATATGTAACTAGATGTTGATATTTACTCCCGGTCTCTAACTCAGTTTATTCGTGTCAATGCCATCTTAATAATATCAATCGGCAGATACAGATACAGTCCATTTATATATACATACCCAACACACGAGTATGACTGATTGGTCTCAGTAACGCAGTGAAGTTTGACACATATGGAATGAATTCGAGTCCTGGTGCAAGTATGAACAATAGGGTATAGGTACACCCAGTTATTTCTTGACAGAATGAAATACGCGTCCTAGATTCCATTTGCCAACCACAATACAACATTGATCATATATATACACACAAAATATAAGTAAACATTACTGATCACAACTGAAATGAAAAGCGAGTAACGATTAACAACAGAACTAAAGTATTATCCACATTAAGTTAGTAATCAAGTTACAGGATAGTGATAAAAGAACAAAAAATGGATTGTAAAGAACATGCTTTTAATGACAAGTAGCCCTGATATAATAAACCGATTGTTACATGACAATTAACCATTTATGTGGAATGGTAAAGGACACATTATTGATAACTAAATAATTCTCTTGATACCAAAAGATCTAATGAAGTGGTAGAAGTTTCTCTGGCAAGATGTAATGAATAGAAAGCCTTTATATCCATAAAAAGTAATAAAGAAAGAAAATAATGTATCACTTTATCTTTAAATGCTAGGTGCTATCAGATATGTAGTCAAGATTTAAAAATAATAGTTGTCACTTACCCATCCACACATGGAACGAAATATTGAAAAGGGAATACGTGAATAGATGTGTCGACATTAAAAATTGTAACTGGCTGAGCAGTTATATGCAGAGGGGGAAAGGTTAAATAGAGACATATTTATCCTAAATACATAAAAGAGACTTACTCGATTATTATTCACTGCTTCTAATGCATCCGATGAAAGACGACAAAGTCCCGAGATAAAACTATGTAGGGCATTTACACTCAAATTACTTTTTATGCATTCAAAAGAATTGAGTATATGAAAAATTGGAGAAAAGTAAATTTGAAATGAATATGTTGTAAAAAAGTGGCAATAAAAAAATTAAACATATAATTAATCAAACATGTTTAACATAAATTAATTTAATTTAAACTAAATCCGGTCACTAAGTTTATATATCCTGTTACTAAAGAGGTTTATTATACTAAAGTATGTGTGGGTAGAAGAGAAACATTTCATGTAACAGGTACAAAAACGTTTTCTCAGTATTAACGGTCAACATTTTCATATTGCAAATGGAAAATTAAGAGTGGGGTATCAGTAGTGCCTAGAATGACAACAATAAGACACAATGTGGATAGCTTACGTTAGATGATATCTATCAGATATATCATGGAAAATGGGCCGACATTTCTACTACATAGTTTGAAAATCCACCTTAAGATAGAGGTTTAGGAAAAATGATTTGCAGAGAGTGAGATTAATTTAAATATGGATATACACTATAATGTATCCCATTTTCAAAGTCAAAATCGGCGCGCTTTTCTCTAAGTAGAACTGTATGCATGAAACATACTGACATTACGCGGTTGCCTACGTCAAAGTGCATGAAATGATTCTTGAACCTACGATATAGTAATCAAAAGTAAATCATCCAAAACAATCAGTAAATTTAATGGCTCCACAACTGAAACTAAGTGAATAATATGTGTTTAACGACTAGAGAGTAAAGCACAACAACAAATTGAGTACATTGGAGCAAGTGGTTACTTCACTATGAAAGTTTTAAACTTATCCAGTCAACTTATGTTTACAGTAATACAGAATCGCTAAAGCTTTCAGAAGTTACTACGGTTTAAAAAAAAGCTGAAAGTTGAGTTATACCTACTTGACATGCATGCAGCAACATAAACCGATGCACATATGCACCAAGTTTTGCGTTGTACATAACTGACTTGATATGCAAAATAATATTTCTGTTAACATAGACAGGATGACCTTTATAAGACCTTAGAGTACAATGGACTTATTTTTTATCATTGAAATATGCAAATAATCTGAAAAGCAAGGACTGATCAACATTAACGAGAAAACACAAACGCTTACTAATTATTATATCTGTTGGACACATTAAAGATAAGCTGGACTCAATAGGTTAATAGATAACGCAGGGGAATTTGAAGCAAAAGGTAATTGTTTCAAGTCTCAGTGTGAATATCGACACTAGGATGCAAGTATATCCCTTTGATTAGTCCAAAATAAGATGAAATGTGCTAGTTATAATCCATATAATCAACAATGCAAATTCTATTTTAATGTCATATAGATCAATTCTAACTAGTTCAATGAACTAAATTCAATTACAAGACAAATTTCGAGATCACATATACAAAACTTTCCTACTTTTATTCATTAATTCATGTCTCTACTACTGGCAATATGACAGATAAAATTATTCAATGAAACAATTTTTATTCAAGAGAATAGTTAAAGAGAATAATTGACTAGCTTAGGAATCAAACCAACTCCAGTATTGTTACAGTGTCCTTTTAGAAGAGAACGGAAAGAAAATCATCAAACAGAATAAATGAAATAGTAGAAATTCATATATATATATATATATATATATATATATATATATATATATATAAATTATTTGACGTTCATAAAAGAATAAATTTATTAACGCATCGTTTCATAGATTGTCAGTAATATTACCATTTAAAACGTTAACAGAACGTACTGATATTACAACGGTAAATATTCGTAGTAAAAATGAGATGCTCATGTAGTTTCACAGATAATAAGGTGTAATTTTCACTATTAACCTAAGAATCCTCATGACATTGAGAGTATACAGTAGTATTTAAGGATTTTTGTTATCACTTCTTAAAAAAACAATGGAAAACAAAACCTAGACATTATTAAAGATATTTACTTTGATTGAACAAAAATTTGTGTAAGCATCGATGATAATAGTGTCAATTCAGACGAAACTGAAAATGGTGCTGTCATTGAGATATGTTGTATCGTAGGTTGATTATTATTAGTGGTTGTCATGGTAGTAGCTGGATTTTCACCCAATGTATTTGCAGAATTAATGTTTTCGGCAGTTGTAGTGTTTGCATTTGATTCATGGACTGGTTTAAAATATAGCTTAGCTGAAGGTTCAATTTTCAATTTCAACATCCATACCAAGTACTGAAGATATTAATTTAAACAAAATATCAGTTAAATAAAAAAAATAACGCGGAATATAAAGCTGTCTTTATTCAGTAGACTAAAGTTAAAATGAAAAAGATATCCAATACGATTTGTATTTTCTGGGATCTTGACCCTCATAGAATGGCATAACTTATTTGTGTAACCGTGTACAGGTTTATGCACACTACTGCCTAGATCAAAATGAATGGAATTAGATTGAACTTAGATTCAGAAGATTTGGAAACTGAATACAGAGATTCCTAAGCTCCACGGCTCCTCAATTTGAAATTCATTATCTCTCTATTATGTAAACTACTTTACACAGAAAACTAATTCAACAGTCCCAAAAAATCAAACTTTTACGCATGACTTAGAATAAAGTAAAATGAGAAGGAACGTTCGCTTGAAAGCAAATCAATTAGTGGGTATTTATATTCAAATTGAATAAATCTAAGAAGTTATCTCAAGAAAGTTATAAGTAAGAAGTGGGTATGAGCGTAAGCTAAAAGATGACACAGACAACAATCTGCTTAATTGATGTTGCCAGTTATAACATAATAAAAAACATCTTAATGAAGTGATATGGTAATTGATGTGTGTTAAATTACAGGGTTACATTAATTAATACAGATAGAATCACAGTATATGTGGCCAACATACCAATAGAGAAAGTGGACAGTGAATGTTATAATGCTTAAAGCATAGGAATGTTAGCGAAATGTTAATATTATAATAGACATAAATAATCTCCAACGTTTGTAATTAATATTTCCCCCCCTCTAGATATTCAAAACACCAACTGGTGAAACTCTGCTGACATGCGCATTCATAGTAGATTATTTCGACAAAAGTTTTAGTTAATTTAATATGTAACTAACAGTGAAATCCAAGATAAGCTTCTCATCCTATTTAAGAATTATCTCCTGGATACATCTGCATTCTAGGGTTCATATACAGACCCAGTGCATAATAAATGATAATTATGAACATCAACAATCAGAAATTACACAACTTTATTAGTAACTTAAAAAAAAAGTCAGTGGTTAACTGGTTTCGTTGGATGGAGCGTTGACATTTGAAGATATAGTGGTAGGACTCATGTCTCAATGTGAACACTAACACTAGAATGCATATGTATCTAGTTAACAGGTATAAGAAGGTGTATTCAGTGCTAGCCACATACTAATTCATGTCAATAAATTTAATTCCTTTTAGTAAACATATTCTGTATGCCTGAAATCTAGATAATGCTATTAAAACAACTACTAAGCAATAAACTTTTCTTCAATGATTATAGGAAATATTAAAATTTCATTTCCTTTGACTGATTAAAAGAGAAATATTGATATATTACACAACATACACTACTTATTTCTCGACAGCAAATTTCACTCAAAATAAAGTCAACACAAACAGATCATCATCTAATGAACGTTTCCTTCAATTAAGTATCAAGCAACATTCGTCTCGCATTTATTTTTGAATGTAACATTTAGATAAAATCCTAAAAATAAAAAGAATACTTCATCGGAATAAGTGTAACATTTCACAATAATCGACAGCCACAATAATATAAATGATAATAGTTATTAAAATTATTTTCAGTGACAAAAGGTTCAAAGAATTATCGAAGTACAATAAATCTATTTAAAATGGATGTATGTTTTATCGCTTTATTATTAGAAGGAAATAGGATCAGAGATACATGTTAAAATAATCAGTAAAAACCATACCCTAGTTTCTATGTGGAATACTAAGTTAGAGTATATGATTGTTTACAACAGATATACAAGAATATAAATATATTCAGAACAATTAGGGAGAGTGTTTTTCGTCTATAAGGCATTCAGTCAGCAATAAGAAATGTAGGACACAAATGTCTAGATTATCGAAAAAAGCAGCATATAGAGGAAGCAAATTAAGAAGATAAAGGGGAGATAATATCAACTAAAGTAAAAGTAATGAACAAATACAATCGAAAAATGTTAGGTATATCAAGACTTTATGTTCAGGATTCGGAGTGTGGTAACGCACAAGCACGTCAGTCATAGATAGTGATCATCGCGTACAAGTTAGCCTAAAAGTCTATATATGAGATGATGTGTAATCAAATGGTTGACTAATCAGTGGTAGTGTCTAGAATTCCTCTGAATCAGATAGCAGTCACACATGTGTAACATATATCCCAAGTCAATCGAAGTTCATGACTGGATTTGCCACTTATCATCTATACTTCAGCATCATCCGTGTGGTGTGTAGACTACAAATATGAAATGTTTCGTAGACGCCTAAGATAAAGTAATCCCAGCTTAAATCTGACCAAGTTTCACAGTCATAAAATAATGAGAGAGAACCTATGTACTGCGTAAATAAACAATGAACACGTAGGATACAACGCTAAGTGCATCGATAAAAGTGGTAAAAAGTCGTAAATCATTTTGGCAAATACATTATAGAAACTGATAAAAAAACGTTTTCTGAGTGTGTACAAAATATCAAAAGATTCAGAAGTCTAATTACTACTCACAAATCAATTCATAAGGCGAAAGTAACACTAGAAAAAAAGAGAAATATACCTGCATAGTAGTCAGAAATATATCCCATGATGAATCAAGGACATCACCATGTGCTTGGGCAGTTGCTAAAACAGCGCAAGCACCTTGAAAATGTTTAGCAGTAAGTAGTATGTTTCCAGATGACAACGAATCTGTATTTCCAGTTGAAGCTGATCCACTTTGAATATGTCCGGCAGGTGTTTGACTGGATGTATTTTGATTACTTGGTGACATATTCGTCGGTGGATTAATATTAACCGTATGACCAGGACCTTGAGAAACCACTAAAACAACTGGGCTACGTTCATATATATCGTCGTGGTTATTAACACTACTCAAATTGGAAGACAGTTGAGATATTATTGAACGATCTAAACAAAAAAAGGAGAAAAGAAACAGATATAGTAAATCAGAACAGATTTACTGGAGAAATACAATTACGGAAATTGAGCCAAAATAAGGAACACTTTTAACATATTTCTTTTCTTCAATCATCATACTGCTACTTTTCTCTTATTACTATATGCAAACTTTGAATAGACGCCTTAATTTTGCACTAATTTATACGCTCGCTATATTTTGGTTAAATGGATGTATATGCATTGATAAACTGACTGAGACTTGGAAACACCACTTTGAACGTCAATAAGTTATCTTCCAAACTACTAATGGGGGATAATATCTACCGACTCGTCCAACAGACAGACAGACAATTACAACACAGAACTTGGTACATGCGTACATCAGTTCAAGTTGCCATGCCTCAATTAACAAATAAAGATTAAATTGTCGAACCAAATCCAACAGTACGGGAGGTAATAACGAAGTTAGTATTAACGGAAAAGAATAGAGATCGGAGATAAGATTTAAAAAAATATGATTCAGTAAAGAGAATATTATGATAAGTTCATAAACTTAGAATTTGGAGGAAGACAAGGAGTGGATACACCTGCGCCATTGCCAACGATTTTGAGCCATATCACCCAAGGTATCTAACCATTTATTACGAGCGTCACGCGGACCCCAACCAAGTAGTCTGCACCTATTAACATGACCCAGCCCAACTGTCAATGACTTCATGGACTGGTGCCATGTTTTGGCTTGGCCGCCCCTAGCTTTCCTCCAGCCTACTTCTACACCAGACAACATTACTCGTTGAGTTAGGAGGTGGTTGGGCATACGTAACACATATCTTAACCACCTCAGCTGATGAAGATTTATAACTTGGTCAATAGATTTACCAAACTTACCTGGTACTCTATTCCCAACTCACGTTTTGTTTACTAAGTGGTCCCAATGAACACAAGCAATGTTTCAAAGACACCCATGATGGAATACTAGTAACCTACGAATATCCTCTATCCTTAATGGCCACGTTTCGCATCCATAAAGTAGAACGAATCGAACTGCTGAGCAGTAAACGCGTTCTTTGGTCAGTAGTCGGATGCCCTGGCTACGCCACAAGTGACGCAAATTAGCAAAACCCAATCGAGCCTTCTGTATACTAGCCGAGATTTTATCAGACACCAGACCGCCAGGACTGATGAGGCTCCAGAGGCAAGTGAAGCGGTTAATACATTCAGCTGCTTCGCTCTCTATCACTAACTTCGGTGCCGAATCAAGCCAATCCCGAAGTAACATTTTGCATTTGGATAGGGAGAATCGCATCCCAAACACGCTTATATTCAAGTTTAAGGTAGTCAGAAGATTCTACAATTTATCAGCATCTTCACCTTAGAGAACTTTATCATATGCCTATTCTAAGTCAGCAAGTTTATCTCCTGGAAAGAGGTCAACTCCGGAGTCAACTCTAAAAGTATGTCAATGATAAAATTAAATAAAAATAAGGAAAGCGGACAACCTTGACGAACACTACATGAGGTAATCAGTTCTGACGACAATCCGCTATAAGCTCTCACTCGACATGTGGTGTTCGAGTAGAGAACTTGTATAAGGTTAATGTGCTTCTCTGGTACGCCTTTCAATGACAGACATTGCCACATAACCTTACGGTCGATAGAGTCAAATGCCGCCTTAAGGTTAAGGAATACAACTAGTGTTCGGCATCTAGAAGTGTGCCTACCTTCCAGAACCTGGCGAAGTGTGAATATTTGGCTTATACAACCACGTCCAGGTCTGAAACCACCTTGGATTTCTCAAGTTCGCTCTTCATGAGCTCTAGTTAGACGTCGAAATATTATTGAAGCCAATATTTTCGACACTATATTTGTTAAGCTGATTCCTCAGTAATTGTCACAAAAGGACTTCTGTCCTTTCTTATAGACTGGGACGATTAGTGTTTGAGACCAATCAGATGGGATTACACCCAATTCCCAGATTCTAGACAGAATCCCAGATGATCTCACTGCTAAAACTGGACCACCATTTTTAAATATCTCAGGGGTTAATCCATCAGGTCCTGCTGCTCTCCCTCGATTCAGATTCCCTATAGCCTCCTCAACCTCACTAAGACTTGGGGGACTGATATTAATTTGCCATTCAGATTGCTTGGGAATGATGGGCAACTGGAATGAGACCGAGGGCCAATTAAACTGTTCCCTAAAGTGTTCTGCCCATCGGTCCAACCTTCTGGATTGATAGTGAATAATGCCTCCATCCTTATCTGAGATAATTTCACTCAGTCGGATTTCAGAAACCCATTTCCTTGATAAGTCTGAACAGTTGCCTACTGTTACCTATTGCCGCTTACTTTTCCATCTCTTTAGCTATCGCCACCCACCACTGCTCACGATCATTCCGTAAGCTTTTAACCAGTTTGTGTTTAAGTTCCCTTCTCTCCTCATCATAATATTAAGAACTAAACGGGATGTGTCCAACAAGTATGGTACTAATCGATCTAACCACGAAAGTCAACAAGTTGATACAAACCCTACATCCACTAAAAAATTAAGGAGTCAGAGTGACTTAACAATTTATTCTATAATACCCTAGCTTTGAAACGTTAGGTGTACAATCGAGGTTTTGATCGACAGATCAACGCTGAAATGCATGTTCATTCGGATAGAGTTATAAATATCATGCGATGCAAATTCCGGTCTGGAATCCCCCCTAGGGTTGCTGCCGGTCCCAAGCCAGGAAAAAAGAGGAGAGTTTGGCATAGTGTTAGCAACCCCACCCCTTATAAAAACAACCTTGGTAAAAAAACGCTAACCAGAAAAAAAACAATTGACTGAAATCCCGGCTTTTAATGTTATCCACCACAATTCATGTCCTAATATAAAAGAGAAATAAAGGGTTTATTATTCTACTAAGTAATGTAACATACTTTTAGAATGTGTTGTTAGTAACGAGCGCCCAAAAGAAGATGGTAGTGCGCTCCTACACAAAGTTATAGCGAAAGCGTCCCGGGACTCAGCTAAGTGTAGCTTTCCACTCAAATCAATCATAATTTGTAAAGACTGAAGAATACTGGACGTTATATGATGATCAGCACTGTATTCAAACGAAGTACATACAAAAGAAAAGACAGTTTTGTAAGAATAAATTAACAGATTGTACAGACATACAAGCGAACGATCAGTTAAATGTTCTTATAGTTTGTGAACTTTCCCAAAAGAAACTGACAGATTTCTGGTCAAATGTTTTCGTGCTAGATTCAGTGAAAGTTACGTAACGTACTCGCAGTTCATCAAGTCTGTACTCAATTTTCACCGGGTCATGACTTGATAATCAAGGTACATTTTTAAACAAAAACTAAATGAATATGTTACTAAGTTAAAAGACTAGACTTTCAATTTTGAAGTGGATCTAAACAAAACTGCCTGTTATAAATGAGTATAAATGCGTACTATCATTGCTCAAAATAATATTCGTAAATAACAATGAAACAGATCGCGATAGTGGTTATTTAATAGATTATACTAATCACGCTTGTAGTTGTTCTAACTGATCAGAAGCTGAATGGTAATCATTAATATGAAGACAACCAATTTCAAACACAGTTAAATTTAGACCTATGTTTTGAAGATGACAGTAAGGTTGTTGAAATGGACGTAAAGTAAGTATAATAAACAAAGGAGCGTTAAATTAAAATGTGTGGATAGTGATCACTCTAATCTAACTGGTAAGTTTTCAGTGTATGCAACAAAACTAAAAGACAAATCATTTCCAATATTTTCGAGATTGAATGGCTTCCACCCTAATGCTTATTATTATAGAGTACATGAAACAAAAAACTAACATTTATACTGAGCAAACTGTTGTCCTCGGAGATTGGGTTATAATAAACGAGTTGCTATAAGCATGCGTCACTTTGTCGACAGTTCATATAGTGCTCTCACGAAGAATGCAAAAGTCACTACTTTTCGTAGTACGTTCACTCTCATTGGTTAGCAACTAGATAAAAGTTTACAAGTTCATTTTTAGAGTCGCTCAAGGTAGCTGATAACGAACAGTTCCACAATTTAGATATATCACTGTGACCTAATTTAATCTTCGCCAAGCTATTGTCTTTTTTTCTAATAATATAACCTTATATTTTTGTCTTACTTCGTTTGCCGTATTATTGGGGAGAACAGAAACTGGAAACAGCATGTTAATGTATAGCACTTTTATGTGGCTTCTAGTTTTTCAACTACTAAGCTTTTTATGGTAAATTTCTGTCAAAAATTCACGTTTTTTTATAGTTTTGCTCTACCTATACTCTCATATGCATATTTTGTAACTCATGTTCTACGAACCAATTTAGACTAATTTTTCTGGTACCTCAAACAAAACCCAATACATGAGAGCTAATGTCATCACAAAACTGACCATTACAAACTACAAATATGATTTGCTCCAGCTGAAGCCTTGATTTTAATTTGCTGCTATATATTTGCAAGTCCACACTTACATTAGCACAATCCAAGAAATCATATTTGGATCATTATTCGTTTTTATTTGTTATCTGCTAATAGATTGCATTGTTTCGGGATTGACATTAACTAGTTTTCCTCTAATGATTTTTACAAAGCTCTTTCAGTTAACTAAATGTTAGTATATTATAACTTTATAATTCCTAAAGGCTCTTTCTGACTGTCTATGACACCGCTAAAACTATTAATTAACAATGTGGCAATACCAAAATAAAAAACTGCTACAGTTAAACTTAAAGATCTTTACAAGGAATCTTCGTTATTTTTAAAAATTCCTCAAGTATCCTTGGTAGTTTTGTTTTGTTCAAAATTACTTTTTCATTAGGATTTAGGTCTATTTTCAGTTTATAATAAAATAATATGTGCTTCAGTTCAATATTTCTTCGAAGTGATTCCAGAGCTTAATATTAAAGCCTGAAAATTGAATGTTTGAACTATTGAGTTATGTAATCTAAGTAACAAAGTTTAATGCTAGTTGGACAAGTGTCAAATAAAAAGGAGTGAGTATAAAGACTCTTCGTACAATCATAATTAGATGACAAGAATTCTTTAAATGTATGTACACACGTAGACTTACCTTGCTTCAAGTAATAAATTGAATGTAGATAATAGACCGCACCATGAATTAGATACAATTTGTTTGCAAAATGCAATATCATATTTTTTAGAAGTATTATCTTTATTACTACCATTACTAGTATATCTGTCATCATTAATATCAGTAGTAATTTCAGGAAGATTAGTATTAATGATGGCTTTTAATGAATCCACTGTTTTGAGTAAACATACAACAGCCAGAGAAAGACAATAACCATCAGCTAAAACTGGTGGTTCACTACGATCAAGCAGATCAAGACTAAATAATCAAAAGATAAACAAAAAGAGAGGATCAAAGCATGCGCGGTGAAGTCAATAAGTTCATGACTGGAAACTACAGGGAGATAGAAAAGAATAAAAGGAAATATTTGAATTGGCTTTAAATCTCTTCTATATAAAATTTCCATAAAAACCTGACAAAATAAGTTGCCGTAAACTATACCACGAAAAGCAAAGTGATAAATGAATGAATGAGTGAGTGACAGTAATAATAAATAAGACAGGAATATTATGTACCAAAAAATATATTTCAAATGAAAATATTTTTTTACATTCGACGGATATTTTCTAGCGGATGAACAGACTTTATATTGCCTAGTATGCTTAAAAGAAAATACATAACTATGAGGCGATAAATAATGATAGTAAACGGTTAGGAAAACTTACAGCATTCCTTTTGATTGTAAATTGATTGGAAAATAACACCCTTTATAATACAGCATAGATTGATTTATACCACCAACATGGGTTGGTTGATTTGGTGTTTGATTAGTGTTATCTTTAGCTATTTAAAAATAGAATAAGACATATACAAAGTCACTATAACTAACAAGCTTAACAACTAAAACGAATCATATTTAGGGCATAAGATAAAATGCAAATGATTAAGCACAATAATAGACATTACGAAAATTTAGAGAATGTATGAGGGCTGACGAAATCAACTGTCTACTGGATAGAATACTGACAATGGGTATACTCAGTGTAGGTTCAAATCAGAATATCCTGATCAATTTACTTTCAACTAATCTGTGTTAATAAATTGAATCAGAATACTATATGTTTTTCTTTAAAGTAGATCATACATACACTCTGTTTTAGTTAATTGAAATATACCTTGTTTTCATATCATTCTTGTTCTGGTATGGGCTAATATGAGTGAAATACAGTAAAATTAGCCAGAACGTGATACATATCCAAGAAAGAATGTAAGTCAATATTATCCATTAGAATAACATCTAGTAACTAATTTGTCTGAACTAGTGAACTTGACAGATTGAAACGGGAGCAACTAGAAATGATCACATTGACTTGTAATTAGTTCAAAAATCGTCAAAAATTACTAGGCTTTGGATATCCAACATACTATTAAGTAACTGAAATAAAAATAGAATTCACATGGACTATAATTCAGACATTCGATTAAATACATTCGAACAACTTAAGAACGTGACGAACTTTCGAAGCACAGTTTTTTTGTTTCAAATACGAAAAAGCACTACATCTTAATAAAAGCGACGTAACAAATGACTTAATATAAACATAAATATTATGCACTAACAATCTAACGAACGATTGCCTTATACTAGAAAAATTTGATGAGAAGTGGACAGAATAAAAGCAGATTTATCAATTCATTTGCTTGATCAAATTCTCAAAATGAAACAATGGGATGCACTTTATCGCAAAGGGATTCTTTCCTCTGTAAATATAGTAACGAATTTTCTATGTTTTACCAAATACAAAAGAAATGTAGCAAAGATGGTCACTAAACAAACTGATCAAAAAGGAAAGATGGTAGTATATAAATGCATTCATGATTAATGCACTAATGTAATTAGCAGATACAGGTTCATGTACTTGTATTCGAGCCGCACTGAGTGCGATAGGTAGTCGCACTGCCCGGGTTGCTCGAATAGAAGTAGGTCAGGCGATAAATGAATCAATGGCTTGTTGAGTGATAGTCGAACGTCCTGACCATATAATCACCAAAATGCACAAATAGTGTTGAAAAAGTGTTAATGTCAAAACTATTTAATACGCAGAATTTTAATATTACTTCACTTATGAGGAATGAGTAAGCTAAGACGTAAAAACCTTTAAAAACCTTTAAAAACCTTAAAGCGTTTAATTTACGTACACTGATTACATGCCTACCATACTTTTATTATTTTTTGTACTGCTCTAGTTTCAAGTTGTCACGCCGGGCGATTAAAGAAAAGTCGAGAACTTTCAGAACTGTATTTTGGGGGACTATTCTCGTTATTTTACTCATGAGTAATGTAATCATTTTATTTCTATGACTGTTACGCTTCTCTTGCCCGGTTCTCTCAGTGTATTTATTCTTTGTATATTGTTTATTACTACGAACTACGTCTACTTAATTGTGTACAAGTTGTACCCGTTCACTGCCACTCTTCCCCTTGTTCTGTATCAGTGTTAGATTTGCGATTGGTTTACTGTGTGGTCTGATTCTATGTATATGTAAAGACATGATTAAAATATAATACGATCTTGATCTTGGATCTCGATCTCGCTCACTCCGTTTTCCAGTTCTCAATTCTGGTTCTTCTATTGTTTGCCTGGGGGTGAGTGGGCTAAGGTCAATCGCGCATAATCAACTAGGCACACTTTCATTGGCGTTCGACTATAATGGATGTGAATGTCGAATACAGAATAAGTATATGGATAGCTTTTATGATTCTGGGAAAATTTTCGACGCGATCTAGATCTTAAATAATTCTGCTGTCGCCAAACTGTCTCTTTGTGACCAACTTTATAGCATATGCCACACTTGTGATTTTTATTAAGGTAATTCCAGGAACTGTAAAACCAGCATTATATGGAAAGTTTGCATATTTTACTTCAACGCCCGTCATTAATTGGGATATTGTTGCTTCTGCTTGACTTAAAGGGATGCATATAACAACTTAATGAGGTATCTCCTTTAGTCTCTGCAATTGTAGTATCGTGTTCTATGATAACGAATCGTTGACACCCTAAAGCTACCAAGTGTAGTATTATGGTGACATGGAGCAAAACCTAGAAGATTCTTACCACGACAGACGGTCACGGTACGTGATCTCTATCGTCCGGAGACGAAGTGGGTACCTGAGACTGTTCTACGAAATAGGGGAAAAGTTATCTAATAAGTTAGGGTTGGCACCATGGGGTAGATGAAACACGGTAACTACATACGACTATCTAGACGCGAAGACAGGAACGGGATCAATACGAGAACTCCAATGATACAGAACATATTATTTGATCTAGGTAAAGAAAGAAATCGGCGAACAAAAACTCTGAATAAGAGAGAAGGTCACAAAGACGCTGAAGAGAGCTAAATAAGAATGAAATTAACCTTATGGTAGATATTACCAATGATACTTCAAAGGGAGATGCTATAAGAGATGACTAAGCTAGGAGACAAACTCTCTCAAAGCTATTTTTGCAGAGGTTATATTTATGTATGCAGATCGCATGCCTATTAAATATATTACTATCATAATTAGTTTTTTTTATCGTTCTAGTTCCAAGGTTTTACTTAAATAATAAGTTGTTGCTGACGCGTTTTACGTTCCGGTCCACGTTAACAATACATAATAACCTTGCGAACTGAGTAAGAATAGTACTAAGAAAACCGCGAAACAATTTGTCCTTGCATATTTATTCTATCAGTAACTTTTGTATACAACGAATATAAGAAAACTAATAACCAAAAAGGAAAAAGTGATTGTGAAAATATTGGTTTGTTGTCCCATCGAATATAAAATAGAGGAGTCAAATAATAAAACCAATAAACAGCATATCTAAGAAACTCAAACCAGGAACAAAGACGATGTTTACTTTTATTTGGTGCCCAATAATGAGAAACTGATAGTTTAACATAAAGTATTAGTATGGTACGATTAGCAACATAGATCAGGATATCAAGCAAATACTATAAAGTAAGGCTAACAGATAATTTCCGAAAATGTTTAACAAGTGTTACCACTACGAGCGGAAAAACGCGAAAACATTGTCACATGGTTAGCGAAACGAAACCCAAATAGCAGAGAACCCCATAGAATGTGTGTGCTTATAGGAAATGAATAATGTATTATTATGAAACTGGTTCTTTTTCTATCGGTTTCCATTTAACTAAATAATTGGACATACAGTTATCGAGTTTACTAATTTCCGATAAGGCTGCAGTGAAATAAAGACCAAAGTAAGAAAGATTCTTTGGGTAGCGTCATATCCTCTTATGTGGGTAGTTTAATCATGAAAATATCACTTTTGTTTCATACAACATTATTAGAAGACCTTTAGAAATTACTTATTTTGACGATGGTGCAACCTACCAAGTGTATCCGACTATGAGACATACGTTTAAGGGTTAAGAATAACTGGACTTGAACCTGCGACATTATCGACGAAAGTCGAACGCCTTTACTATTAAACCGATGCCCCACCACCACCACCTCCCGACGTTTCAGTTGAAAATGCAACAAAATAATTCATGTTATGGACATCGGGGTGAATAACTCCTAATAAAGTTCATTTCACTGACCTCTTAATTATGACTGTATAGTAATGCAATCACATGCTCTATATGACAAAGTGAGTATTAAGGGGACAATTTATGGCACATAGGGTTGAAAATTCACACTTCCATCGATGTTTTAATCCCAAGATATTTTCTGTATATAAATTAGTCAATACTACTAAGTTAAAATGGTTGATATTATGGAGTTTTTATTACTAGTAAACAATAATATACTGTAACGTCAATATGATCATCAATATTCCTACTATTTAGCCTGGCCTCGTCACTCCGTCATAAAAGGTTTGAAGATGACATATCTGACTACTTATATTTACTAAGTAGACAAAGTAAACACTAACAAAACAATGAAATGAGTCTACGACCGATTGCTAACACATTTTAGATGAATACTGAAAGACAATATTTCAGCTGTATAATTGAGACGCTATGATGAACTTAATGAAAGTTATTAGCAGTGATTGTCATGACTAAAACTTTGCTAGAAAGTAGCTTTTTCCAAATATCTCGCTAAGACAGAAAACACTTGCCATCAACACAGAAACACGTTTGTATCAACTGCTGTGATGGCATGTAATAACTTAGATCAATGCATACTTGTGCTAGTTGCAACGTTATTTGTGAGCGAATAAAGAGTTAGAATTTCTTGAAGAAACTCTTGGATGGACATAACAAAACACGGAAATTATAGTATAATAAGAGTGCTTTTGGGAATGTATGAGAACCGAAGATCTGTTACTTCAGTCCGTGTGGCAATTGAAACATATTTCCGATGAAAAAATGTGAACTACACAACGACATGATTTAAATCGCATGTTAGGGATTTGAAAGCAGAAAGCACTGGATGCCGGGTCGATGATCTAAAGGTTAAGCGCTATGCAAGAAGCCTGGATCAGCAGTCAGTATGAGGGTACGGATTGATGAGAATTCCCACACTAAGACAAAACAGCTGTTCAGTGGTCCCCGTTTTTTAATTTTTGTTTAACTAAGACTAACCTATGATACGTAATTCAAATTCGATAAACTTCACAACATCCAATACTAAACAAAATAGCTAATAAATATCAGTAAAAGATCAGCATAATTCCTGCTAAATATGAAGAGAACGATGAGGAATATTTAAAAAGTAAATACTTACATAATTCATCACCTGGACATGGGTTAGCTAAGGATGTTTGTATGTAATGTCCGAAGGCATTTACAAGTTCCTGAAATATCTTAGTTGCATGTTGTCTCATATCGTATGAAATGCAAATATGTCTAAAATAACAATGAATAGGAGCATAACAACAGGTAGTAATAGATTTCGCCCAACAGCAGGTCAAACGACTCTACTAAAAACTAAAATATGACATTAAACTACCAAGTGACACGGACAAATTAAGTTGTTTAGTTAGCAAAAGGGTTTATTCGTACACTTCACGTTCCGATTAGGTGATTTGTTAAAATATTTATTTGATCCTAAATACTACGTGAAGGTTTGCATACTAGATTATTAGCTATACGACTTATGAGAGTAAAAACGAATACCATTTTTATTTAACTTTCAGTATCAATTGAATTCTCCCTATCAGGATTCAGCATTGCTTGCTGTGTTTTGATAATAGATGCTTGAAAGCCAATGAAAGGAATCTCTTGATCTAGATTTCGTGATAGCTGAAATCCATCAATAAAGTATATTTCCAATCTTAAGAGAATTAGCCCTTGGTGAGGGATTTAGACCTACTTTACCCAATGTCCTAATATCACACTGTTGAGTAATTTAGACTGATGACCTCACTGAAACTTGAACGGTAGAATTAAATAAGCAATAAAAACTAGATTACTACTTAGCAATTAGTCACTATATATAAAACTCAGTGGTGACATCGTTGACTGCAACACAGACAGCATCAGTTATTTCAGGTATGAAGATACACCTCCATGATAAATGCTAACAAACAGAACTTCAGTGGGACTAATGGACTTACAGTGCCTTACGTTAAAACAAGGAGTATAATACGCTGGTCAGTATTTTCGCATAAGAAACTTATTCACATTAATAATATCAGTATCCATTAATTCTTAACCTAACAGTACTCAACATTGGTAGATTTATTAACACAGATGATAGAATACATCAAACTATATTTCATCAAGCTCCATATATATATTTAATGACACCGATCATAAATGACATACGATTGAAGGTAAATATTTATTGTTATAGTATATTGTATGCTTGGTATAAATTTTAATCAGATCAGTATACATCGCTAGATGCACAAATGTGAAGCAAATTGTCAAAGGGTGATACTAAAATACCATATCTCGAAACGATGGCAATGGTTGGTTAGTCACGATTTTGAAACTTTTGACCATTCATAAATGTTATGTACAAATCAATACAATAAGGTGAAAATTTATACAATAATAAATGGTTTCAACAAATAGGTTTACCAACTATTCCTTAAAAAACAACAGTTGTGTTTAAATGCTAAATAAAAGGTAGCTATAACAGTAGGTGATAACTAGAAATCACAAATCCTCACAAAAAGGAGTTCAGTAATTTCATAAATCAAGATTACAGAATCACATATGTCCACGCTTAAATATACATGCAAATAGAAAAATGGATAGCTAATATGGATCCACCTATAAATTTCTCCAAAGCTCGGATTGTCAAAGTAAAGGAGAAATAGTTGCTCTGGATAGTTAGATTTTAAAGAATTGTTCAGTTTAAAATTACAGATAACTTATGGAGTATTTTGTCAAATGTAAAGCATGTATATTGTTAACTGTATCTCAGAAAAACGTGAAAAAAAAATGTTTGAGGGAGGTGGTTCTAGGCATTAACGAATACTACTATTTACACACACGTTTTTCAGTGAGCAGGGTGAGTAAAGAAAGACAGTGAAGAGTCCAGTCAAACATGCAGATTGAAGATAAAAGATCCCAACTACTAAGCTACAACATAATGGGAAATTTAATAATCTGAATTTGATATTTCAGACAAGATCGGAGTGTAATAATCAGGTTATGATTTCGTTGACAATTTAGTGACCTACATTATCAGTAATGTACAATCATTTGTGATAATAATGGCTGTGGGAATACTACTCAGATTTATCTATGTTAACATATTTATGGATATTAGAATAAACCTGTATCCAACTTAAATACTGGATAGCCTGGTTAAAAGAAAACTGAAATCGAGACTGAAACATACAGATCTAGGTACGTCGATGATACCTTTATTATTTATAAGGAAAGGAATCACGGTTCTTGAATTCATCTTCATTTCAAGTCTTCATTAAAACATCCGATTCACAATGGAATAAGAACAAGATAATCAATTCAGATTTTTTATATCTTAATTTACGACGAAGAAATGATGAAACACTTCAGAATGAAGTTAAGTTAGTGAAGAATTGGTAATAATCGAAAAGAGCCTTATAGATAGTGGGAAGCCGAAGGAATTTATTAAGAAACATGGAAACAAGAATCCGAAAAACTAAAAACGTCTGATTGTAGAAAAAAGCCTATCTTTCTCCAAACTAGGTTCAAAAGAGGTGAGATCTCAGGATGAGATGATAAAAAAAGAACGGCTCAACTTGTTTCGTTACACAACAATAGATCCTCATAAACTATTCAAGGGTATATCGATGCCCTACAAAAGTCGCTAGGTTTTGTGAGCACACTCCTAGGAACACATGTATAGAACACGATAAAGCTCTTACAAGCGCAATCACTGAACACCTATTAAACGACTGATATAATGTAAACTTTTCAGAAGCATTCAAATTTATTAACAGACAAACAACATCACTATTAATCTTTTGCAGAGACGATTTAATATTAGATGTGTTTTGACTTGACTTGTGTCCAAAAGAATAGCTTAATATTTCTTTCCAATACTTAAAAATTAAATCGACTTACGTCCAAAACTGTATCTAGTAGTTATATAATGAATTATTTTAAATTGTTACGATTATCTACTACCTTTACATCCAATTTCACGACGATTGCTCAATTCCCTTCTATTAACTGTATCCTCACCTATCTACTCTACAATTTGGAACATAAATATATTCGTCAAACTTAACCACACTTATTATCATATTTTATATAATATTCTACTCATTATGATCTGTTTCTGTTGCGAATATTCCATCTCAACCTTATAAAGTGTGTCAAACAACGTAAATATATTATTCCTGGTAATTTTATTTTTACAGTTGACAAACAGACTCAAAATATGATGATTTCATTCTATTCTTCAAATTGTGTTCTCCTTACGATACTCAAACTTATAAAAGGATTAGGCTATATGATGATTTAATTGTACATTATACTTTGTCGTTTGGCAAAACAAGAAATCTATTGTTACTGATGTTGTGGAGATTGTTGAATTTAATATCACGAACTGACCTTGATTAGGTAACTACTACCAGGTTAAATTTAAAAGATCTATTCATCTAACTAATGGTTTTATTTTGATACCTGTTCATTCAGGAGATTTGAGTTAATAATGCTACATAGTGAGTTACCCATTGAATACATCATGTCACTGTACTCATTTATCTATGAACATTGGACATTTAACAAGTCGAAATTTGTTCGAATTGCCAAATCCCTACTCGCAAAAGTCAACAATGGTTTAGTTGGATAGATGAACATAGTTCCATCTAACAATCTAAGTTCCTCATCTAAATAGACCATTTATCAATATATCATTCATAATTACTACTCATTATTATTATGAGTACTTACTACGCATAGGTAAAGTAGTTGACTAAATATCATAACAGACTGAAAGATCAATAGCACATGATAAACTTTTACCTATTATACTAGAGACATTAGTGTTCAATCGCGAAATGACATTGATTTAAGTAACCCATCTGCACCCATTGTGATTTCAGCGACCGATTAGTATCATCAGTCATCATATTTAGAGAGTGGTGTAAAGCCAAGTACATGGGTTGAGCCAATAAAAAGTCAAACTCACCACAACTCTTAGAAACTATTCTCATCAACAACTCCTTGATGTGGTTATAGTAAGCGCCTATTGAGTGAATTTCTATTCACTTTGGTAATAGTAGTAATATATTTTTTAAATTCTAACACTACAAAAATACGTTCTCTGATTGATGAATCGTGAATACATTTTCTTGGTATTCAACGTTTGCAAAACAAGATATTTATTCAGATTTAAACTCATGCATTTGAAAATAACATATAAACATAGTATAACTAAGTACTCTGAAGCTTACTTAACTAATTCAGGCTGTTCCACAATTCTATACAGAACTTCCAATGCCAATGCACGTTGCCATAATAGTTTACTCACATCCAAAAATCGTATAAGCAGGGAGAGATAAATCTCACATTCTGTATTCTAAATATTATTTAAGAAATATAGATGGGATAAAACTGTATTTTCGTAATGGAAATTTGGTTGGAGAAGTCATAAGAACACCAGTTTAAGCATATGTAAAGTAAAAGTATTTTCATATTTTTATAAAAAGAACTATAGAACTTATTCTTTAGTCTTGTACTGCTAAAATATAACTAAGTTTGGATAAGACTAGAGAATATATGATATAACTAATCTTCCCATATTAGAAAGCATAATTAATGAATGAGAAAATATCGACTTATAAGTAGGTTATTTCGCATAATACATAAAACATCAATTTCAAAGAACACGAGCAAACATAACGGAGGAAACAAGAGCAATGACATATTTTCTTAGTAAAAAGTAACCCACACTTTCCACCCCACGAATACAAAACTTCACTCTCATCCGTATATTTGTGGTGTAAACATGAAGTGGCTGTAACATTTGAATGAGGAGAATGAGGAGAATAATAATACGTAGGTTATATAGAAATGTCTCAGAAACTGAGACCATCCATCATCAGAGATAGTAGTAGAATCTATTATTCAATTTCAAGCATAATTCCAACTTTGGGTGTCTTAACAACCAGTTAGCGATTATTACGAACATGACATTAAAAAGTATTACGACCAGAGCTTCTAAACAAAAAATTGTGCAGGCCACTGCAGCGATCAAAATATGAGCATATTATTATCATGGGTTAGTTAGAAGTTTAACCTTATTTAACTTACAAGAAGATGAAAGTAATGATTCACGATGACAATTATTAGACGTTTCAAGCGAACAAACAACGCGAAATTCGGTTTTTCATTAGTTACTAAATCATTCGATGATAATGATGTCACTCCACTGGTCAACGCAGCCGTTGCAGCTGCTAATGCAGCTGAGGCAACATCCGCTATCCCTCCACTTCCAGATGTAGCCAATGGGGTTGAATGTAATTTCAAACTTGGGGAAAACAATTTTATTACAAGTGGGCACAAATTTGTTTTCAGTAAGTATGCAAAAGCAGGATGCTGCATTGTAATGGAAAAAAATAAGTAAATTTAGGACATTTTGACGTTTTATTAACACTATATATAAGTATTTATTCTAGGTTAGCTGATTGACGATATGCTATAAATCTGAAATCAATTTTCATAAAGGGTTTGTAACGATTAAACAAAACGCTAAAAACTGTGAAGTAATGAACAATTATAGCTCCCTAACTTTTAGGATCAATAATCGCTACAATTGTTGGCTAAATATCCGACTATAATAACATTGTTAAAGAGTGCATTAAGTTTAAACCTGTTGCAATTGTCCTTCATGTTTGTACTCAGAAATGCCAAGTAAAACAGGATACAATAGACAGTGCAGTGATCAATAATTCTAACATGGAACTAGTCGCCATTGGGAAGTATGTTTGAAAAATCGACTATAGACCCAACTGTATTATAATAGTGTTCAGTAAAGAGTCGCAGGGAACTCACTCGTACATTATAGTTTTACTTTTGATGATGGAACTCATCCGTCTTTCAATTTGGTTAACAATAACAAAAATGACACAAATATTTGACTCTTATTTCTAAAAAATAGCGTAACCGGGTATTTTATAAAGTTTACCTCTAAATCACCTTTCATTTATTGATTGCACTGCTATATTATAGTCACCAGAATTCATAAGTGCGGAGCTACCTTGGAGGACATATACATAAACCAGGCTTCGAACTCGTAACATGAGTTTCGAAAACAAGATCATACATACACATGTCAACTCGTTTATCAAGTACATGATCCTGAATACTGTCAACTCGTATGTATTGTATGAAAGATTTGTATATATTATCAGTCCTATTGCCAGGCTGAGGTTAGACATAGTGGTTGCGATTTAGTCATTCACTTAGTGAGTTACAACGTAGAACTTGGTACATGCGTACATCAGTTCAAGTTGCCATGCCTCAATTAACAAATAAAGATTAAATTGTCGAACCAAATTCCACAGTACGGGAGGTAATAACGAAGTTAGTATTAACGGAAAAGAATAGAGATCGGAGATAAGATTTAAAAAAATATGATTCAGTAAAGAGAATATTATGATAAGTTCATAAACTTAGAATTTGGAGGAAGACAAGGAGTGGATACACCTGCGCCATTGCCAACGATTTTGAGCCATATCACCCAAGGTATCTAACCATTTATTACGAGCGTCACGCGGACCCCAACCAAGTAGTCTGCACCTATTAACATGACCCAGCCCAATTGTCAATGACTTCATGGACTGGTGCCATGTTTTGGCTTGGCCGCCCCTAGCTTTCCTCCAGCCTACTTCTACACCAGACAACATTACTCGTTGAGTTAGGAGGTGGTTGGGCATACGTAACACATATCTTAACCACCTCAGCTGATGAAGATTTATAACTTGGTCAATAGATTTACCAAACTTACCTGGTACTCTATTCCCAACTCACGTTTTGTTTACTAAGTGGTCCCAATGAACACAAGCAATGTTTCAAAGACACCCATGATGGAATACTAGTAACCTACGAATATCCTCTATCCTTAATGGCCACGTTTCGCATCCATAAAGTAGAACGAATCGAACTGCTGAGCAGTAAACGCGTTCTTTGGTCAGTAGTCGGATGCCCTGGCTACGCCACAAGTGACGCAAATTAGCAAAACCCAATCGAGCCTTCTGTATACTAGCCGAGATTTTATCAGACACCAGACCGCCAGGACTGATGAGGCTCCAGAGGCAAGTGAAGCGGTTAATACATTCAGCTGCTTCGCTCTCTATCACTAACTTCGGTGCCGAATCAAGCCAATCCCGAAGTAACATTTTGCATTTGGATAGGGAGAATCGCATCCCAAACACGCTTATATTCAAGTTTAAGGTAGTCAGAAGATTCTACAATTTATCAGCATCTTCACCTTAGAGAACTTTATCATATGCCTATTCTAAGTCAGCAAGTTTATCTCCTGGAAAGAGGTCAACCCCGGAGTCAACTCTAAAAGTATGTCAATGATAAAATTAAATAAAAATAAGGAAAGCGGACAACCTTGACGAACACTACATGAGGTAATCAGTTCTGACGACAATCCGCTATAAGCTCTCACTCGACATGTGGTGTTCGAGTAGAGAACTTGTATAAGGTTAATGTGCTTCTCTGGTACGCCTTTCAATGACAGACATTGCCACATAACCTTACGGTCGATAGAGTCAAATGCCGCCTTAAGGTTAAGGAATACAACTAGTGTTCGGCATCTAGAAGTGTGCCTACCTTCCAGAACCTGGCGAAGTGTGAATATTTGGCTTATACAACCACGTCCAGGTCTGAAACCACCTTGGATTTCTCAAGTTCGCTCTTCATGAGCTCTAGTTAGACGTCGAAATATTATTGAAGCCAATATTTTCGACACTATATTTGTTAAGCTGATTCCTCAGTAATTGTCACAAAAGGACTTCTGTCCTTTCTTATAGACTGGGACGATTAGTGTTTGAGACCAATCAGATGGGATTACACCCAATTCCCAGATTCTAGACAGAATCCCAGATGATCTCACTGCTAAAACTGGACCACCATTTTTAAATATCTCAGGGGTTAATCCATCAGGTCCTGCTGCTCTCCCTCGATTCAGATTCCCTATAGCCTCCTCAACCTCACTAAGACTTGGGGGACTGATATTAATTTGCCATTCAGATTGCTTGGGAATGATGGGCAACTGGAATGAGACCGAGGGCCGATTAAACTGTTCCCTAAAGTGTTCTGCCCATCGGTCCAACCTTCTGGATTGATAGTGAATAATGCCTCCATCCTTATCTGAGATAATTTCACTCAGTTGGATTTCAGAAACCCATTTCCTTGATAAGTCTGAACAGTTGCCTACTGTTACCCATTGCCATTGCCTTTTCCATCTCTTTAGTTCGCGCCACCCACCACTGCTCACGACCACTACGTAGGCTTTTAACCAGCTTGTGTTTAGGTTGCCATCGCTCTTCATCGTGTTCAGAGGCAAACGGGATGTGTTGCCGAGTATCTATCAGTTCAGCAGATGCAGCCGAAATCCACTGAATTTTCTTAGCTTTATGGCTTAGTTTACAAGTAGATATCACTGCTGTTTCAACAGCTTTTTGGATATCACTCCAAACTGACTCGGGGTGGGTATCGTTTGACTAATTGGCTTTCTAATTGTGCCTGAAATGTATTCTTGACTTTTTCATTATTAAGTTGGATTCTGAGGGGGATTCATGCGTGGATCCTTTACGTCCAGTGAGACGCAAACTAATGTGCGCTCGTACAAAGCATGGTCTTAGTCTAAACATGTACTCCAAAATGAGCGGCAGTCTTGTATTGAAACTCTCCAACAGTGGCTGACGGCATTGTGAACTATTTGAATCCGGTTTTCTCTTTACTGAGTCATATTTTCTTAAATCTTATCTCCGATCTCTATTCCTTTCCATTAATACTAACTCTCTTACTACCTCCCGTACTGTGGGATTTGATACGACAATTTAATCTCTATCTGTTAATTTGGGTAACTCCGCCTGTAGCCCTCCTAGGGTTACTGCCGGTTCCAAGCCCGGGTAAAGGGGGAGGGTTGGGCCTTGGGCTAGCACCCCCATCCCGTAAAAACCCAAACTTGCTAAAATAACGCAAACCAGATTAAACAAGATAAACCATTTAAACTCTGCCCTGGGAGTGGAAGGATATATGACGCCTCATGATGAAAGCCGAAATTCTTCGGAAGTCATGAGGCCGATGCCCCCCCTTCTAACAACCAGAGCAAATATTTTTATCGATACATGGAATGTTCGAACAATGTGGGAGAGCGGGAAGACAAATCAAATTGAAGAGATACAACTTGAAAATACTTAGAATCAGCGAAACCCATTGGACTCAAGCTGGACAGAAAACATTGGATTCAGGAGAGACGCTACTATACTCTGGTCACGAAGAGGAAAATGTTCCTCACACCCAAGGAGTTGCTCTGACGCTGTCCAAGGAGGCAAATAATGCACTTGTGGGATGGGAACCATATGAACCCAGGATCATCAAAGCATCTTTCAAAACAATGTAGAAAGGGATTACAATGAATATTATCCAATGCTATGCACCAACCAACGACGGCAACGACGATGACAAAGATCAGTTTTATGATAGACTGCAATCAATTATAGAAAAGTGTCGAGGAAAGGATCTGACAATACTGATGGGGGACCTTAACGCCATAGTGGAAATGGACAACGCTAGGTATGAAGAAATCATGGGGCGACAAGGACTGGGAGAAAGAAATGAGTATGCCGAAAGATTTGAAAATCTATGTGCTTTCAACAAATTGGTTACAGGTGGAACAATATTTCCCTTCAAACGCATACACAAGGCTACATGGGTCTCACCGGATCTTGCTACAGTGAATCAAATCGATCATATATTCATCAATAAAAAATTCAGAAGATCAGTGGAAGATGTGCGAATCAGGAGAGGAGCTGGCATAGCTTCAGACCACCACCTGGTGGTTTCTAAAATGAAACTGAAGCTAAAGAAGCAGTGGACAACTAGAGTAACAATAGTACAACGATTCAATACAGCCTTTCTGCGAGACAGTGACAAACTCAACGAATTCAAAATATCTCTCAACAACAGGTTCCAAGCCTTACAATATCTACCGAAAGAAGAAGAAATCACTATGGAGGACAACTGGAAAGAAATCAAAGAAGCACTAACGTCAACGTGTCAGGAGGTTCTAGGCTACAAGAAGCACCATTATAAGGAATGGATCTCCACTGAGACATTGAACAAAATTCAACAAAGGAGGAGCGAGGAGATAGAAATCAACAACAGCCGAACAAGAGCAGAAAAAATCAAGGCACTGACTGGATACACAGAAGCACATAAGCAACTAAAGAAGTGCATTAGAGCCGACAAACGAATATACATCAAAGGCCTGGCAACGACAGCGGAGAAGGCTGCAAGAGAAGGAAATATGAAACAGCTATACGACACAAGGAAGAAACTGGCAGATAAACATGGTAAACCAGAGCGACCGGTCAAGAACAAAGAAGGCAGGACACTCACTGAGATTCAAGAACAAAAGAATAGGTGGGTAGAACACTTTGAGGAACTTCTAAATAGGCCAGCTCCACCGAACCCACCGGACATCGAAGCAGCACCTACAGATCTCCCGATAGATGTCACTCCACCAACGATGGAAGAAATCAAGATGGCCATCAGACAAATCAAAAGTGGGAAAGCAGCAGGACCTGACAATATACCAGCTGAAGCACTCAAGTCAGATATCGACCTAACAGCAAGGATACTCCACCTTTTATTCAAAAAGATCTGGGAAGAAGAACAAGTGCCGGCAGACTGGAAAGAAGGATATCTTATCAAGATACCAAAGAAAGAAGATTTGAGCAAATGTGACAACTACAGAGGGATCACACTACTGTCGATACCAGGGAAAGTCTTTAACAGAGTATTTTTGAACAGAATGAAAGATTCAGTGGAGGCTCAACTTCGAGATCAACAAGCTGGTTTTCGTAAGGATCGGTCGTGCACGGACCAAATCGCAACACTACGGATCATCGTTGAGCAATTAGTTGAATGGAACTCGTCACTGTACATCAACTTCATTGATTATGAAAAGGCGTTTTACAGTGTAGACAGAAAAACACTATGGAAACGTCTACGACGTACTAGAGAAACTCGTCAACATCATCCAGAACTCTTACGACGGAACACAGTGCAAAATTGTGCATGGAGGACAACTGACAACTGCATTTTCAGTGAGGACCGGAGTCAGACAAGGTTGCTTGCTCTCACCTTTTCTCTTCCTCCTAGTGGTTGACTGGATCATGAAGACCTCCACATCTGAGGGAATGTACGGGATTCAATAGACAAGTAGGATGCAACTCGATGATTTGGACTTCACGGATGATCTAGCTCTTTTAGCACATACACACCAACAAATGCAAGCGAAGACAATCAGGGTAGCAACAACTTCAGCATCAGTAGGCTTGAACATACATAAGGGTAAGAGCAAGATTCTCAAATACAACACAGGGAGCACCAACCCAATTCAACTTGATGGCGAAACTCTGGAAGAAGTGAATACTTTCACATATCTGGGGAGCATTATCGATGAACAAGGAGGGTCCAATGCAGATGTAAAGACAAGGATTGGCAAAGCAAGGGCAGCATTCCTACAGTTGAAAAACATTTGGAACTCAAAACAAATATCAACTAACCTCAAAGTCAGACTCTTCAATTCGAACGTGAAGACAGTCCTGCTGTATGGAGCTGAAACTTGGAGAATTACTGCAAACATAATCAGACAAATACAAGCATTTATAAACAACTGCCTACGAAAGATACTGAATGTCCGTTGGCCGGAAACCATCAGCAACAACTTACTATGGGAGAGGACAAACCAACTCCCAGCCGAAGAGGAAATTAGGAACAGACGATGGAAATGGATAGGACATACACTACGCAAACCATCAGACTGCATCACGAGACAAGCATTAACATGGAATCCTGTTGGGAAACGGAAAAGAGGAAGGCCAAAGAACACGCTGCGTCGAGAATTGGAAGCAGACATTAAAAGGATGAGCAGCAACTGGAAAAAATTGGAAAGGATTGATCAGGACAGAGTTAAATGGAGAACCCTGGTGAGCGGCCTATGCTCCTCAGTGAGGAGTAACGGGCATAAGTAAGTAAGTAAGTTAATTTGGGTATAGCAACTTGAACTGATGTACGCATGTACCAAGTTCTACGTTGTATCTGTCTGTCTGAGTCCGGCGTTGAGTTGGTTGTGGGGATTACCATGTCAGCTGATGTCTTTCCTTATGTTTAAAGTTGGTGCTTGCATAAAACTGACAGTTATCTGAACATAGTTGTAATAAACGATTGCCATTATCTGTTTGTTGAGCCTCAACACCATAAAATCCACCTAGGTGCCTTTCGGTTTCGCCTAATCTACCTACTTGGGCATTAAAATCACCAGCCACTATCACTATATCAGTGCGCTTAGCTTTACGAAGGATGGCGGAAAGCTTTCTGTAAAATTCATCTTCTACTTCATCTAAGCCACAATTAGTGGGAGCGTAGGCAAAGACAACAAAGAGGCAACGGCGTGTGCCCCTATCTTTCCGAGTTCTTACTGTCCCGTTTAGACTGTCTGTTGGAATCCAGTCAAGGGGAGCCTATTCAACTTCTGAACTTAGTGCTATACTTACACCAACAAGGCCTCGAGTGGTAGTGGTAGGGTCTCCGGAAATACGAAGAGTGAACAGGGCTGGTTCTTTATTTTGACAAGCGAATGACTGCATTTGCATCTTGTATACGCGTTCCAGAGACGCAACAGACATTGATGGAGCTGGAATCTAGAGTCATAGCTAAGGATTCTTGTTGTCCTATTTGGCATAAGGTTCGAAGGTTAGAAGCTTCACTCTCAGATCTAAGGTTGCTGCCTTTAGTTTTATCGCTCTCCAACAGACCTGCTTGGCATGGTAGGATCAAGAGGAACATGCATCCCAGCTAATATAGCTCGGTCGGGTCATCACGATTGGCAAGCATGACCACCACGTCAAGGTAGCAGCTACGGTCGGAGTGATTGTCATTACAATTGATTTCCTTAACTTACATCGCGATTAGGATGAAAGCCACTAGGAGGTATATTTGTTAATACAACCAAACGTAAACTTACCTGGCAAAATAAACTGGGATAAGAAAAAATAAGTGATTCAATTAGTTCCAAACCAAGGACTTTATTTATTTGCATTGTACCGCATAACCAAATGCATGCGTCGTCACTCATCAGTAAACAAATATCCTACAAGAAAGTTAGTATAATGATAACCAGCTACTAAAAAATTATTATACACTGAAGTAATATGAAAACTCTGATAATTACAAATAAACGTTTAATAAATTTACCTAATTTAGGCATAATTTTTCATAAATTTCTTTGCAAACAACTATGAGATTGTAGTTACACTTATGGTTCAATGCTAAGCAACATTCAACAATATAAGAATATGTAATCATCAAATTATGAGAAATAATAATGCAATGTTTCAATACTCTAAGCAACAAAATATACGAGTAAAATATAAAAATCACTTCGTAGTTACTAGTGAGTATGAAATTAATTAGCAATAGACGATATATTTAACGAATAATTACAAATGAACATGAAACTTTAGACTGCTTCAACAAGACTCGAAAATTCGACTTTGTAATACGTACTGAACGATATTCCACTAACAAATCCTTCGAATTAACAGCAAAACTTCGAACGACTTATGTAAAAAATACGAACATGAAAATGGGAGTATTTTTAAAGTCACTATGTACCAACTTTGCATTCACTAAAATCTACCACAAAAAAGTGATAAAGTAGCAAACGACGAGCGGCTCAGCTAGTAATCGTGAAAACGTAAATACCTTGAAAATTCCTAGAGTTTACTAATAGCTTAAGTTACAACAACTTACCTGAAAAAGCATATACGCATCCCTTTCAGAAGACTTCAATTCCAAAGGATTAACAGGAAGAATATCGTTGATTTCAGCTAAAATACCCAGAAAGTATGGTACTTAGTATAAGCATCAAACACGAAGTAAAATTTGCATCTACGTCAACAAGCAACGTTAGTTTATATTCTTTTAACTAAGGAGAAAACTAAGTACAATGTAAGACGTAGGCAAATATTTAATATGAATTAAGACACCTACTGTAAGCTTGGAGCTGAATACCTCACTGTCGTTAGAACTTACATGTCGCCATTTGTCTGCATGAATCTATAGGTTGTACGATTAACTCTTCTTTAAAGACGCGGTCAAAAACAGTACTGGCACATTGACGAACAGCTGCTGCTGCTGTATTTACAGTGGCAGGTGACTTTGAAAGATGAAGCTTTAAACAGATGGTGAAAGCCTAAAAGAGAAATGAGGCATTTGAAATAAAAATTCTAAAAAAAGTAGGTAAGTAATTTGGAGACAGTTACCATCCAAATTATAGAATTCGGACATCGCTGAGACAATTAAGTTTGAATGGGAATACTATTTCTTGCTTACAGTTCGGCACACCGTAATTTATGAGGTGACCGATCTTGAGATTAATACATGTAAGCGGGAATATTTACCTTATTATACCTAGTCGATCAACGTATACTCTGTAGATCCAAATTACATCGATGCACCTTGAAAATAGGATGAAATTCGGAGGAAATGATACATAGAAACACTATAAGAAAATTGGTTTTCGGAGTACAATAAAAAGCAGGTGCATCTATGATTTCGAGATTATTTGAATGTCGAACCTGAGATGATAAAGTTTCCCCGACTAAAAAGTCAGTGACTACTAACTGATACTACTTCTTGATTTCAATATACTACTGTATATCAAATAAACGTCGATGTACTGAGAAAACTTTGGTGATAAAATGATGGAAAATAATTGTTTATCGGATCCTATAAGCATGCTGGAGAGAAACAATTATGACAAATAGATATAGACTATCAAGAACTAAAATTACATTGGCTATGAAGTTGAGGAAACTTATTACAAAACTGGGAATAATTAATTCGTTCACTGTATATACACATAAAATTAGCTTAAGTTAATATTGGGAAAACGAGAGAAGTAAAGCATCAAACTTTTGCATGGTCATAAATCTCTACGTAAACTCATACCTAAATTTGATCCAAAGCACTCGCAAAAGCATCCGTTTAGAGTACTCTAAATTTGACTGACTTAATTTATGTGCATATTTTGAAAACCACTTCAAAATCATAAAGTTTGCAAAACGAAAATAAAGGACGTACCTTTGCAAGCTGAGATCCACGGACTAAGGATGAACTTGTGAGAAGTAAAATAGTAGTCTGAAGTAGTCGTACTTCTTCCACATTCGACTCCGCGAGTTGCCAAAGCGTGTCAATAACAGCTTCGGAGGCGTCCTAGACTACTTAAAAGTGACAAGCAATTTACCTCTGACAAGCACTTTTGATTGATGAAGCGCTGCAGTGACGTTAAGCACAATACTATTATTTTCTGGTTCTTCGACAGGCAACCACTCACGAACGGGGATATTAGAGAGCTACATGACGCCTGAAGAGCTAAACTATGGAGTAAAACAGAAACTCAACCACTAACCTGTGCGGAGTTCAGTGTCACTATTTATGATAGCCCTCAATTTAGGAATTTGTGATTCGGTTGCCTAAAATGTTACATATCTAGATGTAATTACTTCCTTAATAGGAACGAATCGCCTCTTTGTTTCTGAAATAAGACTTCGATAATCTTGGAGTACATTTTCAGTGAATTTAAGCAATGACGCAGTGTCGTTATCAGACATAAGAATAATCGTCACAAAATCTAACAACAAGTCAGAACTTTAGATATAGCGGGCAGGACCTCACAACTCAATACATATGGTTATAAGAAATGAGAAACAGAACACCGGAATGTTAGGGAAAGTAGGACACCCAACGACTAAAACTTAGTTCGCATCTGTTAGAGACCGTTTTCCGTATTTCTAATCCATAATAAATGATGATATCCTCTCACCGAGATGTAAACCTCAATATCCAATAACTTCGTAATGAGCAAGTATACACGAACGTATTTGTTTATAGATTTGATTTTTTGATGGTTTTTGACTTAGGTAATATGGCGATTTGGCCCCCGAATACTCAGCGGTTATGGGAAATATTATGAGGTCTGACGTGAATGCAGAGTTGAACGCTGGGAAAGGGGGTGTTGTAATTTGTTAGTCAAAGCTAGTAGCTGCTACTATGTTGAACAGTCGGTTAGCTGGTCGTGAATAAAATGTTCTAAAGCTGTTGGAATGTAAATGGTCCAAAAGAAAGGAGGTTAAGGAGGGCGATATGAAGTTAATCACTGATATAACTTATGCTATCATCTCGAGTGGTAAGTCAAAGGGATTGACTGTTTGAAAAGAAAAACGGAGACCCTTTTTAGACCTTCTTCTAAGGTCCTTTCAGATGGACAGTTATACTGAAGGTGAAAAATTGAACATGTTGGCATACACTTCACTACCTGAAATATGGAGTGTAAATTTATGTCGCCATGCGTTCCACCAATGATTAGGGCGAAAACTCTCTCAATAATGTGACCGTTCATCGTAAGGTAGTTTGGAGGTACCTGTTACTAGATTGTTACCGTTTGCATAGCCAAACCCACCCTACCCCTAATACTATTTATAATACTAGGAGGCTCGTTGGACGACCAATTGAGAGGACATATCAACTACCACAACCAATCCCCCTCCGCCCAACACCGATCCTGTTAGGACAGTAACAGACTACTGGCATGGGACAGTTAGACTGAAAGCTGTGGCGAAAACGTACATTTGCATGCTACTTTTCTGGACAACACCAAAGCTTTCAACACGGTACAGCATGGAATTCTTCCCCAAAACCAAGCTCTACTGAAGTTCACATTACCTTTGCTATTCTGATTGAAGTACAACTTTACCCTCAGCCAAGAGAACATCCTCTTCTAGAGTATCAAAAGGATAATAAGTGGACCTCGTACTATTTTCCATCTTCAATGATCTCCTATTGAACCCATACTCATTTATATCGACAATATTGGACTATAGAGACCCATTAGCTGTCAAGATTTCACTGTTTGTGAGATTTCGTTTGGACTGGAATGATCTTTCAGCCCTCATGATCTCGGGCTTTAAAATAAGTTAAAGAGCCACGCATGCCTTAGTTATCTAACATCATTTACCTGGAACAACTTGTGATTTAATGACCACTCAGGTCCGCTACTCCTTCACAACTAGTCGTCCACCTTCCTGTGCTTTACCACGTTGCCATTTTTTCTACTCCCTCACATTCATACAACCTGCTAACCTAATCGTTCAATTCTGTTATCTTTTTCCACACGTCTAACAGCGTGCAATAGTTTTTACCCACACACTACCCCTTCAGAGTCCTAACTGACTGAAATCGTTATTGTAGCTTCCCTCTGAAGTGCACCCAGTATATGGCAAAGTGACGTTTGTCGTAAAACCAGAGCAAATTCTAACGATTAAACCAGCATGTATGAATAATAATAAATCAGAATGTAGTGAGGGATGGAGGAGAAGTTATATTTGAATGTAAGTAGTGTGTTAATGGGATAGCAACTTCTAGGCTGGCTAACTATGGAGAGACCTGCTTCCCACGTCGTGTCGTGTCGTGATCTGGCAGTGATGTTTGACCAAGTGCCTTTAATTAGTCACGTCCGCTAAAACAAACATGGCCAGCATCGATTTCCAGAGCCTATGAGACATTTTATTTCGAGGAGATCATTTACCGTTACGCCCAACAATAAAAATAGCCATTCATGACTACATGTTATAACACAGCAATAGAGAATATAAACGGGGTAGTGGCTGTCTAATATACGCAAGTGTTTGCTTTTCGTCTAACAAAATCGATAACAAAATACTTGGTAGGGTAGAAGAGTCGGTCTGGATCCCAGTCAATACCCCAAACCACAGTTTACTTTTTGGATGCACATACAGAACCCCTGACACCTTGATCACTGTAGATAACATCATTATTAACGCCTTTGTACATACCTTTGACTCAAATCATAATGCAAAAGTCATCGTAAGTGACTTTGACTTTCTTAGGATAGACTAGAATATTGACAAAGGACAGTCATTTGATGAAGGAAACTTTGTTACAATATTAGACATGGAAATTTGGACACAGTGTGTACACACTCAAACGAGACATCATAACATTCTTGACCTAGTTTTTGTCATGATGTTACTCCTCTGTAACTGTAAGTAAACAAAGAGTTTGAAAGCAGTGACCACAAAATAGTTCTGTGCTCTTTATTATTAATTTTAGTCACACCAATAATCATACATTCCTAATAACTAAACAATATCAAGATTATAGTAAATGTGGACCATGATCTTCTATACACCCTTTTCAATTGCTCTGACTGGGACAATTTTTTTCTTATTTGATAGTCTTACAAACACACTGCATATTTCTTATCTGATTAATGACTCCTGTTTAGATTCGATTGCACCTATGAAACTCAGCAACATAATGAAGCCAAATGATTTGTATATACCACTTTATTGCCGTAAGAAGCTAAGACGCCTACAGAAGTGTTGTTTTAAGTCGAATGACTTGTCAGCATACGTGAAAATTACTATGACTTTTGACTGACTAAAAGAGGTCCACAGGTTAAAGGCAATTAATGAAGAGTTATCAACAATGCACAGAAGCTCCAACGTGCAAAACTTGGTACTGCCGTTGAATAAACACCTCAAACCTCACCTGAATTTTACGAGATGGACTAGTGATTACCGACCCGTTCAGCGATTTCCTTTCTAACAGGGATAAGCCCTTGGATGACAGTGAGGTAGACACTATCAACTCAGCTACTAACCATATGAAATACGTTACTTCCACTTATGACCACATCTGCGGATCCATAAATTCACTGAGGACGTCAAGTAGTTATGGTGTCCATTTGCCTTAAACTCGGTGTACCTAATATCCCATTAATCCTACTAAAACTATTTAACCTTTCCTTAACAGCAGGTATTTACCCTAAAAGATAGAAAACCTCATACATACGCCCTCGATTTAAATTAAGTGAAAGAACAAACTTGAATAACTAAGGGCCAATATATATCACCCCAGTTATCTATAGAATAATAGAAAATAGTGTGACGAAATATCTGATTACTTACTCCCTGAAAAACTTATCTTCAATTCCTAACATGGCTTCCTCAAAACTAAATTTTGCATGACTTGATATTTTCATTTCCTTAATTTGGTCTTTACTGAATGAAGCCTTGGGTACTTGGTATTAGTATTGTACTTAGACATACCTAAAGCTTTTGATAGGTTAACCACAGACTACTTATAGGCAAGCTCTTTTCTTATGGGGCTGGGAATCCATTACTTGTATGGTTAAACTCTTTCCTCAACCATCGACATCAAATTGATAGTATTAACGCCACTCTTTCAAAGGCCAAACCGTTATAAGTGGCGTTATAGGAGGATGTGTTTTAGGCCCACTGCTGTTTATAGATTATATAAACGATATATGCAAATGCTTCAGCATGGACGAGCCCTTTCTATCGTCTAATAAAATTCAGCTCGAGGAACCCTCTTGCTATAGCCTATACAGTTCATCTTCGAAAATAGAAAATTTCACATTCCAAATCTTCTCTTTATATGAATTATTCTGCAAATAAATTTTCCAGAACCTAAAACAAATTGCCTCAATCCATTCGAGAAACAGATTCACTTTCTTTATTTATAAGACATGTTAGTAATCTCTTCTGATATCTCATTAAAAATGTTCACACTACTATTGTTTCGTAATCCACAAACGAAATAATAGGGACTCTTAACGTGTAAGCACAATTCATCTGTCTCAGTCACGTGCCAGTTTTCTTCCCTTTTAACTCATTTATAAACAGAAGTATAAACATTAATTCTGCTCATTTTTTTTGTTAACCATTAGATGCCAGTGCTGTTGTGTTGTGTTCTCTTTGCTTTCGTTTTCTCTCTAGTTGTAGATGATTATATACAGGGCAAGTAAGTAGCCTACTAGCACAATTCTACTGACTTCTCTTCAACACCCAAGTCCCGAGTACTCTTGGTCTTATCCCGCATCTATACATGCTCAATGATCCATTGTGCCAACTCTCAGACGTTTTTTGGAATCTTAACGACCTGGCTAAGAGGCGCGCTGTTCTTAGTCATATATGCACCATGGTACAATACATATATTTATGTCCTAGTACTGTAAACTTTGGAGGAGTTGGTTTGGTTCGCAATTAATGTCTTCATATGTTATGAATGACTTGACAGTGACACTTCATCGAAATATTTGAATGTATGCAAACCCATTTCATTCTAACCGTGCCTGTAAACAGACATGCTCCCATGTACAAAATATTACTTCGGAATAAAAGCTATTTACTTATTCATTTAATAGTAGTTTATCCTTAAATAGCACTTTGCATAACAGAGCATACTAGTTTACAGTCATGATCAAAATGATATGGCCTGTTTTTAAAAGGTTTTGATGAAAAGATAGGGTTATGGAATCCACGTTATGTGATACTAATTAATTATAAAGCCAACGGTAACAAAATTTACAGTACTAGGGAACCAGAGGTATATTTTGTAAAGTGTGCTACCAACAAACAACAGAGCACTTTTCGTCTGTGGCGCTGTAATTCTGCATTTCCTCTGACTTTCTGGCTACCAGAAATTGTGGTTGCCTATTGTAAAAGGAATTTAAAAACTTTAAGGGTTTACATGTATTCCACCTTATTGTGGAGCGAATTGTAATAATAATGCTGGTTTTTCTCTCGCCAGGAAGGCTGAATACAGCTTAAGGTAAAGTGCAAAACATTTACAGTTTGTTTTGCTAATAAATTGTCCCGCCATATACTGAAAGGCCTGCAATTTAGTATTTTAAGCTGATCACAAGCACTCTTCTAAGGTAAATGTAGCGACTGAGAAAGATGTAAGTCGACAGTCCTAAAAAAACTCAATGCAACAGGCTTTATTATCATCCAATATTTCCGGAACTTTAGTGTGTAGGTTGGGTCGTGACCTAGATACTCTGAAAGTATTTTATGCTAACCCTTGAAGCCTAAGGAATGAACTGTCTGAATTGAATCCCATGCTGACAAAAATCGAACTTGACATAGTCACCCTCACGGAGACCCGGTTCATGCTAGATGTAGATTTTATTCCACTCCTTCAGGGCTATATCTACGTTAGTACGGGTAGGATCTATAATCACAAAGGGATTGGAGTAACAATCTACATTATAGATTACCTATGCTGGTAGTCAAGTACTTCAGGGCACATGACAACTGTACGGGTGGGGGATTAAGACGTAAAATTAAGCCGCGCCATGGTTCAGTAACTGTAGGTGCAATTCACTTCAGTCACAGCTGCCTTGGGAATGAATTCGTTCCACAGTGTTTTGTCATAACAAACGAAGCTAATAAGTGTCTTATCGTGGAGGACTTTAATGCACTCAAACATTAACTGAATGAATCTTACGACTCAAAGCGGATATTCCGATACTAACCTTCCGTTAGCTAGTATCTAAGTGTGCTGTTGTCCAACTAGTACGCTTTGACTAAGAACATGAATCATCACTGTTAGACCTAGCTTCTACTAATCACTTTGGCGATGCTTCAGAATTTCGATTCCCACCCTCATTAGAAATCAGTAGCCATTTTCTACAATATTCCATATTTCGACAGTTTGAAGCAGCACCCGAGCCTATTTCTTCTTGTTCAAATGTATGGCTGGGGATTGAAAATTCCCGAAAATATAACTGTACGTTAAATCAAGCGGAAGGAGTTATAGCGATTTTTGTAGGCTTGATTTGCAAACTCTCATCACATTAATATGAGTTATACTAACAGAGTACATTTTGACAACATATTATAGTATTAATAAAATGTTGATAATTTCAATATGATGGATAATCACTACAAATATACGAACATTTTGTACATAATTCACTCTCTATCTTACTGGAATAAAGATTCCTGTCTACTCGTCTCCTGTCTTTTAAATTTAAGACTAGGAGGGTTCAAAGTGTTCCAGCACTAAAGTTGTCTGCGGCTAGTCAAACTATCAAGTACGAGTCAACAATGGTAAACAAATATTCCAGCAAGTTAGGATTTATCCTCGTCATTCGACTTGTCGACCAATGTTGGTTTGTCGGAGGAGAAAATATGCAGTGTATTCAAGACAACATTTAAGGGTGTTACAGAAGAGTTCATCCTAAAATGAATTACATGTAAGTCATCTCGTCGTCCTTCATGAATCAATAGGAACATCCTCAGGCTAATACGGAGTAGAAAACACCCCTGGGGCTCATTTCACTCAACAGGTCATTAGGCATTCAAGATAGAACACTGAAGTGTCAGAAATGGATACAAGGCAGCTACAGCCATGTCTTCTATAGCTTACGAAAGGAAATTGTCGCATAACAACTGCCCATGCATCAAGTGGATGTCGTCTTATATCAAGAGAAAGATCAGTCAAACTGACTGAATTCCATCTTTACGTTCAAGCGATAACTCTGTCACTTTAAACAATTCGAACTCTGAAAAGGCGGAATATTTACTAACAAACCTCTGCAGATTCTATCCGAAAGATATCAGAATTGACACCGTTTAACCTTGTTGATGCAATAGTCGTGCCCCTCGTTTTCCATAGTTTGATAAACTGCTTTTAAATAGCTTAAGACATTAAGACAAATCACGTCACCAAGCCCTGAAAGCCTACATCTGCGGTTGTTGTCTTCGCTGACAGATATTGCTTCGGAACCTCTCAGATCGTTGTTCAATATGTCTCCGCCTAAGCTAAACTCCCAAGAGATTGTAATGATGCCATAGTCAGTCCTATGTTTTAGGAATGAGAAAGATGACTCATGTTTAACTACAGAACGTTCAGTTTGACTAGTGTTAACTTAAAGGTTCTAGGGATATCTATTCGAGGTGAGCTATTTTAACATGTGGAGTCACACAATCTAATAATCCCAAAACAACATGGATTTCGCACAGGTTGATCCTCTTTAACAAACCTCGTCATTGCAAGAGAGGACTGGGCGATTGGACACGATATGGGACTATCTATAGATGTAATAAATATGCACTTCATAAAATCTTCTGATAATGTTTCATTCATGACTTCTGCACAAACCGTTTAATCTTGGAATAATATAAAACATTCAGGATTAGTTCTGCGATTTCTTTTCCGGTAGACGTTAGAATGTCAGACTAATTGGTATTGTATTGGAATAAAAATCTACCGATAGTAAAGTACCTACAGAAACAGTACTGCGTCCCTTATTATTATTGTTATGTGTCAACGAGTTACCGATTCTTTTTAGATCTTCGCTACTACTATTTGTTGATAACACTAAGCTGTGGAGAGTAATTCAGAAGGACATGGATAGAATTTAGCTCCAAAATGATTGAGTCGAATGATTCAAGGGTTAGAGCTTAAAAATAAACTCTACCAAATTGCGTTAATGTAAATTCGTCACGGAAATAGTTTCTAGTACAAAATAGATGGAATATCAGTGTCATTAGATGTAGAGCAAAAAGACTTAAAAGTAATCATAAGTAACAATCTGACGACCTCCGCACATTGCAGTGCAGCTGTAGCCAGAGTATTCAGTGCGTTATGAACACTTTGTAGAGCTTCAATTGTTTTGATGTAAATATATTCAACATTCTTTATCCTACCTACATAAGACCTTACCGTGAAAATTGTGCCTAGGCTGCTAGTCCATGTCTAAACAAAGATGCCGGTACCCTCTAAAGAGGCCAATGAGTAGGAACTAAGCTAGTACCATGACTATTCAGCCTTCCTTGGATTTATTTCCACAGTCTAACCGCAGAATGATGGGCGATCTCATGTTAGCACTCCATATCTTTAACAACGACTTGCTTGTTCTACTTTTTACTCCTTATAAGACCAATCAATTCCTATCCCATTACCAAAAGGTCATAAAACCACAATCGAATAAATCTTATTTGGATTTCTGCTTTTAGCAACAAGTGATCAACAGTTTGATTGCCTTACAAGAGCAAGTGGTATCAGAGCCATCGGTGAACACCTTCAACGACACACTGAATCTCCAGCGAGGGGAGTAATGCAAGTTACCCAACATACTACACTCATAACTAAAATTGAAAGGCTTTGTGACGCATTTCTTTTAAGTATCAAAAGTCACCAAAAGTAAAACTATTTTTCCTTGTAAATCGTTTTATTTTTTTACTGATAATAAAACTGACGATAACTGACATCACTGTCTATATTTTCCCCATAACCTTGTTATTTGGCAGTTGGCCGTCTCAACTTTTAGCTTGTTACTTCTTCTCCCTGTAGTAGGATCATTGTTACGGCCATATGTACAGAGTTGGTACGAAATAACATTGAATCCTCCTACGTGTTAAGTTCCTAGTTTCCCATCTTTTCAGATTAATTGAGGGGTAAGTTCGTTATCTTTGAATAATTCTGCACTCGGTCTTAATACTAATAGCACAGTTCCTTTTCTGTCTTAACGATATCTCGACGTTGTGAATCTTAATATATACGAAACTCTGGAAGAGCACCATGAAGTTGATTGGCATTTCTCTGTTTAGTCAATTATGAATCAATATATGTGACAGAAATCAAGTAACTGTTCACGCTACAAGGTATGCTTCATTTTGAAATCTGCGCTAACTCCGAATACGTTGATGTGATAAGACAATTGACATTATTTGATGGAGCTGAGCAAATTTTACGCTCACTGATCGATTTGATCATCATTATTCCCAAAGGTCCTCAAAGTAATTGAAGTTCGGTTTCTCGGTCCACTATTATCTTGTGGATGTGAATTACAGTTTTGCGGTGTACTAACATCTGCAGACTTAAAACGTTTGTGGTGAGGATTTTTCTAAGCAGTTATATACAAGTCTGAGTTGCATTCAGTATCCGCATATTGTGATAACTACCGTCTTAAATTACATGAACTGAGTGACAAAAACCTAAGTGGAATTTCATTAACAAGAGCTTGTTATTTCAATAATTTGTTCCGAACAAATTTATTGAAGGTAAATATTAGAGTGGCGATAATGATTTCTGTCTAGGTCAAAAAGCAAATATTCAACAACTCATAACTAAATTAAATCCTAAGACATTTCAATAGAATGTCGAATTCTAGTACTTATGCGGAACTGTTATTTGAATGGCTTTTTGATACCTCTTAGGAACAGATGAAAACAAACGATGCCCATTACTCACTGTTTACTTTAATTGGGATTTCTGATGATACAGCGTATCCAGTGAAAGAAACAAATAATATTTTTAAGTTAACTCCTGTTTTTATCAAAATCTCTTATGATAATGTCGATACCGCCAAGTTTAACACCAAGCATTAATGAGTGCACTTCAGTTAATATTATTAAAACAATTCAAACATTAAAATGTCACTTCCTACATATAATACTAATATAATTTATAAAATCGCAACATTTTCTAATTAAGATTTGACCAAGCCCAATTCGAATGACAAACTGAGTTCATATGATTCCACTAAATCTAATCTCCCTTTAAAAACTTTAAAAATGAAACACTATTTATTTTTTATATATATTCAATAAGTTCACTTTTAATTCAGGAGCAATCAGTCATATCATGGGATAAAAATGGTAAGCCATGATTACATACCCCAGAAGAGGTTAAAACCAGTTTAAATATCCGATCAACTCTTAAATAAGCATGCTCAACTCAAAACTGTGTAACACTTCGCTTAGTATGTTCATAGATCATATTTAATCATGAAGTTACTTGGATTAAGAAATAAATCTGATGACTACTACATAACAACAAATTTCTCTTCATATCGATTTATTCTTATTATGAAAAACTTCTAATCTTATTGGGCAGTAATTTAAATAGCAATGAATATTCTTCTTGTCTCTCTGAATCACTGACCTATACACAATTCTTACAGTTAAATTCAACACTGAGTAGACTAGTAAGATGTCACCAAAAATGAATACACAAATTCCAATCACATACAGTATGATAGAATGTGCTTGATTACGATCAATTTGATGAGCACGAGCTTCATTCACGTCAATTGGTTGTGAGTAATTGTATTTATAATATTCCACAGAATGTTGTGAATGAAGATATTTAACAGATAAACCGAATGTGTACAGTAGACAGATAAATAACAATGTAATGTGAAATGATGATTTATTACATTCAAGCATAATAATCATAAAGATGTGAATTGTGTTTATATAAATCGAAATATGATCTGAGTGCGTTTAGTTTCGATAATGTATTGATTTTTTCGTTATACTCTGCTTTTATGCATTTTTGTGTTCAATTATTTTTTTTTATTGATTTCGATAAATGTTTAAAATACGCCATACTAAATAAATAATCATTGTTTGAAGAATCTTTTAATCAATAATCCAAGTGAATAGCCAAGTTTACAACCATTTATTTGGCGCGTAAATCGAATTTTCTTCGTAACGTGAAGTTTATATTTTTGAAATATTATTGTTATTACAAGTTTGTAATAATGTATTTTGTATGTGTTTTGGGATCTTTCTATTGGTTTGATATGGACTGAAATTGATCAGTCTCTGCTGCTACATGTGCACCGTGAACACATTACCACAATACAATCGAAATCTACTAGTATAATATAATTTTTTATTATGGCTGGTAAGTGGAATCAGAAGGCGCGTTTTGTCTCATTTAAGACCCACCAGCTGCATGTACTTGCATCCCAGTTTTAATACTGATACAGGGACTCGAACTCAGTTCGTTTTCTGTCAAATGCTACCACGCTCACCACTAGGCTATGGAGTCCAGACAACCACACTTTTGTAACGAGTGTGTGCATATAATTTCATTGAGTCGTGGAATTTTACCGTTGGTTTGATATGAACTGAAACTGATCAGTGTCTGTTGTTATATGTGCATCCTGAACGGATTGCCTCAATATAACTGAAATCTATGAGTATCATTTGATTCTGATTGTGGTTAGAATCCATATTAAATGTTACTTTTGAAACAATGTTTTGTTAACGATGATATTATTATTATTTTATTATTTTTATTAATATTCATTCCATAATGAATACATGTTTTTTTAATGGACACTTACTCAACATTTGCTATTTACTACTATCTTATACATAACCTTATTCTTTGTTCAAACCATTGTCTTGATTTGTATCCACATTTTTTGAAATTTATTTCACTCATTTGCCGCCAAACACTAAGTACATGTTTATTTTATTTATCAATCACCCTCATAGTTTTGACTGACTTATAAATTGAATGAAGTTAACATCATAAAACAAAAGTATCATGTAGTCTAACTTGAAAAATATTTCTATCTTAAACTTAGCTATTCACTTGGTTTACTAATCAATTTTGATTTGCAGAAAGTTTGGATTTATTTAAAATAATATTAATCGTCCATAATTGGTTTGTTCTAATACAAATAAGAATTTTCTGTTAACTATTGTTCTGTTTTACAAATATTTTTTGCTTCATTGTGCTGACTTTTCAAACTGAATACTGGTTACTTTATCAAAATCCTGTCCTTCAGGTAATTGCTTAAAACAGTTGAGTGTATAACAGTCGGCCTGAATAAAAATCTAAGATGAATTATATATATATATATATATATATATATATATATATATATATATATATATATATATATATATATATATATATATATATATATATTAGGGCCATGACAGCGACAATACTCAACGCATATGTTTCAAGTAATTAACCAATAATTTTATTCTGATTATCACTATTCAGAAACTATTGTATATAATGTCAAACTGATAGTAATTATTTTTTATTATTAACCAAACCCTTGCAGAAGCCAAAGTAATAAGGATCTGTTATTATTATCAACAATTTTTTGATTTCGGAAATAAATACATAAGCAGATCGAGTACAAAGATTCAGTGTGGTTAGCTAATAACTGCTTTCTAGACAGAATTGTTGACGTTGCTCCCAAACAGAATAAATAATACAAACTAGAACAATTGCCTGGTAGGATAATTTTTTCCCGAACAAGATAACACACACAAATAATGTTGAATACAAGAACAAACGTTATCATAACTCGAAACACGATAATAACGCTAAGATATGATCATAAACTTCGATTGTGTTTGTTAATTAGTAAATGAATGTCTATGACACAATTTTACTACTTTAAATAATTTTAGCTGAATAGATTTACTCACTTTTATAGCATTTTCTTATCTTTTAGTTCTAATCAGTTCATGACTAAGATACTACTTTTGAGCAGCTTTTAGCATGTATGTTTCGTTGATTATATACATTGCTATGAATCATTCTAATTTTACTTTTCAACTGATGTGGATTTTCAGTAGTATTTGTCTCATAACTCATATATAAATTAGATTTGTTCACTTTCAGTCTGTTTAAATGTTAAATCAATACTAGTTAACCAGCTTGTTGAACCTCGTTTACGATTTATGCGTTTGATTATCTTCAACACTAAACGATTGATAAAATGAAAGTGGCTCATACCTTTGGTTCCCGTCGAACACTCAGATAAACATATATTCTCTTGTGAATCAATGAAATAAATAATTTCGAAAACTTTCAAGTTTTCATGCCAGTTATTTGATGGTGACAAGTAAGTGTAAATAAGTAATACTATATCATTAAATGTAGACCGGTTAATCGGATCTTGTGATAAATACAAGATAATAAGATTACCATCCTAGCTAACTGTAGAATTTAGTAATGAATTCCATCCCTTTTGTTTCTTAATAGTTTTTAATAAACGTATAAGTGGTCTAGTAATTAGAGACTGTGATGGCCGTGGAAAAATACCGAGATAGTCGCCTATAAATAGTCATAATTAGATGTAAGTATTATGCTAACAGTTAATACAAATACATGAAATAAGTTCAACGTTTATAAGAATACAGTTTACTTGAATATGCATCAACACTTCAGACATATGGTTGGTTTTTCAGGCGACCACCAGCCACAGTATGCATTAATCCAGGTAACCAATATAATCGCTTTGATCGGATAATTAACGACCTTGTAATGGATTGAACTGGAAGTTGCGCCAAGAACATACAATTATGCCGTATCTGTTATAAGAAGGACAAAATATTAGTCCACATAAATAAGCGCTAGAGATTCTGTTTAGAACATTCATTAGTTCAGTGAGGTTTTATTTAAGTTCCGACAGAAGAAATACGAGGTGTCAGCTCCAATGAGTGTAGTACGACCATATCATTGAGAAATTTGACTTATATTAACACAATATGTATTGTAATGTATTAACGTGAACAAAACCTATTACATGCGTAACACCAATATTAACGTCTTTGGATCAGTCTTCACAAAATAAGTGGTGGCGTCTCTCCAACCAAGTGGATATAACATCCAAGTGTAGTTAACACCACCGAAACATCAATAAACAACTGTCACGTTAGATTTTTGGGATAATGTGTATTAGCTTCTCTCCTATCGATGAACGGTAAGGACCCCAATCTGTGTTTAGTTGGTTACTTTTGCACCCAGAGAGCATCTAAATTCTTACACATCTTCTGACTGCATACACATATGTAATAGAAGAATCACACGTATAACAAAAAGTTAATAGTAACGATTTAGACAGGGATGTGTTTGAAACAGGTTAAAATGCACAGGCGATTGAAAACCATACAAGCCACCACGGTCCAGTTATCTTCAATCTCACGTTAAAAGTACAAACCAACATGAATATGTGCAATAAAAAATCTTGTTATTCTTCGAAGTAATTACGGCTTCTTCTTAAATTTTGGGTATTATATATTACGGTTTTATTTGCCTGCTCAATGATAGATTGATATCTAGTTTAGCTAGACTTAAAGGTACTATACGTAATTACAGCTACATGTTGTATTCTGTTTGAAATCCATACTTGCTTGCACTCACTTTGTTAGAGCTACTCATCAAACGCGAATTAGTCTACTATGTACAGAGGGTCATTAAACTTAATGAAGTCGTAGAAAAATAAAGAATATTTGACAAAAAAATATCTTATTTCTTATAATGTAATTTTCTTCGGATCTACAAACCTATATATTACAAATCTGACATATCTAAATAAAATAAAGTAATTACATCATCTTTGTAAACAAAGTTATCAAAATGAAGTGAGAAGGATCCAGTTATGAGTTGTGCAACAACCTTAAATACATTAAGAATTTAGAAGCTGTGTACTAAACTGAACAAGTCTTGACAATTTCTAAGCTATTTTTAATAAATAAGGGAATAATAATGTAACAATTATTGGTTATGAAAATATTAGAAAGTATTGAGTAACAATTATGGAGAACGAGAGAGGGAGTTAAGATCATGGTAAAATAAGGGTTTGAATGTCTCCTTCGTAGACAGCAGAAGTTTGAATTTGTGAATAGCAAACCACAAGTTTTTGTTTTGTACTCTATCATAGTCAGTTTGTTTGACTTTATAAATGGTTTGGAAAAATGGATGTGATTAGTTGATTAATCTATCTTATTGTTCTCGGTTACCGTATTCGTTTGAATAAGGCCGTATCAAAAGTTGGTCGGCCATCACGACATAACAAAAACTCGCTTCCAAATCTAAACTACAGTTTACAAGTGCACCATAAAAATTATTTTAGTTATTGTTTCAGAACGCTGACTCTGATGTGCGGTGGCCTTGGAAGACCACATACTTAAACATCAAAGTAAACTTTCAAAATTTAAGTGCAAAAAGGTAGGTTAGTAGATAGTATGAGTATATAAAGCTTGTTTTAAGTTTTTATGAATGAGGTTTACTTGGAGAAATAGCACCTTAGGTCGAAAGATAGCATTCCAAGAGGTACACTACATTTTATCATCCGTTAATCTACCAATAAAAACCAGAGTTGATTAAGTAAGTTGTATCTGGATCAATAAGTGGAAGATTTTGAGCTACCTGCGACTAACGGTATTTTTTTTATTTTGTGATGCACGTCATAGAAACCAACCAGATGCATGTAGTTGTGGAGCGATTTATGAGATCAGCCATTTTTGTAAGCCTGTTTACTTCTGGCTATGCTACAGGATTCGTAACCTTGTTAGGTTCAACAACCATATGTATATACTATCAATAATTTCACTTTCGTCAATAACAATGACTCATGCACACGCGGTAATTGCAGGGTAGGTGTATGATAAAGAAGTCCAGAACGAGGATGTGAAAGATATATATTTGAACTCAAAGAATCCAACGTTATAAACTGAGCAACGAGTAAAAGTTCAATAGTATAGCACAGTTTAACATTTAGCCCATCTGCTAACACATAAATATACGGCACAAAGATCAATTTGCAAGTGGGTAACCACGGCCTCTACAGGCCACTGTGTAAGTGTTGATTATTAGCCTATCACTTTTTAGACAAATTTCGATGTTTCTGCAGTTTTATAGATTCGCTATTTGATGATCCTGTTGTCTTCGTGATGATTTCTGTGTTATTATTGTTTATTTGTCAAATTAACGGCCATTTCACTGATTATCTCGTTTAACTTTATGCGGTATTCAGTGACGCAACAGATTTTTGTTCTTCCAAATGATTGATTCACTTTTTGTAATCTACTTTTTATGTGAATGTTAACTTTACGACATTTTTTAACGTCCAACTTCTTTTGAAGATGTTTTCTTCTGTGTTCTTCGATATATCTGCTGTGAACCTTTGACGCTTGTAGTTCTGGATATTTTGTATTCAGCCAGCTTTTTGAACGCCAAACGTTTTGGTCTTGTCTAACGCGCTTTTATTAGCCTTCAGCGATCGGAGGGGGGTTTGGAAAGTCACCATTAATGTCAGTGCTACCATTTATGTATGAAAAGATGGTCTGATTTGTGCCATTTACTATATGTGTATACGCCTAACCGACAATCTGCAATTTTGTATCAAGTGCAAGGGATATTTAAGACTCAATTACTAGCATCACTATGTTCCTAAAATTTACATCATAAGTTGTGTTCAAAGGGTGTCTCCTATAATAAGCTAATTTGTTTTGTCTTAGACGGATGCTTTTGGGCACCAACGGATTGTATAGCCGCGAATTATGTCCAAGTAGTTCACAGATGCAGTATCACTATATTGCCTATACTTTGGATACAAACTGAAGTTCGATTAAATATGTCAAACATGTGAAAGCTAGTTTTTAAAAATTACTGTTATTGACCTTTAAAATATAATACACCAACTACGATTCAGAATACAAGCCCATAGAGCTGAAAGATCACAGAAAACTTAGTGTGAAAACTTTGTGCAAAATCCTGATCAATAGTAAAGTCGCCGACACTGATTCACTCCCGGATGACTTTCCGTTTTACTGTAAGGACAAGTCCGATTCATTTACTAGTGTTGGCTCGGTTTTTAGTGTACTCCTCTTCTTATGTCATGTACGTGTTTGAAGAATCTAAGCTGTGTGCTGACGTAGCTCGCTGCACTGTTTGGGGTACCTTATAGACATAATTCTAGGCTAGATTATATTTTCACTAACCATGCGACACAAGTTTCGAACCTAGAGGTTTTAAGTATACTGGGTTGTTATGACAACACCCCTTACTAAATAACGTTTGTCCTCCCTCATCTTCCAGTGAAGCTTACAGTATGCAAAATATTACAACAACGTAAGTTGTAATAGGACAGATGTAGACCTATATATTATGCCCACGCAGACTGAATATAATCCAGCTGACGCGGACAAAATGTGTTATTAATTAATTTGTTGATCGATATAACTATCTTTTCTGGGCTGATAACAAATATTCAAGGTCTGCATTCTTTCAAAACTCTAGCACCTGTAAAATAGCTGATAATAAGCAGACTGTCTGAAAGACCTAAAGACTCTCCAGTGATCTAGGGCACTGTGTATAAATACATTTTAAAAACCGAAAAGGATAAAATGAATTGTCAGACTATTTCGATGAGATCCATCTAAAGTAATAATAAGTTGCTGCATAGCCACATTTGGAAAAGCCATAACCTCACTCTAGGTTTGACGAACCGGGTTTCACCGACATTATACAGTTTCAATTCTGAGATCGCTAAAGCCCTAGCCGCAAAATTAAGATCGAACTTTCACTAAACTGGCATTTCTGTACCCATCCCTACCTGTCTTCTAAGTTAGCCCAATTACTGTGAAGTTTAAGCCCTACACAAAAGATCCTTGGGACTTGAACCACATAACCCATTTAGGCTGAAACTATAAGTGGCCCAAAATCCTTAAGAAATGTGTGGACCTACTTTATCTCCAATTTTTGACTTCATTCAACTGCATTGTAGCTAAGAGCAGACCACCATTTTGTCAACAATTATCCCTTATCTGTACCTTGGCATGGCTAAATAAACTAGTTCCTATATTACCTACCCGTTAATCTTATAGATAATTTAAACTCTCAGTAGAGAATATATATCTTGAGCTCATTACCCTTCCGAGAACTATTCAATGGATTTTAAGGCAATGACATTTAGATTCTCCGATGAAAATTGTGGTCCGTTGGTACAAGTGGGTATCTGATAGATTTATTACGTGATTATTTAAGTGGTCAATTTCTGGAAACCAGAGTTTTCCTTGTCTTGTCTGATTAATTTGCAGTGGTTAAAGAAATATCACGAGGCTCTATCTCAGGGCTCTCTTATTTTTTACAAATGACTTATCTTCAACACCGAAAATGAACGCACTCATACACTCTCGATCCTAAGACCTGGAGGGAGATACAAGACCCCTTTGTTATATTGACCAGTCCAAATAACATGAACAGATACGTGATTGGACTATTAATGGTTTTCTACCACATGATAATGGTTAAAAACTGTGATGCAACCACTATATATAGTCCTAGGGGTTGCAGAATCACTCCACCCGCTTCAAAAAGAGACATGGTGTAATGTTTTTGTGATACACTAGTGTTTCATTAAATTAGCTTTTTGCAAGTAAGAGTTCTTTATCAGTCCATCCAATGTGCTTGTTACCATAAATACATGTGAATCTACAAATACTGACAGAATTAGTGTCTGAAGGGTAGTGATCTACATTTGAATAGTTAGCGTGCATAGTGCATTTTGCTAGCTATAAAAAATGCCCTTCGCGATGCCACTCCGATTCTCCTATCAATTCCTCAAGTGATTTCACTTAAAATGACTGAAAGTTATGTTAGGGACAGGCTTTTTTCATTACACTAGGGAATAAACAACAAGCATTTGCGTTAGTTGACGAGTCTCGTTTTAGTCTCGTCCAGTTAAGCTTTAATTAGGTGTCAGTAGGGTTACTATCTGTCACATTGTTACACTTACTTACTTTACCTACCTACGCCCGTTACTCCTCACTAAGGAGAATAGGCCGCTCACCAAGATTCTCCATCGAACTCTGTCCTAAGCAATCCTTTCCGGCTGTTTTCAGTTGCTGTTTATCTTTGTATGTATGTAAACTCATATCACTCTAGTCATGACTGTAAACTGGCATGCACTCATGTACACAATGATACTTGAGAATAAAAGCTATTTATTTATATATTTTAAATGTCTGCTGCCAATTCTTGACGCAGCGTCTTCTTTGGCCTTCCTCTTTTCCGTTTCCCAACAGGATTCCATGTTAATGCTTGTCTCGTGATGCAGTCTAATGATCTCAATTATGTACGTCCTATCCATTTTCAACGTCTTTTCCCAAATTTCCTCTTCGGCTGGAAGTTGGTTTGTCCTCTCCCATAGTAAGCTGCTGCTGATGGTTTCCGGCCAACGGACATTCAGTATCTTTCGTAGGCAGTTGTTTATAAATACTTGTATCCGTCTGATGATGTTTGCAGTAATTCTCCAAGTTTCAGCTCCATACAGCAGGACTGTCTCAAGACAGTTCGAATTGAAGAGTCTGACTTTGAGGTTAGTTGATATTTGTTTTGAGTTCCAAATGTTTTTCAACTGTAGGAATGCTGCTATGGCTTTGCCAATCCTTGTCTTTACATCTGCATCGGACCCTCCTTTTTCATCGATGATGCTCCCCAGATATGTGAAAGTATTCACTTCTTCCAGAGTTTCGCCATCAAGTTGAATTGGGTTGGTGCTCCCTGTGTTGTATTTAAGAATCCTGCTCTTTCTTTAATGTATATTCAGGCCCAATGATGCTGAAGTTGCTGCTACACTGGTTGTCTTTGCTTGCATTTGTTGGTGTGTATGTGTTAAAAGAGCTAGATCATCCGCAAAGTCAAAATCATCGAGTTGCATCCTACTTGTCCATTGAATTCCGTGCATCTCTTGAGATGTGGAGGTCTTTATGATCCAGTCAGCCACTAGAAGGGAGAGAAAAGGCAAGAGTAGGCAACTTTTTCTGACTTCGGTCCTCACTGGGAATGAATTTTTCAGCTGTTCTCCATGCACAATTTTGCACTGTGTTCCGTCGTAAGAGTTCCGGATGATGTTGACGAGTTTCTCTAGTACGTCGTAGACGTTTCCATAGTGTTCTCCTATCTACACTGTAAAACGCCTTTTCATAATCAATGAAGTTGATGTACAGTGACGAGTTCCATTCAACTAATTGCTCAACGATGATCCGTAGTGTTGCGATTTGGTCCGTGCACGACCGATCCTTACGGAAACCAGCCTGCTGATCTCAAAGCTGAGCATCCACTAAATCTTTCATTCTGTCAAACAATACTCTGTTAAAGACTTTTCCTGGTACAGACAGTAGCGTGATCCCTCTGTAGTTCTCACATGAGCTCAAATCTCCTTTCTTTGGTATCTTGATAAGATGTCCTTCTTTCCAGTCTGCCGGCACTTATTCTTTCTTCTAGATCCTTTTGAATAAAAGGTGGAGTATCCTTGCTGTTAGGTCGATATCTGACTTGAGTGCTTCAGCTGGTATATTGTCAGGTCCTGCTGCTTTCCCACTTTTGATTTGTCTGATGGCCATCTTGATTTCTTCCATCGTTGGTGGAGTGACATCAATCGGGAGATCTGTAGGTGCCGCTTCGATATTCGGTGGGTACAGTGGGGCTGGCCTATTCAAAAATCCCTCAAAGTGTTCTACCTACCTGTTCTTTTGTTCTTGAATCACATTAAGTGTCTTTCCTTATTTGTTCTTGACCGGTCGCTCTGGTTTACCATGTTTATCTGCCAGTTTCTTCCTTGTGTCGTATAGCTGTTTCATATTTCCTTCTCTTGCAGCCTTCTCCGCTGTCGTTGCCAGGCCTTTGATGTATATTCGTTTATCGGCTCTAATGCACTTCTTTACTTGCTTATGTGCTTCTGTGTATCCAGTCAGTGCCTTTGATTTTTTCTGCTCTTGTTCGGCTGTTGTTGATTTCTATCTCCTCGCTCCTCCTTTGTTGAATTTTGTTCAATGTCTCAGTGGAGATCCATTCCTTATAATGGTGCTTCTTGTAGCCTAGAACCTCCTGACACGTTGACGTTAGTGCTTCTTTGATTTCTTTCCAGTTGTCCTCCATAGTGATTTCTTCTTCTTTCGGTAGATATTGTAAGGCTTGGAACCTGTTGTTGAGAGATATTTTGAATTCGTTGAGTTTGTCACTGTCTCGCAGAAAGGCTGTATTGAATCGTTGTACTATTGTTACTCTAGTTGTCCACTGCTTCTTTAGCTTCAGTTTCATTTTAGAAACCACCAGGTGGTGGTCTGAAGCTATGCCAGCTCCTCTCCTGATTCGCACATCTTCCACTGATCTTCTGAATTTTTTATTGATGCATATATGATCGATTTGATTCACTGTAGCATGATCCGGTGAGACCCATGTAGCCTTGTGTATGCGTTTGAAGGGAAATATTGTTCCACCTGTAACCAATTTGTTGAAAGCACATAGATTTTCAAATCTTTCGGCATACTCATTTCTTTCTCCCAGTCCTTGTCGTCCCATGATTTCTTCATACCTAGCGTTGTCCATTTCCACTATGGCGTTAAGGTCCCCCATCAGTATTGTCAGATCCTTTCCTCGACACTTTTCTATAATTGATTGCAGTCTATCATAAAACTGATCTTTGTCATCGTCGTTGCCGTCGTTGGTTGGTGCATAGCATTGGATAATATTCATTGTAATCCCTTTCTACATTGTTTTGAAAGATGCTTTGATGATCCTGGGTCCATGTGGTTCCCATCCCACAAGTGCATTACTTGCCTCCTTGGACAGCATCAGAGCAACTCCTTGGGTGTTAGGAGCATTTTCCTCTTCGTGGCCAGAGTATAGTAGCGTCTCTCTCGAAGCCAATGTTTTCTGTCCAGCTTGAGTCCAATGGGTTTCGCTGATTCCGAGTATTGTCAAGTCGTACCTCTTTATTTCCTCAGCTATCTGATTTGTTTCCCCTCTCTCCCACATTGTTCGAACATTCCATGTATCGATAAAAATTTTGCGCTGGTTGTTAGAAGAGGCATCATGACTTCCGAAGAATTTCGGCTTTCATCATGAGGCGTCATAAACAATCCTTCCACTCCCAGGGCAGAGTTTAAATGATTTAGCTTGTTTAATCTGGTTTGCGTTTTTTTTAGCAAGCTTTGGTTTTACGGGATGGGGATGCTAGCCCCATGCTCAACCCTCCTCCTTTACTCGGGCTTATGACCTGCAGTAACTCTAGGAGAGCTACAGGGGGAGTTAACGTTACACTAGTTATGTTCTAATAACACTAAGTATTTCTATTAAATTGCTATGTCACAGCTACTAGTCAGATTGATACGGTATCATTCTATCAATTTATTATACTCGAAATTTTATTCAACTAGTGTTATTTATATTACTTGTCGATCTACTGGCTATTACCAGTATGAGACCAGTTACCCTGTAATTCCCTTTTTTCTGAGTTCACACGTTTCTGATTACTACTGAAGTGTAGGCGCAAGCAATGCTCACTTACAGACTACCATATTCAGTTATCGATTTATTTTAACAATCATCTAGTTTAGCCATAACGACCCCTCCACTCCTAGAAATTCACAGCCTTTCATTAGGATGACCGTAAATTCGGAAAGTACTCTTATTTTTTGTTCATTTTATTAACTGTAGTTGTAACTAATACACCTACCATTATCGTTAACACCACAGTGCCATGGAATTTTTATGCACTTCATCAAGAGACTGATATCTGCTGTCTGCTAAAGCAGAGTAGTTCTTGCGTATCTATCCTTACTCGGTGGGTTAAGCCAAGACTTTAACGCCGATATATGAATGGTAGTGACAGGAAATCTGCAAGGTCAGTTACCCCTGTCACGTGTCAGCCTCCGACTACAAGCTGCAATACTTAAAGGCAAGGCAATAAGTGTTCTCGATACACGAAAGCCAAATATAGGTGCACCACAACCTGACAAGTGCAATTGTAGGGCCTGTTGTGGACCCATAAGGAAGAGCGGGCAGGCGTCCAAGTGTGACATTCGTGAGAGATGAGTGCACTATTTATGTGGTGTCGCTGTACCAGGTGAGTACTGAGACTTCATGATAGATCACCAATGTCAGTGGTTCTAAAGCATGCCGTCTGTTTCGGAATAGGCCGAATAAGATTGCTTTCTATGAAGTGCAAGTAAACAGTGTCCTCATCGACAATTGAAACACGCCACACACACAAAATAAGACAGCAGAGTGTAGATTTGTCTTTCCAACGCACTGCCGACGTGGGATGGTTAGGTTGTAAGTTTAAACGTGTATGCACACTATTATTTGACTTCTCTAAAGCCTAATCTTTCTGTTCAAACTTCCACTAAGGAGGTTCGAATAACCTTTACTGCCGTAGCTGCAAAAATCCTATCAGAGAGGGGGAGTTCTGCACGCAGTTTGACGGAGTTTAGTTGAAGAACCTCGTCGTCTGAACTGTTTCAAGAAGTAACACTTGTCTACCAGCTGGATTTAACTCTAACTGTCAGCCTTCGTGGCGTGCATGCAGAACTATGAAAGACACTAAGGTGTGACTAAGATACACAAGAACTAAAAAATATTTTATTAGTTGAGGAATGTACTCAAAATATTGGGTTAAAAATCAAACCAGAGAAATTCTGCTATATGTACTACTGCACACCATTTAGGAGCTGTCTTATCAACAGGCTTTACGGTAGCACCACTTAGTGTGGCCTAGGCTCGCTACTAATCTGCGGCTTGAATACATTATCAAATAATGTAGCTGTTTCAAAGGCCCACACCACTTTTAGATATTATGGAGACAGTTAGGCATGTTGATAACCAAGCTCTTCCTGTACATATTCTAAACATGCTAGACACTATCTGGTAACTTGCAGATCGGCTGCTCTTACCACTTTTAACAGAAACATTGATCTCCCGGAAGAAGTACAGAAAACTGCATCTAAGTAGGATGTTGGACCACGGAACAAACTATTCTAAGAGAGAGTGAGAAAGTTTGGTCACATCCCGCTACCATGTAGAGGACCCTAACGAGACGTGATAACTGTCCAAAACAGATTTAGTATTACAACACTTGGAAAGTTACCCGTTAAACAGAGACAGCACAAGTAAGGTTACAATTTTTCCACCAACTGTGCTCGACCTCGTATGCACTTCAGTTGTTCATTAGCCCGGCCTCTACGACCAACTGTTCTGATGAGGACTAGCTAGCTTTTTTCACCACACTACCTGATATTTCTCTTCGTTAGTAGCAGATTAAGTGAGTGCCCGTCAACAGACACTTCTGTCTCCCGAGCAGGATTATCCCCATCACCAGGCTAGGGCTTAAATCCAATTGCATGTCGGAATGGCGGGTCGTGCCGTTTTCAGCACAAATAGGTACATCACTACTCACCATTTACACTCGTCTTTCATTCTGAAATATTCTGAAATTAGAATTACTTACCACTTCTAAACTCGTGAATGCCAGTAAGTTGGCAAGTAATCGGTACAGTTTAGGAATATATTCGTTTATTATTTATCTGTTTAGCACTTCTGGGAATAATCAATTCAACCAAGAATATATATGTTTATAACTCCTCCTAGAATCACCTTGGGGCTACTGCTGGTCTCAAGCCTGGACAAAGGAAAAGGTTTTGGCGTGAAGTTAGCAACAACACCCAAAAAACAACCTTGCTAGAAGGCGCTAACCAGTAAGTCTAGTTCATCTCTGCCCTGGAAGTTGGAAAGTCTCCATTCCGAAGAGTTATGACGCCTCATAAAAAAGCCAAGTGTCTTAGACAGTCACAGAGCAGATGTACCTCTGAAAGCCACAGCATTAATCAATATGGGCACGTGATATGCTTGCACAATATAGAAGACAGAATGAAACATCCAAAATTGGGGGGAAATGGAAAGACACGACCTGAAGATACTTGGAATAAGGGAAACCGATTGGTTACATGCTGGACAGAAAAAATTATCTTGGTAGAGATACTGTCGTGCTCCGGTCAAGTAGCAGAAGTTGCCTAGCACACAGAATGAGTAGCCTTACTCTACACCATGAAGCATGGAAAACACTTATAGGATAGAAACTACATGGACCTAGAATCATCAAAGCATCCTTCAACACAAAGAAGGAGGGGGTCATAATAAATGTCATACAGTGCTATGTACCCACCAACGACTGCAACGAAGACAACAAAGATCAGCTTTATTGGAGGCTGCAGTGAATCAGAGTGAAATGCTCAACCAAGGGCATGATCAATTTGATGGGAGACTTAAACACCAAGGTTGGAATGGGCAATACTAGGTATGAAAACATCACGGGACGATATAGACTAGGATAATTGAACGAAAACGGTGAGAAATTTGCAAATTTATATGCATTCAACAAAATGATTATAGGTGGCGTCATATTCTCTCACAAACACATGCACACAGCTAAATGGGTTTTACCAGGCCACATCATGGAGAACCAAATCAACCACACCTGCATCGATAAGAAGCTTAGAAGAACCATGGAAGATGTAAGAACAAAGCGAGGAGCTGATGTGGCTGTTGGTAGTGGCCAAGATAAAACTGAAGCTAGAGAAGCACTGAACAACTGGAGTAGCAGTATTACAAAAGTTTAACACAGACCTTCTTTAGGATACTAACAAACTCGACGTTTTGAAAATTACTGTCAACAATACGTTCCAGGCATTTTACGATCTACTAGAAGAAGATGGTGTTGTAACCAATTTATACTGCTGGATTTGTAACTTCATTAGATCTGATAACTCTATATCTTGTCAATCATGTTAATAACTAGACATGCACAACAATCGCAAGTGACGTATGTGCTCAAGAAGTCTGGAACTAAGATGCGATGGATATATACATGAACCCAAAAAATCCAGCGTTAAGGATTGTATAACGCGCTAACGTTAAGTTTAGCACTGCAGTCTAACTCTGTGGTACAAATATCATTAAAGAAATATACAGTACAAATATCATGGTATCAGGGGGTAACAGAGGCTTCTACAATGGAACTACTATAGAGGACAACTGGAAAGGGACAAAGGAAACAATAACTTCGACTTGTTAAGAGGTTTTGGGCTATTAGGAGTACCGCCACTATGAATAAGCCGCTGTTGGTACTCTGGACAAGATTTAAAAAAGAAGGAGCAAGACGACGGCAATCAATATCAGCCGAATAAGAACAGAGAAAGCCAAGGTACAGGCCGAGTGCACCGACGTCAACAAGTAAGTGAAGAGGAACATTCGATCAGTAAACGCAAATATATGTAGGACCTAACAGTGACAATAGAAAACCTATGCAGAAACCTATACGATACAACGGAGACCTAGCTAGAAAATTCAGTAAACCAGAACGACCAGTCATGAACAAGGAAGGCAAAATAATAACTGATACCTAAGAACAGTGAAGCAGGTGAGTAGATCACTTTGAAGAATTCTTGAATATACCAACACCAATAAAAGTTTGGTCATTGAAGCAGCATTTACAGATTATCCTATAAATGTCGACCTACAAACATGGCCATCCAACAAGTTAAGATTGGCGACAATTGTAGGGCCAGACAACATACCAACTGAGGCACTGAAGTGACCACAAAAATGTTCCACATTCTCTTCAGCAATATTTAGGAGGTAGAACAAGTGCCAATAGACTGGGGAGAAGGATACCTCAACTAGATATCAAAGAACGGCAATGTCGACGTGTGCGAGAACTGTAGAGGCGCCACTTTACTTTCAGTATTACGAAAAGTCTTCAGTAGAGTGTTACAGAACCGAATGAAAAATTCAGTCGACGCCCAACATCGACATAATCAGGCCAGATTCTGCAAGGATAGATCACTTACCGAATAAATCACGACAGTACGGTTTATTGTTGTACAATCGGTTGAATGCGATTCAACACTTCATATCAATTTCCCTGACTGTGAGAAGACATTTGACAGTATGAACAGAAAAACATCATGGAGTTTTTTCGACATCATGGTGTGCCCGAAAAGTTAGTCAATATCATACAGAATTCTTACGATGGACTACACTGCAGATTTGTGCATGGAGGGCACCTCATAGATTGATTAACTTTAAGTGAAGGCCGGTATCAGACAGGGCTGCTTACTCTCGCTCTTTCTCTTTATAGGGATGTTATTGTCTTAAATATTGACTGGCACAAAAGGGTGAAAATAGGTCTACCAACGACATCTAAGTAGTATGAAAGTTAATATGCTAAACTAGAACAACGGTACAACGAGAATCAATAAACTCGTACACAGACAGTCACATATAGGGAAGGACATATGAACTATAATACATAGTAACATGTTTGTAAAAGCATCAAAGTGAAGGTAAACACAAGTCACATGACTGTTCAAGTTTATAGAATACTATTATTAGTGATCACAACAGCAGGTTTCCTTATCATGCATCACCGTCAACTGCAATCCTGTCCTCTCTTTTATTACCCCTTCCATTTTCCTACTCTCCTCTTCCTTTCAATTCTATGGTCTCCAAACCCTTATGCTGCCTAGGAAAGCGATGCCGATGTGAATGGTATGTGTATACGTACTACCACCAAACCCTAACTAAGTTGCACTGTAACTTATTCGTAACTGGATGTCGAATTAAGAATTTGAACTCTTCAGGGGCAGTATAATCTACGTAGACAATCAAGATTCTAAATAGGCATAGTGGTTGGTCGGGGTGATGGCAATCAGTTTTGCACAACTTCCATCTAATTTTCTTACATATACTTGGTACGATTGACTCTTATATAGCAAGTTTTGAGGAAACAGAAGTGCGTGGTCACTACGAGTAGAGTTAGCCAGGACACTGAGTCATCGGAGAGTGTGGCTTTAGCTAGAGCCCTCTTAAGTTAGGTAGCTACGCAATCCCTTTTGGACCAAGTGGAGCTGAACTATTAGTCGGCTTCAGCCCTGTACTTACAATACCATTTACCGTAATAACGGAAACATGAAAAAATTCCCACGAAATAAATTTCATATAGCTACAAAAATAGAAGACGAATAAAAAGACAAAAGTCAGCATAGATCATTATGTGACAGAAACAGTAAGTAGCAGTGAAATACGTTAGAAAAATTGCCAACGACAAACTGTCGCTTGACCACTTTACTGCAATTAATACAATTAGACGACTAAATAAACTCTTGCGGACAACGTCAAAGATATATAGCTGGACCAGTAACAACAAAAATTAGGCGTTAAGAAACCGAATGGTTTATATTAATCTATCACCACTAAGTTGGATATTGAGCAACTTGTAGTTTTAATACGCCAAGGCTATTACTAGACGTGGAGCGGCTTCTAGGCCATCTGCCCAATGAATTGGTAGTGAAGTGACCTGGTGAGTCTCACTACTCGGACTAATTAATAGGTCCTTGAAACAGCACACAGCCGCACTCCTAAAACAGTCTTTGCAACATGAACAGTAGCGAAATGCCGTACATGTATGGGAGGGATCGAACTGGGAATGCAATAAAAGACGTAAATTCAGAGGATCTTTTGGGTAATAATCTACTTACACGGCAACATTTATCTGACAGTGGTAAGAAGATCTCACATATCTCACGGGTAAGCACTGGATTTTTATAATATATTGGTTTGACAAGTGGGAAAGTGTCTGCGTAAGCAATTAGTTGAATCGTATACGATTCATTTAAATGAATCCAATTGGATCAGCAGAGACTAGCCATGCGATTTTGGTCATTGTCACCATAAATTTGCCTTCTGTTGCCATACCTAATTGCATCGTTCATGTATCCTAAATATATCGCTGGTAATAAGAATTGCAAAATACTCATTATCTGTGAAGTGTTTCATTTAGTGTTTAGTCTTTGTTACTAGGATTGAAGATTTCCGTATATGTTGGCATTTCATGCATTGTGTCAGAGTGGGTTCGATATTTTCTCAGCCTTGATAAGCGATATCCGTTATAAAGACATGCAAAATCGAATTCAGAGAGGTCTAGTTTCAGTCATGTTGGTTTGAGATACCCTCCACTAGCGATTGATATGTTTGCTCAAATATATCGCAAATTAACTGAATTTATGGGTAGCATCTGTTAGGTGCTTGTTCAACAGCCTAACACCCAAGCGTTCGCTACAAAGCCTGATGGTTCTGATGGGTCTTCGGGTGGGCATTCTTGATGAGTCCTATTGTAGGATAATCCTACTGTCCAGTACCTTCTGATTTTGAACGGTTGTCTGACACAGCGGACTCCGTGATACCAAGTTCAAGTTTAACCACCCTAACTTAATTGGGATGCGTCGCGCAAAAATTCATACCAAGCAAGTGAGCAAAATATTTATCGAAGTTGATGCATATCGGTGACTACCTGACTATTTTGGTAGACATGACTTTTACGGCCGAACTCGAGCGACTATAAAATGACCTTGGAAGACTTAATCGAAATGAACCAATCACAGCCCTTTAAATCAGAACCGACGATTTCTCTTAAATTCTAGTGATTTATTAAAGATTTCTAAACTCAGACTCATTGTAGTATGCCTCCCCCACGGAAATCTTTGGTAAATTACAAAATATTTATCCTCTTAAATTATATGCATATAATGTCAAGACTTAACTATAACCCAAAATGCAATGAGAAATCCGTCATTTGCAATAAGCTATTTATGATTGAAATTGATAAATTATGCGGGATATATTGTTTTTATGTCATCTAAAAACTTATGTAAGTTATTTCCGAATTTCTCAGACTTAATATCACGATGCACTTTACATAAATATTCATCTAGATGGCTCCATAACATCCTTGAGATCCATAGTACGAATAGGCTTTCCAACTGTCACTATATATTATTGTTCATACCACTGAATTGCCGTCTTTCCAAAAACATCCGCAAGTGAAGCGGCTATCGTTACTTTGATGCCAATCATCCATCCGTTTATTAAAACGAGGATTTGTTTCAATTCTAGCCTGGAACGAACAAAAAAGAATCCTTTCGAAGGGACTTTTTGCACCAGCAATCAGTACAACGTAATCAACAGCCATCTCGTGTCCCTTGTTTTTTAGAAAACTGCATTTTCCTTGACACATTGACAATTTAATCATTTTCTTAACAATCCCATTGGTTTGCAAACGAAAAACGAAATTTTTACCACTAATAAGATTTCGAACACTCTATTATTAGCATGATGCCTTCAAGTGTCCGCCGTGACCTTGAAACGCTTCCTTCGTTCCTCATTGGTTAGGCCGTAAAAGTCATGTCCACCACTATTTTAATATCTATACATGCAAAATAGGACTAGGTTACCTAGTTAGACTCTACGCACCCCTAAATCTCTTCGGAATTATTTCGTGATTGAATTTTACTAAACTGTTTACACTTCTGGTTAGGTGTTTTCGCCTTTTGGTTGTGGCTAATGAAGACTAAAATGTGTGTAAATATCCTTGTAAGGTTGTAGACTGTACTTAGTGATGCCACTACATTGTATTATTAAATAGCTATCGTTTCATAGTCCATTGCATACTAGATTATTCTGACTTGTTGGTTATTGACTGCTCAAAATTTTAGTAATTAGTTTTACTCACTTGCCAAGTACTCAGCCTTGAATCATACTAAAATTATAATAACTAGTAATACAGCTAGGCTACTACATGATTACTCAATTCGTATCACGTCTAGGGCTTCAAACCGCAGTGTTTAAAGGTCGAATGTCTTAAATACTAAGCCATGGCCCTTCACCTTCTAAAAGCCGACTAGATATATATAAGACTGGTAAGCATCACCAAGTGGTTCTTTCCAAGTATAACCACTTGAATTTCAGCCTACAGTTTTCGATGATATTTTTGCTGTCTGATATTGGAGTACAATGGAAGAAAGCTGGAAACGGCCAGACCGAAACACAGCCTCAGCCTATGAAGTCACTCGTAGTTTGAGCTATGTTGATAGATGCAAGCTATTTAGTTTGGGTCCGCACGATAGTTGTGACAAACGGTTGGAGACTCTGGGTGACATGTATTAAAATCGGTCACTCGCGCAGGTATATTCATTCCTTGTCTTCCTTTAAATCACAAGCCTCAAATTATTTTGTACCTTTCCATAAATCAATCCCCACCCTGTATCATATGTATTTTTACACTTTTTTCCTGCTACCACTTATGTAACTATTACTTTTGTTAGTTTGGTGTTCTGCTGAGGTGTGGAACCTTGAACCGATGTACGTGTCCGGTCCCACGTACATATATTTGCTGTCTAAACAAAAAGCTTATAGATTATGCAAACTGGCGTATAGCAGAGAACTATAACTCTTTTGTTACCCTGACAGCAAATATGTATTAATTTTGGCAGAGGTACAGTAACTAGTTTCTCAAAACCTCTGGGGCGATCAACGTGTTCATGCAAACTTTAAAGGACATTAGTCATTTTACTACGAAATAAACTCGTCCTTTATTCTGTGTATTTAAGGTGTTTGATTATCCTTACTAATGAATGAAGCTTCCGCATGTTTATTTTAGGCTAATCAGAGATTAACAGCGGTGTCGGAAGGTGTTTACCAATACCCAGTCCATTCTGATACTTTTAATGCTATGGGAGGATATTACTCAAATGAATCCTCTCAAAACCCCATATCATCCTCTGGGTCACTTACTCTTCTATCAGAAAGTCAATCCCTCCAGGTTAATAGCTCTGCTCCGCAATTCGTATCAGCAACCCCACTTGTTCGTGGCGTAAACGGCCCAACTGTCACTGCCAGTGTTACAAATTTACCTCACGTGCATAGTAATAAGCTTACATCAGAAGGTAACGTATTCTTTTATGTATTATCTACTAAACGCATTTTCACTGTTTTATTCCGATACGATCTTTTGTAGCTAATTGACATGATTACTACTGAGATAAAACTATTTGTTGCAGAATTGAGCTTATTCAATACATAGTCCTACTATCTATTGAGTGTAGAACAGACCCATTAACATTTTTTACATCAACTACATTCGTATTTTAGTAACAGGATAACTCGTTTAACTAGCTAATCAGACCTTTAAACTATGCGATATTTTATTGGGTGGCACTATAAATCTGATCCCTTGTCCACTGTGTCTTTGTTCGCCGAGTTGTATTCAAGTGTTGAAATGGATACATTGTTTTAGAATAAAGTCAAATACAGGATGATAGTTTCATTTATATTTGTCGTGTTGAATCAATCGTGAATTGTACCAGTTCAGACCGTAAAACCTATTTAACTATATTCGATAGTAATTTATCGTTTGTACAATTTTTGCGTTTTCTGTGTTACAGGTTATTTGCACCAGCCTCAGATGTATAAGATGGATTCACGCTTGGAACCTTTGCCAATTACAAATGTATCAAATTCACCTCAACTTGATAATCTATATACACCTGCAAACATAAGTAGCTACTCAAATTTTAATGCATGTAGTCAATATAATTTGCCACCATATGACCCCTTACAGCCATCGGTTCATGAAAGAGATCGAACCATGACTCCACAGAGTGTCCCCATTTCCGCATCTGGATATGTGGGTTACTCACAGCTTCCAAATTCGGAATGCCGTTCATCTGTGCCGTTCATACAAAGTGGTCACCCTACACCAAAGTTTACAAATACCCAAACAGTTCCACAGTTTTACGGTGAACAATGTCAACAACCATCTTCCAATCCTCAGTTTAGTAGCCTTACTTCACCGTTACCTTCGAATCCAAAAACTCGTATGCCTAGGCAAAATATGCCATCTAATACGGCAGTGTATGACATAAACCCTTCTGTCAAATCTTGTCTGTATCCACCATGTGTCACGAATGACTCGCTTCCAGCTTCATATTCTGTTGGATCATATGGAATGACTCCACCATCGCCTCCAGCTCTTTCGATGAGCAGTAATACATATCAAAACTATTGTCAGCAACCTCTCCCAAGACCTGGGAATATTCTGCAGTCTACTATTCCTCGATATACAGCTTGTGAGCAATCTAGTGTTTTTCGGACACCAGGAACTGCAACGTCTGTATCCGATTGGAATAGTCTAAAAACACCAATCAACCTTCTTCAAGAGCATTGTCTGTTACCATCAGATGGACCTGACATGCCACCTAAACCTGCGTTGACTACTCCAGTAAGCATATATTTGTTTAGCGTATTTCCTATTGTAGGTGGATCAATGTTGGAACGATCATAATGAGTTATCCGTAGAATCTTATAAGAATAAACATTATAAAGTGTCGATCAGAGTATGAGGTCATTAATGATTTTCGTTAACCATTCTAGACTGTTGATCATTCTATTTTTCTATGGATGAATAGAAATCCTTTTTTGTTAGCCGAAAATAATCAGTTTAACTAGAAAGTTGTGGTCATCACTTTTGAATGTATATAATATAGCTTTTCTATCTAGTCAACACATTTTTTATGGTTAGATTGAAGTCGTATTCAGCGAACGAAAATCCACATAGTAAAATGAATTCACGTAATCATTTTATGTCGTTTTCATTCTACTCAAATTATAAAGGAAATAAATTGTATGAAACTAGGCACTGTAGTTTGTTCAAGAGATCCATTGCTTCATGATATTGGAGTTTGTTGTTTTCTAAGCTTGATATTCATCATTTATCTTGATTTTTCAGGTAAATTGTGATCACGATGTTATGCAATGTACTCTAACAAATGTACCATCGACGTCCAAACTTTTAACTCAGTGCCGCTTGCCTCTTGGTCTTGTTATGCATCCGTTCCGAGATATGAGTAGTCTCCATACTATTAGTCCATCGGCTATAGTGCGTTGTCGATCGTGTCGTACTTACATCAACCCATTTGTACAGTTTCTGGATTCCGGTCGACGCTGGAGATGTAGTGTTTGTTTTTTGGTAAACACTGTCCCAGATGAATTTTGCTATGATCCTGAAACACAGACGTATGGTGACCCTTCTAGAAGGCCTGAAATTCGTTCTGCCACTGTAGAATTTATCGCACCTTCCGAATATACAGTTCGCCCTCCTCAACCAGCTACTTATCTTTTCTGTTTTGATGTTAGTCATAATGCGATTGCTACTGGTTACTTACAGCTTGCCTGCCGATGTTTAGAAGGGTTGATTGGTAGAATCCCAGGTGATTGCAGGCGTCAAATAGCCTTTATGACCTTTAATTCCAGTGTTCATTATTACAAGCTTTGTGGTGAGTTCTGTGAGCATTATTTTGAAATATGTGTATTTTAAATCAAATGACTAGTATATTTTGCCTATCTGTCATTATAATGAGCGATATACACTAAGCAGCAGATCGAAATAAGAATCTTCATCAAATGATTAGTTGAGTAATTCACTGATCACCAGTAAGTTGGGATTAGCTAGTAACAGCTTCAGTGATATGACTTCATACCTAACGTTAGCGAAGAAGCTGGACCGACTTCTAAGTCGTACATATTCAGTGAAGAATTTCTTGTTTGTACTATGTTTTGAAATGCGACTGATTACAAGATACTGAATAATAACCTTGTTGAAACCAATACCCATATATCCGCTCGGTTATCGTTAGTTCTCAATGCGGATTCTAAGAACACCAGACTGATCAACCAAGTTCCATATATGTGTCCCATATATTTTTGGCATCCATTTATCTGTACACATTCAGATTTTAACCTCACATCAAACCATTTAGAATAATCATATCCACACTAAACATGGACATCAATGATATGAAGACTGGGTGACACATGCATAATTAATTAGCAGCAGTTTATGAATGGGAAATGGTAAGATAATAGTTAACAGATCAGTTGGGAGGTTAGAAAGAGATGGATACAGAAATAATTGGAGCGTAATGTTTACTACATTAGCAGACAAGATAAATATATAGTAATCTCCCGAAAAATAGTTCTCAAAAACTAATCACTCACTGAAACTCATCCTCTTACTTATCTACGTTAACGTTATGTGAAAGATCTAAGCATGAAATCCAAACCGAGGAACTAACCTTTGTCAACTTAAACTGTTAGACCGTTTGCTACACATGGCAAATCATTATCTATTTGTGCATGTGGTGTCGGTCTAAGAAGAATTAAAGAAAATATCCAATGGCAAAACTAAACTAAGGCACTTATTACTGTTTTATTTTTTGCAATACGTGGAGTTTCTGGGTAGTGTTATATAGATACTGAAATTTTGTGTTTAGCAACGTTAGGTGAGAACTCAAAATCGATCGCGACCTTGCAGAGGCATTCACCCCTTTTACATTTCGAGCATTCTTTTACTCCATTTATTTTGCCCGCTCGGCCGTTTTTTAAGAAAGCAAATTTTCACATCTACTTTTACTCTGTTTTCTTTTATTTGTCCCTAAGTTTGACCAACTGGGCTGGTGCACCACTTTGCTTATTCCTTTGTTAACTCATGTTTGCATAATTAAAGCATTTTACTAAAGTTTTTTAATACTAGTTACCCTTTGACAGTTGCTCCAGTTACTTCTCGTATGTGTGACGAATTAAGATACTCAATGATTTACTAGATTCAGTTGCCATGTAGGTCTGCAAAAATGTTACTTTATATTAACTATCTTCAGAATATTCAGCTTCTCATTCACTTTATTATTCCAGGGGAGACCATAAGAATGTTAATTTGCCCTGATTTAGAGGAAATATTTCTTCCTGATGATGAAGGTTTGATTAATAGAATCGAAGATTCTACTGATGTATTACGCGAATTTCTCTTTCATTTACCCGAAAATTTTGTCGGCACGAATGACACAGGGAATTGTCTTGGATCTGCTTTGCAGGTAATTAGTTGAAAGTATATTTTAACTTACATTTTTAATTAATCCAGGGTTAGTGACTAAGCGTTCATAGTACTCGGTTTTCAACCAGTGGGTTGCAATTCCTAACCTTCTTTTACTTACTTTGTTGCAAATATCCCGGTATCGTCATTTGCGTTCTTACAGTGTGACTCGAAGCCGAGTACATTCAAGCGTTTTTACCGATTTCGTATCATCATGTACTTCACTACTTGAAGGTAGTCAGCTGTTACAATTCCTAACCATAGTAAATGCAGAGTCTGTAGTTGCTTCCACGGTCAATCATCGTTGTCAATATTTGAAGCGACAGCATTTTCGTTTCCCAGTATCAGTTTTATATTAGAAAATCAGAAGTAGTTTAATTCTTTCACGAGACTTATTTTATAGAAGACTACCGAATTCAATGTTGAAAGTCATTTCTAGATGTACCTATTAAAAAAACAGCCTTGTGGAAGGCTGAAATTTGATTATTCTAGGAAATTTTGGAATTCAAAAATACCAGTACTAAAAACCTGTTGGCTCATTTTGCCATTCAGTTTTTATTCTTCACATTTATCATATCTCTGAGCTCTTGATTTTCTACCTCAGAGACTTCACTTAGTGCGAAAGTGCTTATGCACAGATGATCTCCACATTATTTGCTTTCCTTTTGCTGTTATTAATAGCAGACAATGTTCACTATGCAGTTTAGCGAAGCTTTACAATATGAATATATAGACCAAAGTTTTTACTTAGACTGATATTCAAATGTCTTAGCAACACAATAGCCATATATAGTGTGTATATGCTCAAAGTAAAATAATTAGTTTCTAAAGTCTAATCTTAATACTCGAGAGAACCGTCTACATGTTTTATAGATTTTACCAAAGTTGTTTAACATTTTACAGATTTTGCTCATGTTGATTATTTAAACATTGCGACAACCAATAAAATTGTGGTTGTCTTTATTTTATTGCATACATGTATGCAACACTAAAATTACTTGTCTATAAAAAGTAATCACGTTCTTGTAGTACACTTGTTTTACTCAGCACCAAAATTATGTAGATAATGTTGATACACATCAAGTTTGATGGTACTTAAATTAAAAAATAGAGAGATACTGGGTTTTACACCCATCGTATTGGTAACTTACTGATTACTAGATGATTATCACAAACATAGCATTGCAGTTGAGAATAACTATTATAACTCGTGGTCGGTAGCTTGATTAAGCGCGGAAATATTCAGCACTCTCCAAGTCACATTTCAGGAGACAAGCAGGCAGTAATCTTTATTCCAGTAAGAGAGTGTTATATACAAAATATTCTTTTATTTGTAGTTTTCTAAAACAATAAAATCATCATAACCCATCCAGTCCGGACTAAGAAGCTTCAGCCCTTACCCAATTAGAAGACACCAAGTCGAGATTCTGGAAAGTTTCGTCAGTCAGTGACTAGATGGAATATCTCTTGCTCTTGCAAAGGTCCTGGACTCTTCGTTGATATTTCTGGGAGCCATCCTAACACTAACACATTATTGGTTTCAGAACAACGTGTATAATAGTGAGATTTATCATTTACAGCTAGTTTTCCTCCGTTCCTAGAAAACTGGTATTGCTACATAACATGTCTATGTATACAGCTTTTGTATCACTAGTTTCGTATACGGAACTCATGAAGTCGAAAGTTCTCCCTTTTTCTTGTAAAACGAAGCCACGAATATTTTTAGTGCTTCTGAAATCTTACATGGCTACTTTCTTCTTCATGTTTAATTTTTTTCATTCATAATCTCTCTTATTGAATAATAGTGTTTTGCAGAGAGACTTGCTCTTCCTTATGTTCACTTCCTTATGATGCTTGCTCCCCTTCAATCAATTAGCGTCCAATAACTTTCTAGTAATTTTATCTTTGGGTAACTCTGTGATTTATAACCAACGTCCGAGTTGTTGGACCTGATTTTCACTGTTTTATTGGGCTTCTGATTACCTGTTTTTCAGGCTGCTCTAAAACTGATTGGCGCAGTGGGTGGTCGGATAACTGTATTTACTACTTGCCTACCTACTGTTGGTGCTGGTGCCCTAAGTTTACGAGAAGAACCAAGTGATCGTAGTTCAGTCGATGTAAAGCACCTAGGTCCATCAACTGACTTCTATAAAACATTTGCTTTGGATTGTTCACATAAACAGGTATCTGTATGTATTTAGCATTTATCAGCCTGTGCTTAATATTATGGAGTGGTTTTGATATAAAATATGGTATGACTTTACCCTTAATCTGTTTTATGTACTATTTTAATATATGCGTCTATGAATTCATTTCCAGCTGTCATGTATACAATTTCAAACACAATATCTTCAGCTTCGATTTTGAAAGTCATGTAGTTTATTTAATTCGTTATGCAACCAATCATTGGAGACTGGGTGGCATGACTCAAAAGTCGGTCACAATCGTACAAGTATATTCTCTCTTTATCTTCCCGTAAATCGTGAGCTTCAAATTAATAGATACTTTTTCCAACAAACTGGTTCTTTCTTCCTGTATCATATTTTGTATACCTACAATTTCTTACTACTGCCACTTGCACTACTACTACTATTACTACTACTAATTCAATGTTCATGTTGTTGTACTTTTGAGGTATGGTGACTTGACCCAATGCACATATGCCTGATTCTACGTTGTGTGTAACTGATTGACCCACCACGTGTGTTACCATCTATACTACATAAACCTGTTTTAGTCATTTTTGATAAACTAATGAATACTTTCATAATATAACAGTATATCACTTTGTATATCATCGTAGTTAACCTTATTGTCTTCAAAAATTAATCAGTTGGTTAGTCATAAACAACATAAAACGTTATACATTTGCATATCGTTCCAAGTTAACACATGATATCAGTGCATAGATATAAAAATGCCTGAAATGAATTAATGGTATTATCAGTAGTATCAATATCAGTAGTACTAAAGAAGATTAAACACAGAGATTATTATTCGAGAGTAAAGAATTAATTTGAGAAATATGGTGATAATCAAAATAGGTTAATTTACCAAATAGTAAGTTGTTATTATGTCCTCTGAAATTGTTATTGATACCTGTTTGTATTCACGTACTTTTTTCTCATATTTTGAATTTTAGGTAGGGGTTGATATGTTTATTTTCAATTCTCAATATTGTGATATTGCCACAATATCTGGAGCTAGTCGATATTCAAGTGGAACAATTCATCATTATCCAGACTTCTGTTACATACCAGATGAGGATATGAAAACACCAATACACACTGATGCTAAAATTATTAATCCTGAATTGAATAATCTTAATAAACAACAGATAACTATGTGTGTTGGCGTAGAACAATTTCGTCGGGACTTCGAGCGGTATTTAACCAGAAAACTTGGTTTTGAAGCAGTTATGCGTATTCGGTGTACTTATGGTCTAGGTATTCAGGTTAGTATTAGTATTATTATTATTCACTAGTTTAAGATTATTTGTATAGTATAGTATTGTATTATCAGCGTAATATTAATTTAGCACTGAATCAAAAGTCATTTTTTTAAATATTTCTACTTTTCGTGCGAATTCTTCTATATGAAGTATGCGATTGTATCCATCCTAGCTACAAATCTCAACCAATCTCAGTGCAGTTGTAATTACATCTCACTTGAAATTGATTTACATTTTTGTGGATGACTCATTATTAGTTTGTGATAATTTACACCTTTTTCACATTTTTTTTTAAAAAAAATCATGCGTAAATCATATTAGTAGATTATTCGTTCACTGTTATGTCTCTTCAGTTTTTCAGTAATTTTTTGATGATAATAATAATACACCAATTCCTTTACTACTTTACTATTGTTTATATTTCTCCTATTCAACGTTCACTCATTGAAACAAGTAGATGGATTTGTTAACTTAATATGATTTTACAATATAATGTAACTCATGAACAAAGTACGAGTTCATTTACATAATTTCCAGTCATACTTTAGGATTAGTAATTTTACTTGGCTTTTCAAAATTAATTCCTAATCTGCAACCAAGTTATTAAAATTTGGTTGTATAACCAATTAATCACCAATTTTAAACGCCCCATTATTAACAGTCTTGCCTCTTTTACCTAGATCTATGATTTAACGTTAGAAAAAATTCCCAGATATCCTCTAGAGATATTAATTAAATATCCTGTGAGGTTTTTATTATACACTGATATATCTTATGGTTAAAAAATTAAAATACTGTATACTAGCTTCTGAACGTGAACATGTATAGCTTCTAAGATTCGTGATCAGAAAGCAATAACAGAACAGATACGTATTCCAGTAACTTTCGAATATGTTTAATAATTACGTGTATACAGTTCTGAGAAACCGTCATTATTATTCACCCAACGTGGGGAGTGAGAGTTATGCCGTTGACCTATTAAAGGATATAACATCGAATCTTCTAGAAATTCTATTAAGCGGTTATTGGATGAATGATTTTAACTCCGTCGAAGCTTTTGATGGCTTTGAGATATCCGCTGGCCATCCCAATGAAAATATTCCGACGTATCCCCTGGATTGTCGAAGTATGGGCATTACTATCACTTTCGTCCTGTGTATATCTTAAAAGTATGTGCGATTTGACACTATCTTCTCCTTTGTACGTTGCTGTTTATGGAATGTAACAGGGGAGTACGTGTTAATTTGGCGTAGTTATTAATTACTTTATGACATTGAAAACATTATCAATATATCAGTTTTTCTTTGATTGTAGACTTTCCATGGTTCATGTTTTGTGCGCTCCACTGACTTAATTGCTCTACCCAACGTTAGTCCTGATTCTGGTTATGCTGTTCAACTAGATGTATCGGAAAGCTTGGAAAAGTGTCATTCAGTCTGCTGCCAGGTTTGTTAATCATTTAAGATTGAATTCGAGTAATTTATTATTGTCTACTCATTTTTCTACTTATTCTACCAATCTACATTCTTCTATTTTGAGTAGTATATGCATTTTCTATCGCTCGATTGAAACTCGCTGGAGAATAGCATCATTAGTTATGATAGAGGACAATACTCCTTAACAAATCAACAAGACTTACAGAACGCTAATCGCCGACCACTAACTTTCGTTTTTAAGCACGACATTGGTGAAGACCTTACAAGTAGTTCTTCTGTTAATAGTAACATAGTTTCGCCACACTCACCTTTTTAATGAAAACCTGTCTTTTTAAAACGACATGAAATTTAGTAATATATTGTAAAACTGTAAACGAAGTACTATACAACAGGAATCAACCATCTAATAAAATGACAACCAAGATGTTTGTCGTGGCTCAGTATGTTAGTAGATAACTTTGGCATTTGAAGTGATGGGTGTCAGGTTTGAGGACCAACGGTTATATGAGTGACGCAAGTATATACCCAGTTAACGAGTCTTAAATGGGATAATAGACACGTCCATGTTTCCGATAACAAACTACCAGATATACGTTCTGCATAAAATTTAATATTGTACAAGAACTTTATTGGCTTGAACAAACGACATTTGAGGATATCAAGTTCAAAAATATAATTGGTTGACAAATAATCAGTATTCGTTAATTTAATTCTCGGTTCAAAAATCACAAGAAAATGTAAAATGAAGTTAACTATTTATCAGCACCTTATTTAGTTTGTAGCATACTATAATTTTGTCACCATCTAAGTGAGAGTTTTTTTCCTTTTTTAGTATTCACCTTCATATAGTGGAACCACTGAAGTGATACGAAGTTAAGCGTACCCTTCTAGACAAAAAGCGTTCTAGTAGGTCGGCGAAGCTATACACTTTCATCGACTGATGTTTTAAATTGTCCATCAGCCGTCATTTTGTCTTGAACTAAATATTTTTAACTCGTCTCATTGCCTTAACCCCACCTATTTAATTCATATTCGTGTAGAAGACGAAATAGGCCATTATTCTGTAGTCTGAAACTTTCTGAAGATAATCGCATATTTGCAGCACGTCTTGTTAATTTTATAGATTTTAGTTAGATTTGAACATTTTTTGTTGAAGTCGCTATTAGGATAATGCGAAATCATAGTTCAGTAATCGTGTTATCAATCGAGTGTCCACTATGCTCACCTTGGTCTAGTCTTTTGCGTTCTATGTGTATAGTTAGTTCCTGCTAAATTAGTGTAACTGAATATCTAACAAAATTTCATAAATTTTGTTTAAGGACTGAAGAACTTACGGGTTGGAGAGCGCCAATGAGTTGGAAGCAGTAATTGTGTATAGTAATTACTGTAATTCAAGTTATTGGCAGTAAGAGGTCTTGTGCTTGTATTGTTATCTATAGAGTTGCTAACACGCTAGTTATCAGTTCCCGATAGTGTTTTTAACATTAAGCTGAGAACTTCGAAAGATTAGTCTGTTGCCTCATCAACTCCCTAGCCGGCATCCACAGATCTACCTAACGAGGCTAGGATCCGTATGAAACTCCTAAAGCGTCACAAATCACCAGGCCCTGAGGATCTACCTCTAGCACTTGATAATTGTGGTGAACTTATGATCAGGGAATTGACTAGGTTTGGAAGGATTTTGTTATGCCCTACTTGCTACTTGTGAATAAACTATTATTATTATTATTATTACTTTGACTGGCTACTGATAATAATCCTGCTAGGATGAACACAGTTACTAAAAAACAGACTGGCTGTTCTATCGCCAAGGTACTATCTCACCGCAATCTGAAATAGAAAGAACACCAGAGTGTTAGGCTAACTAGTTTGGAATCCAAAATGTACAATTAAATTTCATACACTCCTTTATTTACATATAAACCCAGACCACACAATTACCTTATTAGAATGATGATATCGATATTAAATAAAGACATTATTGATAGATAATGGTACAATGAATACACAGACAATTAGTTCTAGTTCATGAAAATGTCATAATGATAGTTAATATGTTAAATGGGAGGTTAAGGCGATAGAAATATGAATTTAATAAAAAACAGAATATTTAATACATATGCAATCAAAATTTGTAAAATAATCTATCGAAAAATGATTTTGGAAATTCAATCGTCTTTTTAAATTCGCCTTTTATAACAGACTTGATAATCAACGTGTGTTTCATCATCGTAAAATAAATAAGCCATCGTTCTTATTTTTAAAAAAAATCACAGTTTATACAACAACTATCAAGATACCAAAATTTTTGGATTGTATCAAGATTATCGGTGTCTATCATACTCTGCAGTTTGTGCAAAACTCGTAAAAGATAGACTCGCTAGAAGGTGGTTTTTTTCAATTCAATGGTGAATATAATCATCTCATCTTCGCCCTCCACCATGTATTGGCATGTTACAACTATTACGCGCCAACAGTTGTTGTGTTTCTTGATATCAGAGCTTAATTGAGGCTGAATACAAAACTGCATGCATTCAAATTAACTTCGACTACATTTTTATTTCATTTAGAAATGATTTGGTCATATTTTTATGTAGCTAGATTTGTTTAAAATATTGTTTAGTGTAGATGTAATGAAATTTATAAATATTTGTAAATCTGTTTGCTTCTTTTAATAGGCTGCTGTATTATATACTTCATCTAGAGGTGATCGACGGATTCGTGTACACACTTTGTGTTTACCAGTTGTGCATACAGAAACGGAAGTATTTCAAGGAGCAGATCAAGGTGCTATAGCTTGTCTTCTAAGCAAAATGGCTGTAGATCGAACGATATCTTCGGGCCTTTCAAATGCTAGGGAAGCTTTAGCAAATGCTGTTGCTGATGCTTTATCAGCTTATGCTACAACTTCTGGTATTTCGCTAAATTGTAATTCAACATCTTATGGTTTACCTTGTCCACCAAACTTACGATTACTTCCTTTGTATATTTGTGGTCTGCTTCGTTTCAAAGCTTTCAGAGTCGGAGTAGTAACACGTTTAGATGATAGATCAGCTGCTCTAGAGAGAATAAAATGTGCTCCCCCTTCTGATTTACTAACTTTAATTTATCCAAAATTATATGCTGTACATCATTTAGTCTCAAAACCTTTGTCCTCTCATGCAACGCTTGCACAGAAAGCTGCTAGTCTCCGTTTAGTTGATCATAGTGATGATGAACGTCCTTCTGATTGCGATGGAACATCTTCAAGTGGAAGTGATAACAACTTAGAAGCTGACCGGTTGCCGTGTCAGTTACACTTATCAGCACAATATATTACGCGATCTGGTATATTTCTGTTGGATACTGGTGAACTTTTATTACTGTTAGTTGGTTGTGGTGAAGATGTATCTCTAGGATCACAAAAAGGTTCGGAAATTTTACGCCAACTCCTGAATATTTCATCACCAAATGAACTTCCTGCACAAGGTGGTCCATTCTCATTGCCGTCTATTAATTCATCCAATGAAAAACAAAATGCACTAACTAATGATACTAGTTCTATTCCCATTAGTCGTCGTAGGTTATCTGCTCTGATAAATCTGATTCGAAGACGCAGACCAATTAATAATGCTTTAGTTCTTATGCGTCATGATGCACCATCAAATCTTAGATCTCTTTTCTTATCTTGTATGATTGAAGATAAGACAGAATCAGCGCCGTCTTATCAAGAATTTCTCCAAATGATTCAGAATTTAGTCAGGACATAATTTCAATGTATTCGTGCTTTTTTTCTGATAGATCTTATAAGGTTGCTTAAGCTAGTGGTGATGTATAAAACAGAACATAATTGTTTACTTTGGCTGCTGTGCCTTTAGTCAACCTAATGACAATAAATGAACGGACTCATGTTTAGGTATAGTCCTTTTTTTTGTCAAAAAAAAACATCATTTTGTAGAGCCATACTCATGAATTTTACAAATGATAATTCACTTATTGTTATCAGTTGCAGTATTTTATGAAACTTGTCTATCTATTCTTTTTTTTTCAATACTATCAATTATTTTTATGCATATGTTATAAATGTGAATAATCCTTAAAATGTTCGAATTGATTACTGCAATATAAAGAATTCTGTAGAGTAATTTTAATCTGAGTTACTTACGTTTACTCGTTATTAATGATAATATTAAGAATCATTTATTTTTTACCACAACACACTTGTGAGGAAGTTTCAACATACGTTTGGTTCTTCTTAAGAATTTCTTTCTTTGCTTAACTTTTTTTAACCTCCAATAGTTGATATATTTATATAAATTGGTTGCCTTCATATTCCTTTCTCTTCGTAGAGATTTATTTACTATGTTGCAGTCTGGATAAGCGTATATATATATATATATATATATATATATATATATATATATATATATATAGATGTATTTGTTGACTTCTTGCTTGGGTTGTATATTGAATGCATAATAAGTTGGAATTTAAACTCAGTACGGTTTGTTTTCCACTATTGTTTATTAATTCACTAATGGTCAATTTTGTCAGTAGGATGTTTCAAGCTATATGAAATATCGTGGTATTTACAAATTGATTTTGTAATGTTCTTATTAGTAATATTTGGTAATCGGTACTTAGGACTCTGTACTTAGTATTCCGAATTGCAGTCGTGAAATAACACATTTTGATCTCAGAAGTAGCAGAATTGTATTGAAATGATTAGAAATGGGATCACAGGCATTTAACAGTCAGCAGTCAAGTAAACAGGGAATCTAACTATGAACATGTATGTGTATACGAATACAAATGTCATATATAAATAAGCAACCAATGGCACGTAGTGAATATAAAGGTCAACTTAACATACTACTATGCAAAGTAACAAAGTAGACAGACAATGTAGAGCGATACATGAAGTACAACATAGTGACGTTTTTAAAGACATCAGGAGTAAAAGTACATATAGGTCATGATTATCTAGGTTCACTTGAACTAATTGTTGGAGATCATAACCGATTTTAGTTAACAACTCGCTGACGTCGTCGCATAACAGAATAGCTTTCTAAATGCTTATTCAATTCATGTAACTGTTAATCGAAAGTATTACAGCTCTTATCTTTAGTCTATTAATTATTGTTGTCGCTTTTATGAGTTTAGTTGTGTATTTAGGATGTGCGCTTTCCAGTAGGAAGTCACAATCAGTAACCAGTAAGTATCAACGAGAAACAACTACCTCGCAACTGTACAACCAAGTGTACAACATCAGAATGCTGTCAAACACAAAGGTTATGTCGTCTTAAGTTTTCATATTTAAAAAAAAGGGAATAATTATCGTGAATAAAAAAATTAGGTGAATTATAGGATAGCATTGTATTCAACACTTGACAGTCAAGCATAGAATGGATGCATGTAAGCCATAACGGAATACAGTTCCCTTACTTTGTCTGATACCATGTGGTCGGAGTGCACTCAAAAGTTCCTAAAACTTTTCGTGTCAGCCAGAGTATTGTGCTCCTTACAGTGTGTGTAATCTATATTTTGGCTATCTATCTTAAGTGAGGTTAAATAAATAGATTTTCCTCTTTTACCTAGTACTGTACACCAAAACTCGTCATAAGTTAAGACATTTACATATGTTAGCATAGAACCACTTACCAAATTTGAAACTAGAAAAAGGGCAGTAGTTTCTCAAAGGTTGAAATAATCAATAGAATTTCACAAATTCACTGGAGTGCTGGCATTTAGAAAAACAGACGAACTAAATAGTATTAGACACTTATGTTGTCGACATATTGTAGAATGCTCCTCCATAGGATGATAACCTGGTTAAATGTACAAACTGAATCCCAGTGTCACGTTAAAATAAAGTGTACTTCGTCTCTGCATCTAAAATAGCGGTCCCATTTCCAAGAATTGCAAATAGTCGTTTACTACTTATTACATATTATTTGCTCAACTAGTTGGTAATATTTAACCATGTTGTGCAGTCTCGGCTATATGGTATCGTCAACATTCTCTTTGGGCTGTTGTTTTGTATTTCTTTGTGATATAGCAATATACAAAGCAACTATAATGTATCTGTATATTCCTGTTGAGCTGAAAGATCGGAATTGATAAATCACCTTTGTTGTTTACACCTACTGAACATATTGTCTTAACATAACGTTAGTTCACGTCCACGATGATGGATAACAGCCCCACTCCAACTTATATCATTATTGTGAGTTACTACAGCATCGGGACAAATAATAGAAAGTCACAAAAGGTAGCTAATAAGCCATTCGCAGTACAGAAATTGGTCAATAAGTATATAATTAATTAATCATAAGCAACCGTTTCAGAAAGTTAATAATAGCTCATAATTAGGAAATTGAGAAAAGCTTTCAAAGTCAGATACTGAATATGTATGCATAGTTCTATCACAGGATCACTTCTAAATTCTACTGTCCTATCCAGTAATTGCTCTCAAACAAGTGATTTGTTTTAACTGTTAATTTGAACGGAAATACAATCACGGTCGATTTGTATCCATTTCTTTGTTTGATTTTTTAAAAGCGAGAATGTAGAATTAATCTAATAACCACCATTATATAAAATTAAATAATGCAATAATTAAAAAGCCCATTGCATTTTTAGATCAAAATAAAGATGATTCAGCGACGAAAATTCTCTTTTCGACATAGTCGTTTACTGGTGCTGTACATTCTTATTTATAGTGAATTTAACAATTGTCTGTAATAAAACAGTAAGACACCACATCATTTATCAAAGTAATCAAAAAGATAGTCACATTATTCAATTAAGTAGAGGAGTTCAGAATTTATTGAGGTAGTCATCTAAGGAGGTGTCGCGTCATGTAACGAAATTGTCGAAAACTAATTGCATTCAAGTATCGGATGTAACAAGACAATATAACAGTCTTTAAAATGTAATAGAAGGAATGTGTCATATAATGATCAACGTCACGGATACTAAGAAGTTGAAGAACAAGCGGGGATAATAACCTGTAAAACATATGGAAAAAAGAAAGTAAGAAATGAGAGTAGGGTATTAAAACCATGGTAAAATCGTGGATTGAACACAAAGATTAGGCTGGAATCGTTAAATTGTCATAGCGTCTGGCCTTAGTGTTTGGTGGTAGCTATCCCGAACTCCACAATATTCGAATACCAGTGAATAGCCTAACATGACGGATGGAGAACACAAATATTGTGAAAGTTAGAAATTGAAATAATATCTCTAGTGAATATTACTTTTCTATATACAGCAATTATCCATTGAATAAACGGAAAATGGCTAGAGATCCGGGATTGGTTATATATATATATATATATATATATATATATATATATATATATATATATATATATATATATATATATATATATATATATATATATATATATATATTATCAGCAGGTCGGCTTCAGGTATTTCCTTACAACTTTAGATATTTATTGAAATCGTTATTAAACAGACGTGGAGTTCAACCGTAACTTAATTGATTCCTATTAAGTAATTAATTGCAATCTGTATCAATCAAGAAATAAGCGAGCCGTTAGTGATATGATTCAATAATTTAACTTAATTAGTTAAGAAAATGTGTTGACAAGTTCATATGCTATAAAAATTTATGTTGCATACCCAAATTTTTATTCACAGTTGATTGAGAACGATAGTATTTGGAGCCGCAAATAAATAACTTTAGGTGATCTGGAGACTATGTACTTTAATATCTTATTTTGTACTCATTAAATACTCTGAATAGCTTAAATAAAACTTAAAACCAAGCTCTAGAAATTACTTCAATTCATATATTACATAACTTTTTGGAAATACATGTATATCATCAATTTATCTATGAATAATACTACACCTATCCAACTATTCTTTCTTAATGATAATGCTTAAAGGAACTAATATCTAACAATTAGGATAAGCTTGTATCATCCCGTTGATTTGTAATGGACTGAAACTGGTCAGTCTCTGTTGCCATATGTGCATCCTGAGCGGATTGCCTCGATATAGCGTTATTACACAAGTTATATATTTAAGTTGGATTGTGACTGGAAAGCGGAATCCAGGACGCGCGTTTCGTCCTATTTGGAACTCATCGGCTGGATGTACCTGCATCCCAATGTTGATGTTCACACTGGGATTCGAACCCAGTCCGCTTCGTGTCAAACGCCACCGCGTTCACCACTAGGCTACTGTGTCCAGACAGTCACACTTGTGCAACGGGCATATATATATAATTAGGATAAGCTTGTATCTTCCCGCAGGTACATTCAGCCGATGAGTCCTAAATGGGACGAAACGCGCGTCCTGGATTCCGCTTGCCAGTCACAATCCAACTTAAATATAATATCTAACAACTAAACAATTTAAACATAATTATGTATTTAAATAACATAGAAATGTAAACGCATTAAATAAAATGAATTTTTCTTCTAATAATAATGTTTATAATTATTTTTATGTAGAATAAAATGTGACCAGTTTATCATAACAACATTATCAATGAGTATTGTAAATGACTAGTAGTAAAGACTAACAAAATAAATATAAATAGAATAATATGTAATTTACAATTTAAATATTTATAAAATATGAATCAGTAATTGAATATTTTTTAATGTATGTTGAAGTTAATGTTTATCTATGGAGTTTAATAACGATATCATTAATTGATAACAAACCACCTGAAATATGATCTCTAATGAAGATGACTGTTTAATGTACAGCAACTATCCACTAAGTGAACAGAAAATTGACAGGATGTACTGGGTTTATTGACTCTTTTAGTAATGAAAACATTGCAAATTTCTTGAGTTTGTTGAACATTGCGATTCTAGATTGATAAAACTATTGATTGCGATTCCTAATGAGCCTGAAGTGCACCCGATATATGACCAAGTTACGTCTACGGTATTACCAGGGCAACTTCTAACGTTTGAACCCACTCTTACGAATGACAATATATCAGAAGGCAATTAAGGATGGAAATGAAGTTATATTTGATCGTGAATATGGTGGCAGTGGAATAGCAACGTCGAGGCTGGCAAACTAGAGAGAGGGTTGCTTTCCACGATGCGGCGTGACGTGATCTGGTGGTGATGCGTGACCGAGCGCCTTCAGCTTAGTAGTGTCCGCTAAAACAAACATGGTCAGCATCAATGTCGAAACCTATGTAACTATTTATTTTGGGGATTATTTACCGCTACAGCTCACTCCCCCCCCCTAATGGGTTCGTGAGGACCCTATGGCGTACCAGCCAAAGGATAAAACCCAATGCGTTAAACATTGGTAAACGTTCCTTTGACAGCTTGGATGTTGTGCAGCTTCTGGCCGTCAGTGCTTATGCTAAAGTGTCGTTACATAAAAAAAATTGTACAAAATGTAATCGTTCTCTTCTATTTTCTTCTGGTCGTTTCCAGGCGTCCTGGAAATCCAAAAAAGAACATTTTTAAATATGTGCCTTTCATTTATATATATTTATTTATTTAAAAACAACTTGGCGGCTAAATACAGCTACAAAAACGCATAAAGTGTTGACAACGCTAACATGAATAAAAAAATTTTTTTGATATTTTTAATGTGTAAAATGCAGTCCGTAAAATTTAAAAAATGGTATTTTTATTCAATTTTTTATTTTATATATATAAACTTCACAATACACACAGTGGAAAATTAGAAAAAAATTAATAGACGTAATATCCATTTAAGTGTTCTGGAAATCGTACATTTCTACCAGAACGTGTAGCTCTCGGCGTTATGGAGCTCTTCTGAATTTTCACTTTCTTATTGGTTGTTGCTTGAGGCATGGTGACTTCACTCATGTCTAGTTTCGCGGTGTTGTGGCAAGTTGGATATCGTAGGGTTTACCTTCTAGGTAAGCTGCTTTGAGGCGGTCAATGCTGACGTTCTCCTCGTTTCCATTCTTATCGATCGTATAGTACTTTGTTTCAGGTTTCAAGACCTTGTATGGTCCTTCGTAAGTCGCATCAAGAGGTCGACGTAGAGCGTCACGACGTACAAAAACGTGTGTACTATATTTTAAAGTGGGTTGTATGAAAGTGTTTGTCGATTGTTGTCGAGTTTGGACTGGCTTAACTGAACGCATAGCATTTGTAAGCCGGTTCACGTAAGAATTGATATCCAGGTTTGTCGGGGTGGAAGCGGTTTCCACAAACTCACCTGGTAATCGAAGAGTCGTTCCGTAAACTGATTTAGACACACTGCACCCAAAATCTTCTTTTACCATGCTTCGGATACCGAGTAAGACTAGTGGCAAAGCCTCTGTCCACTGCGAGATGTTTGTAGCTGAAAGTGATGCTTTCAGCTGTCGATGAAATCTTTCTACCAAACCGTTAGATTGTGGATGGTAGGCTGTTATTCGGAAGCGCGTCGCTCCAAGAAGTTTTGTCAGAGAGTGGGACAATCCAGATTCAAACTGACGTCCACGGTCTGTCGTTATTGAAGATGGACAACTAAAATTTGTTATCCATCGTTCGACGAAAGTGCAAGCAATCGTTTCACTAGTGATGTCTTTTAAGGGAATCGCTTCTGGCCAGCGTGTAAAACGGTCCACGCATGTCGAAAGATAGGAAAATCCATCTGATTCTGGTAAGGGTCCTACCAAATCAAGGTGGACATGGTCAAATCGAGCGTCGGGAGTTGGGAAAGTACCAAGAGGACATTTATTGTGCTGAATTACTTTGCTCTTTTGGCAGGCCACACTGGAACGTGCCCATTCTTTGATGTCTTTATTCATTCTTGGCCAGCAAAATCTCTGGGCAATCAGTTTAGACGTAGCACGAACTCCAGGATGAGAGAGGTTGTGCAATGTGTCGAAGATGATTCGTCGATAACTCTTGGGAACGATTGGACGGGCTGTACCTGTAGAATAATCACAAATTAAAGTGTTCTTACCTTTTCCAATCGTCTTTGTTTGGAGTTTAAGCGTTGCTGTGGATAACTCGTGATGAAGATCATTGTCTTCATTTTGAAGTCGAGCTAGTTCAACAAGGTCGATGCCTTGGATACGATTCAAAGCATGTATTCGTGATAAGGCGTCGGCAACTACATTGTTAGCTCCAGATAAATGTCGTATATCAATAGAGAACTGGGAAATGTAGTCTAGATGACGCGACTCTCGCGGAGAGTACTTATCTGAAGATGACTTCATAGAAAACGTCAGTGGTCTATGGTCGGTGAATATTGTAAATTCCCGGCCTTCGATGGAATGTTGAAAATGTCGTACAGCACAGTACATGGCTAGCAGTTGACGACCAAAAGTGCTGTATCTAGATTCGGTATCGTTTAGTCGTCTTGAGAAGAATGCTTAAGGTTGCCAAGTTTGGTCAGTCCATTGTTGCAGAACTGCGCCAATCGCTGAGTCAGATGCGTCAACCGCGATGCTGACAGGGGCTTCGGTATTGTGATGTGCCAGCATAGTCACATTGGCTATTGCTTCTTTAGTCGCAGTAAAGGCTTTCTTTGAGTCTACATCCATTGTGACCACTTTTTTATTTCCACGTAGCTGATCCGTTAATGGTTTCATGATAGATGCACAGTTCGGTATAAACCGTCTGTAGAAACTTACCAACCCATTGAAAGCTCGCAACTGCTTGATGGTGGTTGGTTCGGGGTACTCCAGAATAACCGCCACCTTGTGTTTCTGAGGTTGTATACCATTCTCATTAATAGTATGCTCCAGGAAGTTCAACGACGTTGTTCCGATTTGGCGTTTCTGTATGTTTATGGTTACTCCATATCGTTGCAGTATACTAAAGACTGTGTCCAAATGTTTCATATGTGTTACCTCATCTGGGCTTGCTATCAGGCAGTCGTCGACGTATGCATGGACATAGTCAAGCCCGCGGAACACGTCATCAATAAAACGTTGGAATGTTTGTGCTGCGTTCCTCAACCCAAAAGGCATTCGGAGGAATTCGTAAAGGCCAAATGGAGTTACGATAGCGGTTTTCGGGATATCATTTTCAGACATCGGTATTTGGTTGTACGCCTTTACCAAGTCGAGTTTTGAAAATACTGTCATTCCCTTCAGGGTGGCCGTTTAATCGTGGATGTGCGGTAAGGGGTAACGATCAGGCGTAGTTTGGGCGTTAAGACGTTGGCAATCACCGGTGGGACGCCAATCATTGCTATCTTTCTTCGGGACCATATGTAATGGAGATGACCATGGACTACTGGAAGGTCGAATTATTCCTAAGTCAGTCATATGATCGAATTCGTTTTTCACAATCCTCAGTTTTTCAGGCGCGAGTCGGCGTGCTTTGGAGAATACAGGTTGACCTGTAGTCGTGATGTGATGTGTAACATTGCTGGTTACACATGATAATTTCGACGACGCCTTATTCAGACCTGAATACTTGTCGAGTATCGGCTGAAAATAAGGGTTAATTAAGTGTTTAAAACGAAGAGGACATAAGCTACAACCTGTAGCCGCGGTTCCACGAACGTATAGATTTGTGTTACTATCCACTAGTCTCTTTTTACTGGAGTCCACAAGCAAGTTGTGGTGGCTAAGTAAATCCATGCCTATGATACGTATTTTCACATCGGCGATAGTGAAAATCCAGTGTATGGGTTTTCGTAAACCCACGTTTGAGTAGACGCGTCGTTTACCATACGTAGCTATGTGTTTTCCATCGGCTGCCTGTAAATCGAAAGCAGCTTCATGGTGGCGATCAGATGGTGCTGCAAGAAGAACGCTAACTTCTGCGCCAGTATCGACGAGGTAGCGAACCTTCGTTATCACATCAGTGACAAATAACAGGAGGCTGCTTCCACCGGCTACGGTTGCCGCTAACGCGTGCCGGCGGAATAGTTTCCCGATGCCTCAACAATCGGTTTATGTCTAGGGAAACAACAGGGGTCTCTACACTTCTTGGAATTATTGCCATAGGTATTGTGGTACCAACACCAATGTGAATTTTCGTTTCGTCAAAGTCGAGACGACGACCTTCTCCGTGACGTACTTCGTCGACGAGAATCGTTCGGTCGGTGTCTTTCCTTTAAGTCAAAAAAACGAGAAAGAGTATAACACAATTTTGTCACGTCGTTTTCGGTGGCATGAGGTTTTTCAGTAATGGAATAAACCTGATTGTCGCGAGTTCTGGTGATCTCCAGAATTCGATCAGCAGATGAAGCTAGTTCATCTACTGGGTTGTTATTAAATGTTACCAGAACTGCTTGCAATTGTTGTGGCAGTTTTGATAAGAAGAGTTGGCGGAAAAGACCTTCGTCGAAAGTGCGTTGACTAATCACTTCTCTCATGCGCAACAACATTTCCGTCGTTGAACCGCTACCTAGCTCGATGGTGTGGAACAACTCATCAAGACGTTGTCTATCGGACAAGTCTCCGCGTTTGAGAATCGATCTTTTGAGGTGGTCATAAGGTTCTAGGTAGTCAGGGCTGGAAAAGAAAGGGGTGACGTACCTGTTCAATTCACGCGGAAGTGACCTTACGACGGCAAGAAATCGAACACGTGGATCTGTCACAGCGTGGTCTCGAAACTCGGCTTCTGGGTAGCAGAACCAAGCTTCTATGTTTTCTGTCCAGAAAGGGATGAGCTGAAAGTTCGGGGGTGTGGGAGTTTTAATCTTAATGAACTTAGGAGTCTGATCAGTCATGCTATATATGCAATATATGAAAATATAAAAATAAATGCGATCAAAATGTGCAATAAAAAAATGATAATCACACCAAAAATACTGTTATGAACGTGTCCAGATCATGTCGGGCTCACCAATGAAGTGCACCCGATATATGACCAAGTTACGTCTACGGTATTACCAGGGCAACTTCTAACGTTTGAACCCACTCTTACGAATGACAATATATCAGAAGGCAATTAAGGATGGAAATGAAGTTATATTTGATCGTGAATATGGTGGCAGTGGAATAGCAACGTCGAGGCTGGCAAACTAGAGAGAGGGTTGCTTTCCACGATGCGGCGTGACGTGATCTGGTGGTGATGCGTGACCGAGCGCCTTCAGCTTAGTAGTGTCCGCTAAAACAAACATGGTCAGCATCAATGTCGAAACCTATGTAACTACTTATTTTGGGGATTATTTACCTCTACAAGCTCATTTCTTTTGTGGTGTTTGGAATCTATCTAACTCTTTCAATAAAATAGACTCGTACAATTCAGTAACTATCTTTGACCAACGCTTGGGTACTCTACATGATTCCACTCGTTATACAAAAGACAAGTGATTAGTTGATACGAGATTATTTATTATGAAGAGAGTTAAGCATACTTATGTTAAAGAGGATAAATTTATGGTAGCCTTTATAACATAGACATAACGTAGACATAGTATCATACATATTGTACTTTTCTTTGTAGCAAATATACACAACTTGCAACTGAATGTAATGTGAAGGTTGACAACTTCTTTCGATGGTCTTAAGTTGTCACTTATTGGACTTATATTCAGTCCAAATATTAACTTGTCGTTAGTGATTTCTAATATATATACTTATCCTACAATTTGTGGATATACATGAGTTAGTGTGACACACCGTGCTTTGTAAATATATAAGAAATATGCCATTACTGAACTGGGCTTGATTATAATTAAAGAGAAATGGGCAATAACGAATTATTGTTCAAACATGAACAGAAAAAGTAGCCTGGATAATCCATGCATAATTTTCTATCTCTAAACATTATTAGCATCGTATGGCAATTTCGGGGATTGGTTTAACTTCAAGAACTACTTTTTTCGGAACTTATAATATATACTGGCTTATGCATTAGACAATTTGTTTATATTATTGACCAGCTAAATGTTATTTTATCATTCCCTATATATGAACTACTTCTAGTCATTTATGTATTTGTTACTATGACTTTTTATGATTAATTTCTTGGCTTTGCATTGGTATTGTTATTCCAACTGGTTTGTATTAATGCCCGTGCTTGAATATATGTAAACGATCGTATGAAACAAATAATCGTTGTTACTGGACTGTTCGGCGCACGTAAGTGCTCTTTCTTCTCCGACTCGGTGTTAAAACAACATCAAGGTAGACTGATAATGTGCTAAGAATACCTAGTAGTTGTTAAGGTTGTTGAAGAATGAATCCGAAATAACTACTGTTTTTATATGCCTGTAAAAGCGTACTAATATTGTGCATGCATTTTATCACTATGCATATCGATGTAACTAATATTAATACTTATTAAAATGTATCAATAATAATAGCTTTGTATACTTACTCTCTGGTTCTCGAATCTTCTTTTACGTACGCTAACATCTCTGGAAATATAATCCTATGTCAGCTAATCTTAATGTTGCCTTCCTGCGTTTTGACCAATACGATAGTTAACCAATAACATTTTGTCAATGACAAAACCATCTCATTTGTCTGTATGGATAGATTGACTTTAAGGGGGTATTATATATAAATGGAAATGTGCATGATAACAGGTACAAAATAATAATTAATGAACTGAGGTGCTGCGTGTGTGGGGTCAGATACAAACGAGATACGTTCAAAGTAGATTAACTTAAAAACGAGACTGCATTTCTGAACTAAGTAGGAGGGTAGGTGAACTTATCATATACAAAAATAAAATATGGATTATTGAGTGATTTTATGTAAGAATGCAGAGGGGTTTTAGAAATAATACTTAACTTTTAAATGGACTGATTGTCTTGGACATAGACTTTTAATGGCTTACCTTTTGAATGTTACATAACTGCAGTTTTAAGTGCCTGGGGAATAAGTAGGTGGTTGGTCCAGAATTGTACGTGTCCTTATGTGCTGAAAGTTCTATCCATTGGTGAGACAAACATCTGCTGGTGAACGTACGAGTCAATAACTGACCGTGAACATTATTTTAGCTAACGAGGATACAGTTGTAAGATGAAGGATAATATGTTTTGAAAAACTAATAAAAAGAAACAGAACAATAAAGCGAATACAACATTTTAACATGATGTGTAAACTTAGCGGGGTCAGAAATAAGTTCACTCACTTTAAAGTCATATTATGTTTGGTATATGTAATCATGCATATTGCTCTGAAACAATTTACTTTTGTGATTTTTGTAGTTTCAGGAACTCTTTTTAACGTTAACAATAAAGTTTGTTGATTTGGGTATGGATTAAGGTGGTTACGTTTACAAAATATATTTAATGGATAGTGGCACGATGTACATGACCAAAGTTACTAGAGGTTAGTAATGTTTCCAGTCATCTCTATGAGTAGTTGTTTCCTGAAAAGCTTAGGTTTGGATTGCTAGGGCAAGCCTTTTTGCCCTTCTTTTCGGAACACTCTGGTAATATCCTCTATGTCTAGTTTTGTCATAAATGCCAATAACCTAAAAACTGGATTAAAGTGATTAGTATATACTCATTCCGTCGTCATGTCACTTTCTTCACTACATTTACTTGTTATGATTGTGGTTTCATCAACTTCAATAACCCTTACAGTTCCCTGTCGAGATATGTTCAATCTCAATATCACTTCCCAGCATAGACCATTGAACTCCTGAAACTCGGCTGAAGCTTGCTAGTGTTGACACAAAGTTAATTGGCAACTACATAATATATAAGATAACTAGCATAAATATTTGTCCATGCTAATTTAAAAGCATATAAGAAGCTTCATATTCTGAGTGAAAATTTTGCCAGCGTAACTTTACATGTGTTTGTTGTTTGTCCAGAAACACAAGTAAATGCTGCACAAAGTAGTCCACGAGCTACTAGATTACGAATGACAAGGTTGTCATTCAAAATAGCGACCAGAATACCTCAGATGTGCATTTTTAATCCAATTACTCTCATGATCTAGAAACCATTACTCTAAACGTCATTGTTTTGTCACGCTCACCGGCAAAGCTTGATTCCTCTATTTCATCTGAGGCATTCTGGATATGTAATTAGTGATGCAGTTCATAGTGCTTTCATACAAAATATCATATTCAGAGCTTGTTCTGTGGAGTCGAAAAAGGCGACATCAAGGAAGTAAGAGACCATAACGATTTTTATGTTCATAAAAATTAAACCGACATTCATCCTATCTAGTGCAACTTTGATGTTAATATCCCTAAATTCTTCTTTATTTAGATGTTTTATTTTTTGTTAGTTTGAGAATCAAGGTATATATATTTTGCAATTGCAAAACTAGTATTGGACAATTGCCAAGAGCGTTATCAACTCACTGTGTAGAATCGACAATACTGGATTCGGGAAACGTTCAGTTACAGTTTCTGTTGAGCTCAATGCTTAGATAATGCTTGGTATCTATCTGAATGCTAAAATAAAATACACCCATATAACTCAGCAACTAACTCCAACCAACTCTTAGATTGTCAACTAGGCTCTACGCTCAATATATAAGGTGGAAGATTAGTTAATGCAAATAATTTATTTCAGTGAGTCAAAAACGATTCAAACTAAAATTGGAAAGCGCGAGTAAGGTAAGGTTAGCCATTCAATCATACTGTATTATGCACACCAAGATAAGAGTGTACAAAAGATGTGATAATGTGTCCAGGGTTACCTGTGTGCTACAGTTGATATCATTAGCTGAGAAACCTCAAGCGTTGTACGTCTACGATTACCAGCCAGAAATTAAACGGGCCTATTATTCTCAAGGTGCGCTGAAAGTTAACCGTATCAGCCATTTAGTTAACATTTTCGACAGCTATATTATGCAGCTTAACAAATACCCAAGGATTATCTACCATGTGAACTTTTGCTGGAAGATCGTTTTATATCTTTGCATGCTTAACGAATAAAAGTTTTCACGAGCGCTTGTATTATCACAAACTGCTACTCATCACCTGTTCGAGTAGCCACATTAAGGAAGTTGTCACAACATGTGTGGTATGACCTGTGTCAAGTAAGCTATCCTGTCAGTCCTGAATGGTTGTGATAGTAAGCATTCAGAATACTAGTTATTCATATCTCAGAAGCAAGGTAGCCAGTAATGACACTTGTGTTTGTAAACGTATATTACCCAGTCAACCAAAATACGACATTTACAATAGCAACACAAGTTCAGTGGCTTTGATTTGACATAAATAAGTCTGAAATAACAAGTTAACAAACAATATTTTATACTTCTGAAAGTATGTTGGCTATCACTTTATTTCACATACTTCACGACATTCCATGGGTCAGATATGGATGTTCAACAGTGGTTGACAATTTGATCGAACAACACTCAATATTGTCAAAGCGCCACCTTCTTTGGTTGCCAGATTTCATTGGAGCCGTGTAGTAAAGCAGTAATTAAGCCTTCGTTTAGTAGATAATCTGGTGTTTAATCTTTGGGCTCTTTGTCGATCATATATGGGTCGGTGAATTGAAATTAATTAGTCAATAATTCTGGATTATGTTTTCTGGATCTGTCTTTACAAATCGAGGTAAATGGAAGCAAAAGCAGTGAATAATTGTTAATAGCAAAATGAGTGGACTGAAAAATAAAGCATTCTGAATACATATGATGCTTACTAGAGACATTTATTTGGTAGTAGTCTCTGTTTTAGTGATTTTTATGTAGTATCTAATATAAACGTAACCCCATAAAAGATCAAGACTTTTACTAATTAGATTGAAGAGTTTACGGTAATCATATTGACTTACGAACGTCAAAGCTTAAGTATTTGAATGTGGACTAGAGTATTTTTCTGTCATCAGTCAATTAACACTTTCTAGAAATGTCCGCGATGAGTGTCAATGGGTCTAAGATGCATTTCAGTAAACATCATGGGAATTCTGTCTAAAATCCTGTATCGAATGTAAAATTTATTTCCCTGGGCATGACGATTTTTGTTTAAGTAATTACGAAATTACCGCTGTGATCGACTTGTTCAGTTCATGGAAATGGCGACAAATTCAAGGTCTATGTTCAATTAAGGGTCTGTTCTAGGGTTTGTCTGTGACACAAATCAAGTGACATTTCAAGTATTCCACCCGGTTATAGAACAAAATGTTTTAGCGACCCCAGAAACAGTGACCAATAATACAAATAGCACAGAACCTACTTATAGTTACCCTAAGCGTCCCAAACCAGAAGTCAAGAGTGAACAGTCGGGTAAGCAAATAATCGCACTCACAACTCATGTGTATAAAAATAGCGCAAATGTCGCCATAAAACTTTATAAATGCAAAGCACTAAAAGAAAAGGTCAATGAAGTTTATCATCTTTAGGAGTAGGAAACACAATATGATGGTAATGGCAAGAGCTTAAAGAGTAAAAATAAGAAGTCACAATTTTCACATCTGGTTTTCCAGTGACTTCTGCTGACCTAACGTTCAAGACAAATTCGTATTTAGGAGACACCGTATGGTGAGGCTTATTCGTCTCTTTTAAAGTATTTGTTTCAACCCTCAGCGTGTTAATGAGCTCATGATGGACAATAGTAAACTTCCAGTCTGAGTTTCAAGTGCCATTTGACATAAGTTTAGGTAGCCATTCTGACCTGCTATCAAAATACTTGTAGAACAAATTGCAAAATATTTAGGTTTGGAGAAAGCTAGGTATCAAGGTAGCCATTAGGATAGGCCTGATTGGTAACGATTGTGAGCCTTCAGAATACCAGTTATTCTTATTCCAGAAGCCGAACCAACAATAATAACACTTTATTGTTTGGTATCACAGAGTTTATAACAGCAGTACAAGTTCATTGGCTTTGATAAAATATAAACAAGTTTCTGAACGTATATTGGCTACCACTTATTCCACCAACGTCAAGACCGATTCTAATCGGGGAAGTATGGGGTCCAACAACAGAAGACAATTCGACCAAACAATGTTCAGTAGCATCAATGACACTAGGAATAAACGTTAATGTTTAAACAGTATGTCTGCAAAAATACTTAACTATGTCAAATCAACAACGCTCATTTTTTGCAACTTAGATGTTGGTAGAGCCTCAGAATGCAATGTAAATCCTGTTCCAGTCCTATAGAGTAGCCAGAACCACGACTAATACAATCAAATTTAATCCCACCCAACAAGTTGATACAAAAGACATTGATACTATGTCATTCTTTATTTCACTTCTGTCAACATAACTACACAGGGTATACAAAGATAAAAAATAATGGACATAATGGACGAAGTTATACTTATGAACAACATTGTCTCCCAGTAGTAACGCGAACGCTTCTCAACCGATTCTAGAAACAATGTTGGCCGATAATGGTGTTCAGTCAAGCCAAACGAGATGGTGCCAAAACACCGCCTCTCGTGACACACTGTGTCAACTTTGATTATGCCAGATTATAGGTATTGATGATGCCGGATATTTTACTGACATTAATAAGTTATTGGAAAATTCCTAATATACAAATGACCAGTATATTCGCATGTATATAACATTCTGCATAATAGGATATTTAGATTAAGTATTGCCACCCAATAATTAGATGAGGCATCGACCACAACACAGTTCAAAGAATCTTGAGAGAAATCAGAAACACATTTTTCAGACGATGATACTATATATTTGATAATAGTGAATGTCAAATTAACTATGCTAGTTTTCTACGACCAAGGAACTACTGGAGTTTATAAATTGTAATGCAATTCTTCAATTAATCAGATGGTTTCTTAAACGAGTGACTGGAAAATTATTTTCCTAATAATGCTAACTTTGTTGATTCTCATCAGCGTTATTTTATAGCCCTGTTGCAGTCCTGTTGTGGATAACTACGATTATCATAATGAACTTTACGCTTGATCAATCTCAGAACATGTTTGTTGTAGACTTTAAAATTTTCATCTGATACATTTCATAATATGCCGACATGTTGCACTCACTGTACCAAATTAATCGTACATTTTAAACTAGAGTATACCTTTCTTCAAGAATAAACTATTATTTTTTACGCTAGGTTACTACCAAATTCATGTTAATGCGTGTATGAAGGAATACTCAAGTTAAGTTCAATATTTGGAAGCTTTTGATCTTTGTCAATGAGGAGTGTGAATATGGTCTCAGCGTAAACGTCTAGACCACTTAATCCGGATAATATATATATATATATAATATTAGTTGTTACACTGTTGTTCGCAAATGCCGGAACAACACCTTGAAGCACAGAAACTAGTAAATGTGATATTATAACTGTTTTATATAAGCAGAACATACAGTTAATGATGCCGTCAGCTTCTTTACAAGATGTACGTTTCTCTTTCGGAATACATTTGGCCTAGAATGTTGTCCCTGATTGTTACTGCGAGAGTAAACTGCTTATTGTAAATAATTTCAGGCCGAGGTCATGTTCAGATTACTTGATTTTGATCTTCATCTATAGGCTTCTCTGGTTTGTGAAAGACAAGTGACTTATTTTTTTTTGTTTGCTATGATTAATATTACGTTTTCTTTATTGTGCATAAAATTAATTTCGTGGTGGTTCCTCCTGCTTTGATATTAATGTCCATTTAATACTTACCGTCACTAGAATGAAGCACCATAGAAGTGACTAGTTAGTGGCCACTACTTTTGTATAATGTTTTTGCTTTTCACTTCCATAAGGAATACATCACAAAGTGCACTCACCGTAATCAAAACACTCACCTGTCACCTAAACGCATATCTTTAAAGAAATAAACAGTTCGCTAACTAAAGTTTTAGTGTAGGTTAATCATAGGGTCTCTACTGAGAGAACTGCAAAGTTTGTCAACACTACTGATTATTGTTTTACTAGACGAGGTCGATCTCCGCGGCAAACCGTAGATTTTCTAAACGCATTGCTACTGCTTAGCGTCACATACTGTTAGTGTTCCAAGATGTCACTCAGTGATTTCTTTGCTAAGCAAAGTAAGAAAAAGTCGAAGAAAAAACAAAACCCAACGGAGTTAATGGATATGCTCACAAAAGGCGGCGATTTAATAAAATCTCACCAAGAAGCTAATGCCCAGCTAGAAAGCAAGCCTGTTATTTCCGAGGTAACTTTGAGCTCACTTCTTGATCTGTGAATTAGGAAGATGATGAGTGGGAAATAATAGATGATGAAAAGGAAGTCGATTTACAGAACATTCGAATAAACATATTAACCTCCACCAATATTGATGATTCTTCCAAACAGTCGAAAAGTAAGGATTCTAGCGAGGGTGATGGTGAGTCGGCAGTCGAGAAAAAGGTTTGGGGTGCAAAACCTGTTGAAACTCGTAAGTTGCTGCTGAATGTTATGTATTGTTCGTTGGTTTGTCCTGACCTTAGACTCCCTAATAAGCAACTAAATATTATCAGATTAATATAGACCCGTGCACAAATCTGTTCACCATAACTCCGGGAGTTGTATATACCTTAAGGACGTAGTGGTCACTTGTGTTTATCGCTTGTAGGTAGGAGCTTAGTGTTATTTTCTGATTTGCTAGCTATCTTCTTTTAGATCTCGTGCTCTATTATTCTTTTATGCATACCTCTATTTCATTCTTACCTGTCTAGCTATATTGTATTATTAATCTTTTTAATTTGATCCTATCGTGCTAATTCGTTATGGCAACTGGGGCCGATGCACATATGTTAGTCCCGATGTACATGATCGATTGGTTACATGTATGTTGCTCAAGATAGCACATTGTAAACGTCTCTGTATAATCCCATCTTATATTTTGTTTCTAAAACCAGTGACGTTTATCTGGATATTTGAAGAACGATAACACATGATATGGTCTTTAACTTCGTATATTTATTTTTTTATCGTTTCGCCGACTTTTTCCAGTGTCGTGCTACGCATAATTACAGTGTTCCGTCTGGGATACCCTCACTTTTGACCTGAGTCACAGTATGTGATTTTCTCTGAGTCCCACAATAATTATGTCTAGTGTATGACGGACCCCATCGTTCCATCAAGTTTCTCCTTATTTTCTGTTCCGTCGTCCTTCAGCTCATAGGTAAATATTGTTCTTTATACAATCTTTTACATAGGATATTTACCTTTGTATCCACCACATTAAATATTTCCTAGTCTTGCTAATATTGGTTTTTCGTCAAATTGATGTGACTATTTTTTGCTTTTCACCTTTTCCGTATTTTATGTAGTCACATTTTATTCGTTAATAAACATTCATTTTTGTAGCCGAAGAATCCGTTGAGCCAGTTGCTCAACCACCACCTAAACCTAACATCTATGTTCCTGCTCCTTTAAGACCCGGAGGCAGTGCTTTCGGTGCTGTGGCTGCGAAACCGGACGTAGCCAGTTCAATGGATTTTCCTGCTTTAGATGCATCTGTAAATGAGCCTCAGAAGAAGGAAATTCAATCAAATAAGGATAACATTGATGAAAAATCATGGCAACAGGCAGGTATACGTCGGGCTAATCCAGTGTCTAATGCATCGCCGATAGCCGCCAGTACTACACTGTCTCCCTATGTTCCGCCAAGTTTGCGACAGTCAGGGAGTCCGAATTTTAAAATAATGAGTCCTAGTCATGTGGGGGATGGTTTCAAGCCTCGGGATAACCCACCTCTCCGTTCAGATATAGATCTAGGGTTTAAAAGATTTTCTGAAAGCCCAGGAACCTGGGAATCTGCCCCTTCAAGCGGTGGTTGGGCTAGAGGAAACATTATCAGTAGAAATTCTGGTAACAATCCTATGGCTGTACATTTACCATCAAATACTGTGGATACCAGTCTTCACACGCCTTCAGAAAATACAAATGGATGGACTAGAAATGTAAATGTGAAAACTTACAAGTAAGTTATGTTCTTAATGCAATATGTATAGTATTTTGCCGATCAATAAGACCACTTTGATCACATGACTAATAGTATCATCGTAAATGAACATTTCAAAAACTATATTTTCGAACTATACATTTAATAAGTCCCTCCTGGGTCCCTTGGACCACTTGCAAATCATTCTATAATAGTAATAAAACCGATTTTTGTGAAACGAAATACAGTAGGCTTGGCACTCTTCTATGTTGAAATATTAAATACTCAATCAGAGTTCAGTAGTTTTCACTAATGCTTTTCGTCATTGCATAGACCATTAGGAAGGTTAATCTTATCTCTGTTTAGATGTTTGCTGTTAAATTGTTTTCATGTAGATGTTTGTTTGGTCTTCAGCAACTGTGTTAGTTCTGCCGTCATATTGATATCATTCAGTCAATACAACGTAGAACTTTGTACATGCGTACATCAGTTCAACTTGTCATGCCTCAATTAGCAGATAGAGATTAAATTGTAGGATCAAATCCCAGAATAGTGGAGGTAGAGATAGTATTAATGCAGACGATGAAATTTAAGAAAATATATTTAAGTAAAAAGAAAGTCTTATGAATTCTGAAGCTTAGAATTTTGGAGAAGACTAGGAATAGATTTACCTACTCCATTGCCAACGATTTTGAGCGATATCACCCAAAGTCTACCCATTGCTTACGATCATCACGCGGACTCCAACGAGTCAGCCCGCACCTATTAACATGGCTCAGTTTAATTGTCAATGACTTCATGGATTAGTGCCATGTTTTGGTTTGGCCACCCCTAGCTTTCTTCCAGCCTACTCCCACAACTGACAACATTGCTCGTCGAGTTAGGCGGTGGTTGGGCATAGATCACCCACGTCCTAACCACCTCAGCTGATGAAGACTTATTACTTCATCAATAGATTTACCATACTTACCTAGTACTCTATTCCTAATCCATGTATTGCTTACTCCGTGGTCCCAACAAACACGAACAATGCTTCGAAGACATCTATGATGAAATACTAGTAACCTACGAATATCCTCTATCCTTAGTGGCCACGTTTCACATCCACAAAGTAGAGTCAAGTAAAATTGGGGAATGCGGACATCCTTGACGAACACTAATTGAGATAATCATTTCCGATGTCAATCCGCCATTAGCTCCTACTCGATATGTGGTGTTCGAGTAGAGAGCTTGTATAAGGCTAATGTACTTCTCTGGCATGCCTTTCAATGATAGAGATTGCCACATAACCTCACGATCGATAGAGTCAAACATCGCCTTATAGTCAAGGGATATAGCTAGTGTTTGGCATCTAAAAGTGTCTATGTTCCAGAACTTGCTGAAGTGTGAATATTTAGTTTATACAATCACGTCCAGGTCTGAAACCATCTTGGTTTTCTCGAGTTCGCTCTTCATGAGCTTTAGTTAGACGTCGAAGTATAATTGAAGCCAATATTTTGACACTATATTCGTTAAACAGACACCTTAGTAATTGTTACAAGTGGACTTCTGTTCTTTATTATAGACTGGGACGGTTAGTGTTCTAGACGAATCAGATGGGATTATGTCCAGTTCCCAGATTGTAGCCAAGATCCCAGTTAATCTCGCTGCTAAAACTGGACTACCATCCTTAAATATCTCAGGGGTAATCCATCAGGTCCTGCTGCTCTCCTTTGCTTTAGATTCCCTGTGGCCTTCTCAACTTCGCTAAGACTTGAGGGGACTGGTATCAATGTGCTATTTAGGTTGCTTGGGAATGGTGGGTAACTGGGATGAGACCGAGGGCCAGTTGAACCATTCCTTAAAGTGTTCTGCCCATCAGTCCAACCTTCTTGATTGACAGTGAACAATGGTCCCATCTTTTTCCGAGATAGTTGGATTTCAGATACCCATTTCCTTGATAAGTCTGAACAGTTGTCAACTGTTACCCATTGCCACTGCCTTTTCCATTTCTTTAGTTCGCGCCACCCACCACTGCTCACGACCACTGCGTAGGCTTTTAACCAGCTTGTGTTTAGGTAGCCATCGCTCTTCATCGTGTTCAGAGGCAAACGGGATGTGTTGCCGAGTATCTATCAGTTCAGCAGATGCAGCCGAAATCCACTGAATTTTCTTAGCTTTATGGCTTAGTTTACAAGTAGATATCACTGCTGTTTCAACAGCTTTTTGGATATCACTCCAAACTGACTCGGAGTGGGTATCGTTTATACAGTTAACTAATTGGCTTTCTAATTGTGCCTAAAATGTATTCTTGACTTTTTCATTATTTAGTTGGATTCTGAGGGGGATTCTTGCGTGGATCCTTTACGTCCAGTGAGACGCAAACTAATATGCGCTCGTACAAAAGCATGGTCTTAGTCTAAACATGTACTCCAAAATGGCGGCAGTCTTGTATTGAACCTCTCCAACAGTGGCTGACGGCATTGTGAACTATTTGAATCCGGTTTTCTCTTACGAGTCATATTTTCTTAAATCTTATCTATCTGTTTTAGTGTTTGCTGTTAAATTGTTTTCATGTAGATGTTTGTTTGGTCTTCAGCAACTGTGTTAGTTCTGCCGTCATATTGATATCATTCAGTCAATACAACGTAGAACTTTGTACATGCGTACATCAGTTCAACTTGTCATGCCTCAATTAGCAGATAGAGATTAAATTGTAGGATCAAATCCCAGAATAGTGGAGGTAGAGATAGTATTAATGCAGACGATGAAATTTAAGAAAATATATTTAAGTAAAAAGAAAGTCTTATGAATTCTGAAGCTTAGAATTTTGGAGAAGACTAGGAATAGATTTACCTACTCCATTGCCAACGATTTTGAGCGATATCACCCAAAGTCTACCCATTGCTTACGATCATCACGCGGACTCCAACGAGTCAGCCCGCACCTATTAACATGGCTCAGTTTAATTGTCAATGACTTCATGGATTAGTGCCATGTTTTGGTTTGGCCACCCCTAGCTTTCTTCCAGCCTACTCCCACAACTGACAACATTGCTCGTCGAGTCGAGTTAGGCGGTGGTTGGGCATAGATCACCCACGTCCTAACCACCTCAGCTGATGAAGACTTATTACTTCATCAATAGATTTACCATACTTACCTAGTACTCTATTCCTAATCCATGTATTGCTTACTCCGTGGTCCCAACAAACACGAACAATGCTTCGAAGACATCTATGATGAAATACTAGTAACCTACGAATATCCTCTATCCTTAGTGGCCACGTTTCACATCCACAAAGTAGAGTCAAGTAAAATTGGGGAATGCGGACATCCTTGACGAACACTAATTGAGATAATCATTTCCGATGTCAATCCGCCATTAGCTCCTACTCGATATGTGGTGTTCGAGTAGAGAGCTTGTATAAGGCTAATGTACTTCTCTGGCATGCCTTTCAATGATAGAGATTGCCACATAACCTCACGATCGATAGAGTCAAACATCGCCTTATAGTCAAGGGATATAGCTAGTGTTTGGCATCTAAAAGTGTCTATGTTCCAGAACTTGCTGAAGTGTGAATATTTAGTTTATACAATCACGTCCAGGTCTGAAACCATCTTGGTTTTCTCGAGTTCGCTCTTCATGAGCTTTAGTTAGACGTCGAAGTATAATTGAAGCCAATATTTTGACACTATATTCGTTAAACAGACACCTTAGTAATTGTTACAAGTGGACTTCTGTTCTTTATTATAGACTGGGACGGTTAGTGTTCTAGACGAATCAGATGGGATTATGTCCAGTTCCCAGATTGTAGCCAAGATCCCAGTTAATCTCGCTGCTAAAACTGGACTACCATCCTTAAATATCTCAGGGGTAATCCATCAGGTCCTGCTGCTCTCCTTTGCTTTAGATTCCCTGTGGCCTTCTCAACTTCGCTAAGACTTGAGGGGACTGGTATCAATGTGCTATTTAGGTTGCTTGGGAATGGTGGGTAACTGGGATGAGACCGAGGGCCAGTTGAACCATTCCTTAAAGTGTTCTGCCCATCAGTCCAACCTTCTTGATTGACAGTGAACAATGGTCCCATCTTTTTCCGAGATAGTTGGATTTCAGATACCCATTTCCTTGATAAGTCTGAACAGTTGTCAACTGTTACCCATTGCCACTGCCTTTTCCATTTCTTTAGTTCGCGCCACCCACCACTGCTCACGACCACTGCGTAGGCTTTTAACCAGCTTGTGTTTAGGTAGCCATCGCTCTTCATCGTGTTCAGAGGCAAACGGGATGTGTTGCCGAGTATCTATCAGTTCAGCAGATGCAGCCGAAATCCACTGAATTTTCTTAGCTTTATGGCTTAGTTTACAAGTAGATATCACTGCTGTTTCAACAGCTTTTTGGATATCACTCCAAACTGACTCGGAGTGGGTATCGTTTATACAGTTAACTAATTGGCTTTCTAATTGTGCCTAAAATGTATTCTTGACTTTTTCATTATTTAGTTGGATTCTGAGGGGGATTCTTGCGTGGATCCTTTACGTCCAGTGAGACGCAAACTAATATGCGCTCGTACAAAAGCATGGTCTTAGTCTAAACATGTACTCCAAAATGAGCGGCAGTCTTGTATTGAACCTCTCCAACAGTGGCTGACGGCATTGTGAACTATTTGAATCCGGTTTTCTCTTTACTGAGTCATATTTTCTTAAATCTTATCTCCGATCTCTATTCCTTTCCATTAATACTAACTCTCTTACTACCTCCCGTACTGTGGGATTTGATCCGACAATTTAATGTCTATCTGTTAATTTGGGTATAGCAACTTGAACTGGTGTACGCATGTACCAAGTTCTACGTTGTATCTGTCTGTCTGAGTCCGGCGTTGAGTTGGTTGTGGGGATTACCATGTCAGCTGATGTCTTTCCTTGTGTTTAAAGTTGGTGCTTGCAAGAAACTGACAGTTATCTGAACATAGTTGTAATAAACGATTGCCATTATCTGTTTGTTGAGCCTCAACACCATAAAATCCACCTAGGTGCCTTTTGGTTTCGTCTAATCTACCTACTTGGGCATTAAAATCACCAGCCACTATCACTATATCAGTGTGCTTAGGTTTACGGAGGTCGAAAAGCTTTCTGTAAAATTCATCTTCTACTTCATCTAAGCCACAATCAGTGGGAGCGTAGGCAAAGACAACAAAGAGGCAATGGCGTGTGTCCCTATCTTTCCGTGTTCTTACTGTCCCATTTAGACCGTCTGTTGGAATCCAGTCAAGGAGAGCCTATTCAACTTTTGAACTTAGTGCTATACTTACACCAACAAGGCCTCGAGTGGTAGCGGTAGGGTCTCCGGAAACACGAAGAGTGAACAGGGCTGGCTTTTTCTTTTGACAAGGTGAGGTCAAGAGGATCACAGCACTTGGATCCTGTATACGCGTCTCAAAGACGCAGTAGACATTGATGGAGCTGGAATCTAGAGTCATAGCTAGGGAGGCTTGATGTCCTATTTGGCATAAAATTCGAACGTTAAAAGCTTCGACCAGGAATAACATTTTTTGAACTCGATCCATTAGCATCGGTGGTTTGAGATTATGCTAGAAGGGTTAGTCTCAGGGTTAAGAAAGTTATTAAGAGATGAGAGTAGGATATGACCTCGAACAAAGTGATCTCGTGTGTTATTAGAATAATCAGGGCGGTTTTGACTTCCTGGTTGCCTACATCATGGAAAGATATTTCTTCTTGAGGTACCTGAAAAAGAAACTGGGTTAGTGTTGGTCATAGTGACTTGTGAACGCGATCGCAGAGCCCAAGGAACAAATGCTTGTAGCCGATCACGCACAACCTTGTAATGGGAAGTTTTTAAGTGTTGGTTCCGTTCTTCAGAAGGTCTTACTGCCGGATACGTATATCTGTGGAGTAAGTTAAGGTGTGACATGTTTAGTGTCGACCATTTCTAACCGCTTCCTTCCTTTGTGAGAAGGCAGCATCGCTGTAGATGCTGGTTATCCGAGGGAAACACCTTACTGTTGTAAAACCCCACTGCAGTCAGCAGTACGACTTCGCCCTCAGATCTTAGGTTGCTGTCTTTAGTCTTATCGCTCTCCACCAGACCTGCTTGGCATGGCAGGAACATGCGTTCCAGCTAATATAGCTCTGTTGGTTCATCACAATATGCAAGCCTGACCATTACGTCAAGGTAGCGGCTACGGTCGTGGTCATATTGATATTGCTATGACCGTTCCTCAACACGCGACGAATATGTATAGTACCATACGAAATAATCGCCCATAAACATACATTGTTTGGCTTATTACCCTATATCAGATTTATGGTGATAAAGCCTGGTTATTACAACTAAATATTCTAGTGAAGATAGCAGACGCGACCTTCAATCCACTTAGTAATCAACTTTTTCTTCCTTTTTAGGGATAGTGTACGGGAGGTGCCTGGTCTAGCAATCGACTTAAAGAACCGATTTACAGCATTTAATGAGACTTGAAATTAATCACCAGTTGGTCGCCATCAGTCTATTCGTTTGGATTTCCATCTCATAAAAATAGTTATTAATGATTTGGAAGTGATATTTTAAACATTTTTGAGGGCGGAAACTTGTGCAGTTGACCATAAATTAATTTTCAATAAGTTTTCATTATTACTGAAATGTTTCACTTATGTTTATTTTTCTCCTGTTACAACAAGTAACTTTGGTGAGTAACCTTATTTTGACAGGTGTGGTCGACTTTTACTCAGCACCTTCATACTACTGAACTTATTTCTAATGTGACTGTTTCTAAAGCAACATCTAACTGTTCAAAAGTTTTATTATGATGAGATATGAAATTTATTATTTTTTTGATTATGCGTTTGTCTAATTTAACATTTTACAGTTATTTTGCAGTTCGTGAGATTAGTGCATGTTATTCGAGTAGGTACTTATTTTTCTTTTAAATAACATGAAGTTTTGTAAAGACAAATTGTACCTGTTTTAAATCCCAATTATTCAAATGAGAATTTATGGTATGTAGTTTAGTTCTGACTTGGGATCAGCCTATGTCAATTAGGTTGTGCATGCGCAATTATCATGTAGTTACTCCATAAAATCATAAATACAATTTTTGTGAAGATGTATTCAACAAGCGTAATTTATATATGAAATGAACAAAACAAAGTTTTTATTGATGCTATACTTTATGTGTGGATCTGGAACTTGCTCTTGTCCTGTTCTTGTTTCCCTCATTACATTTTAGACTATTCGTGTGAATGGAAGCTGGGTTTTAGTCATTCCAGTGTGATTGATCGGAGAGTGATGAGATTAAGCAACTGCTGTTAGCAGACAAAGTAACGTCGTCTAGCGATTCTCGTTCTCATTGTTATTAAATTGTCGCTACTCATTTGCCATTCATCTTGTCAATTTCACCTCGTGCTTACGCGGTTATGGTAGCTCAAACTAAAATACATTTGAGCGACTTTCTATATTGATGGTGACTGACTGAAGTAGTATTGTGATTAGCTTTCTTTATGGTACTGAATTATATTGTAAAAGTGGCTAAAGGGACTCTTTCTCTCTAAGAAACAGACAGAATTTCCCGAGCACAGTAAATAAAGAGCTGCAAATATTACATTATAGTTTTCGAAGCACTTCGAACGGAGAAAAAATAATTACTGCCATTGTATACTTAGTGGAGCAGTAGCATAATAGCTGAAATATTCTGTTATTAAGACTTAAGATCACATCTCACATTATGACTTAACTCAAATACCAAGTATGAGTACATGTAATCTGTATCCATTCTTTGTATGAGGGCTAAGAAAACTTTGCCCAAATAGAAATAGTTGAAGAGGAGTTTGGATCTGTAGGTATTTTTTGTCGTGAATTGAGATTTTTTTAAGCATAAGTCAGAATTATTGGAATGTATTCCTAACCTATTTCATATGAGATAAAGTTCGTTCTACATTGATGTCAGTCAACAACTATATCAGTTGTTACTATTTATTTCACCAAATGCATTGACAATAGTATAATCGACGAAATCCCATTACAAATGCAAACATGCTTTGTAAGTTTTATTAACTTCCATACTGGAGGATGGTATGATGTTTTAAGCTTTGTTCTCTCTCCTTTTGCACTTATTAGTGAACGACATAATTTCAATATTCAGTAACTCATCACTTTTATTTGTATGGGATATAGTGAAGTGATTTTAGCTGGAAGGAATGTTACTTATGTCATAAATCAAAAGTAACAAATTTCATAGTTGTTACATAGGATGAATTTTTGATGAATGGCTAGTATTCAAAGACTATTTTTCTGAAAATTGTGATTGTTTATGCAGTAAACATGTTGCTTTAATTATGCATTCCACTCGTCTGGATCTCTTGTTTAATTTATTAAATGTTATTACATGATTGCCATTCATGAACACTGACTAACCAACTATGTATGTGTTACCCGTTTTCTTATCATTATTGTCTTTGTTTGATGTTCATGTTATTATTCTAATTAGTTTTGATTTGGGTGAATATACGTGTACAAATGAGTTCTTGGAATATATGACAGGCATATATTTGAGACTTAGCTTATTAATCTAGTACTCTTACAATCCAGTCGATCATGTGTCTTGATAAAATATTTATCTTATAAATAGTGATTTTATTGCTCTGACAACTAGTTCCATCTTGCAACATAGCAGTCCCAATTCTGCGTACAAAATTCATATTCAGGCATCTAGACCATTCATTACCTTGATTACATATCGAAACCGAACCATAAGTAGAATTCCGACAAACAGAATATCGATGTTAAGCAATAATTTTATATTCTATTCGTATAAATATTTCTGTCCACTTAATAGAAAGATCTCCGGGCCATATAACTTTGCAGGAAGTGTCTCTCTGTTGAAAGTCAGATATTCGTTAATAGAACACCATTTCCTAGCAATTAGCTATGCATTTGGTTTGGTAAATGATCCAGTGGTCCTTAACTAGTAATGTGGTATAACGAATAAACTTACAGTAGTTTTGTATTATTGTAAATAGTGTTCTGTCATGCAACATGTATTTAAATTTGTAAATCAACATATAACCCTAAATTCGATTTCTATTTAGTTTTTATTAATTTATTTTTATCAATCACTTTTACACAGCATTTATTTTCATATAACTATGATATTAAGTTCAATTAAATCAATGGATATTAGCATAATCAAGAAGTAGAATCCTGGTGTATTTTATGTAAACATCCATTTTTTAAACAGTTATAAATAATGGAACATTATGGGAGGGGGATTACTTTTACATGTATTAATTAATTCGACACGCAGCTGACACGTATATTTATTCTAGTGTATTTCGTATTGTTATTTGTAATTATTACTAATAATCCTAGGCCTTAATGTGTTATTTAAAATAATTACTTCTCTGTCGTAATTAATCAGTGTGCAACTAAGAATTTACGTTTTAAGTTATTAAAAATATCTGCGGCTCGGGCGGAAGGATTTAGAGTCGTGTTCTCTGGACTGGATGATTTAAGTTGTAAAACTTTCATTATCTTTTTGGATAACATCATCTGTTTGAAGCATATTCTAATGATATCGTTTGGAAGGATAACAAAATATTCATGGCTAAACTATTCAGCACATTGAACAGGACATCATTACTTGTGTTTCTATCGTTAGGAAGCTTGCTTTATAATATACAAATCTAGTTAGCCACAATTAAGACAAATAGAAGCGAGCCTGTTATGGTTTTTCTGCGGCACAATTGATATACCCACAAATATCACTCTTCTACAGGTAGATTCTCGTTTTAACAAACCATCATTTAGAAAAATGGAAGGCTAAGTGACAGGTTTATTAGACCATACTCTGAAACATTTTAAGGGACTATTGAGGTACATACACTTTCGCTTGTTTAGTAATTGATAAGTTACAAACTCCCTTTGTGGTTTCAACTTTACACTTGCCTCACTGTGATTATCTTGTTTGATTTGCCTTAAGAATAAATTGCTGCACAAATCTGTGCATCTGACTCTGGTTTCACGCAACCTAATGCTAGGAAGGATTTCACACTTTTCCCATACTGCTTCATCCTGAAAGCGCTTATTCACTGTTTAAGAATAATAATAATTTTACATCCATTATTTCACAACTAACTGTTATTATTGACTACTTAGTGTATAAACGAGAGTTAAATTTCTTAAACATGTTCATCCATTAGACTAGTTGCATTATCTTCTGCTATTTAATCACTTGATCAACGGGTAACGGATTACATATGTGGAAATAACTATTGTGAAACGACTAGAAAACCACGTACGACATCTGCTATGTGAACTACAGATATTAGGTCGTAGTTAGATTAGGTCTAGCTAAATATAAATCCTATGTACATGTAATTCTAGTTTTCCAATTGACTTTACGCATATATACGATCAATCGGATGCACATAAATAAAGAGGTTGATACGAAGAATCAAGTAGGAATGTATTTTTGAACTTAAGTAATCCAACAAGCGACCAAAATTCAAACAGGAGAGTTCAATCACAACTTGAACGTGCACACGCAATGGAATGTACAGTTTTAAAGTTATTGTGTTATGGGGATAACCTAGGTCTCTACATAACTAGTTATTTGTCTAACCGTATTATCATTTTTTGGTTTTGCATTTTCATAATATTCATAAGTGTGGCATTCTTTTTCTGGTCAACTAACTTCATATCTAGTTGTTATTGATTATATATCGTCTTTTTCCCTTAAATGATTCTTGCTTATTTTAGATCTGTTTATCTAGTCTATGTAATTTGCTTTAGTGCAATTTACCAAACATTTATTATCATTGTATTAATTGCTTCATTTAATAGTAATATAACTTATTTATGTCAATTCTTCTATATCCTCATAACTTTGTTTAGAACGTGTTAAATTGTATAATTCACTATACTTTATTTCTAGTATTATTTAATGTGAGCTTTTGTTTCTTTATCTCCAATATAAAAGTACATTCCTTTAACAGTTATATGACACTAAATTATTTTTGTATTTGTTGAGTAAATATACTCCACGTGATACTAACTCCTAAGGTGCTCAATGTATTTCTGATTACGGCTGCTTAACGTTTTTATATAGAATTTCAATATTCACTTATCAAATTCTAGCACTTGTTTTGCTAAAATTCTCTTGTTGAGATATATGCATTAAATGACTTTCCTAGAGAAAATCTGGCTTATTTTTAAGGAATAAGGTTTGGTATAACAAGGGTTCGAAAACACATTACTCAGTATGTAACCGTAGGATACTTGTATCTAGTTCCATATTTTTCAAGAAGAGCACTCCGTCGTAGTCTATGGAGTCTATAGCTTGAGAAGTTCAGGACTGGTAGCATCGTTACAAAGGAACTTTTGTTTATTTAAGTGTCTTACTTTTCACAGAAGTTTTTTTTAGATGGCTTCAGATTAAATAAGTCTGTATATAATGATGGGCGACTCAGCCTATAATATGTAAGGTATAGTGTTTTGTTGATTTATTACAGCGATAAGTTTTCTCCATTAAGGTCTTTTGGCGAACAAAAAAACTAATTGTGATGTTAATTGTTAATCACAGTATGAATCAAAGTACATATACATGTGTTTCCTCTCTTTCTTGATGATTATTCTTTAAATAAATTTTTCCCTAATTATGTTAATAACGGTCGTAAAAATGCTTATTACTATTTGATGTATAGTTGAAACATATAATGATTTACTTTTTTTCTTGAAATATCACATTCTGTATTTTATTAAAAAACGCTTCAGAAACAATGTATAGTGGATTATATTAAAGAATACTTGTTAGTTGTATTAGTTGTGCTGAATTTTTATCGTCTACGACTACTAGACAGTAATCAAACCACTTTCTATTATAATGGTATACGTAGAAAGAATGAAAACCCTAGTTTGGAATCCATTAGACTGTCTTTGTAAACTGTTGATTATATATATCCTTTGAAGTGATGGGGAAGATTTGTAGCTTATGAATGGTTTTGTTTTCTTTAAAGTGATTCATTTTTTAAGCTTTCACTTTGTACACGACATCGAAGCTAACTTCAGAAGAATGTAGCTTCTATGGTTTCTTTTCAAGTGGCTAAAAGCCTGTCCTACCATCATTAAAAATTGGTTGCTGCCTATAATCAGGTTATTTCCCCTTGACTTAATTTATCTATTTGTTCCTTTGTCGTTATGGTTGTTTATGATGGTTCTCATTGTTTCGTGGATTAGCTGTACTTAACTTTATCTATTGATTTGTGTATTCCGAGCTTATACTACTCATCTTTCTTTCTCTTTTTGCATTTGTTTAAGTTGTAGCAGCAGATGTAACTCTGGACATAATATTTTGCTCATTATACTTTTCTCTGTTGTATGTCCGCTGAATGTGTGATTGAACTCAGTTTGGAAGTTACTTCCTTCCGGCACTTGTCTCGATTCTGTGCTTGTTGTATTCCAATATGATTCTTATAAATTCATCGTTACAGACTTCCGAGATATGCATCTACCCGATTGTTTGTGGATGTGTATTAGTCAAACAGATATACGGTTATTTATAGATAATTTGTAATTATATTATTACTGAGCATAGTACTATTGCAGTCCATTATTAACAAGCACTAGCGATTCATACTCCCCTAAAAGTCTTTAAGGTTTATCCATAAGAACTCGTATCGATAGTCATTTACATCTATAGACATAATAGTGGCTACCAGAAAGTATTTGGTGTCTATGAATATAGAATAGGTTTAACGAAATTTTTCTCTAAGTGGTTCCTAAGGAGTTATTACATAGCGTCACCACAAAAACGAAGCTTCCAGACTAAGTTGTATAGTCTATAGTGTAACTATTATCTTTTCTCCATATTAACTTGGCTTACTATATTTTTCTTTAATTTGTTTGTAGTCTTTCCGACTAATACCATTCATTCATTACGGTGATTATCTCATAGAATATGATTCATTAAAAATTATTAATGATTATTAAATTCATAAAATGGTGTTAAGTCAAGGTAATTTTCACTTCCAATTGAGGTCGAATCATCTTCTAATATACGTCTAAGTCTTGTGATAATAATGCGGCTTACTGAATTTTGTGAGATCTGAAGAGTAAGATTTTCTTATATCATATTGGCACGAACTTTAAGTGTTTGTGACTATTTTAAATTTTAGAAAATAGCAAGTGTTTGGTGTTTTCTGAACACTGTTGAGGAATCAATTATAATAATCTTCAATACCTAGTTCAGGTGCCTCATGTGTACTTTTGTCCTTGACGTTTTCACAAATATGTTACCACTTATCGTAATCAATATATTCCTCCCCTGTGTGTGTGCTTGCTCATTTCTTTGTTATATTGTTTGTGAAATATTTTGGTCTGACCTCCTCATTCGTTGACCAGTTCCCACCCCTTTGCGAATGTCTATATTTGAAACATTGCTATGCCTACATGCACATATAGGTTTCTGATTAGATTCTTTATTGCCTGAAATACTGAATCACGTAGTTACTAGATACCCTTGATTGCTGAATGTTGTTTGCTTGTGATTCCTATTGTTGGTTACTACTATACACCTACTACTACTACTTCTGAGTTCTCACTGTGTTATTACGTGACTGCGGTTCGTGATTCTAGGTGCTAATAAGAATATCATACCATTTCTATGGTTTGGTCAGAAATGACAGGTTTTCAAACTTCCTGGAATTTTATTTGACAGGCTTTTATTAGTTCAGGTCTCAAATAGGGGGTTTTCCCACCGAATAGTAAACCACTGAGGGTGAGTAGGGTAACTTTATAATTGTAGAAGATGCCGTCTAGGAATTGCTCACTGAATCCTCACTGCAGTAATTCACTCCTGACGTTTGATAGTAAGTCGGCTGGATGACGGCTGCTAACAAGACTATGCAATTAATGCACAAACAAACTTATTTATAAAGTACTATTCTCTAAGCTTTTGTTGTAAAATAGCAAGCATCACATGTATAGAAATTTTCAAATGAAGAAGTAGCGACTGAAGGATATTAGTCATGTCGGTCAGTCAGTAACAATCTAAAACCTGACGTAGATGTCCGTACGTTCAAGTTGCTATACCCATTAGTACAACGAGATCAAATTGGTGAGAATAACACAATGATAGAACTTGAAAATAAAGGATGATATAAAGGTGCGTACTATAAAATAGTGGAACTCTAGGTTAGGTGAAAACAAAGTGGTGCACTTGCACCGCTGTGATCGACCCTGAGCCATGTCAGTGTCCCCAGCCACTGATTGGGATTATCACACGGACCATCACCTGGTAGTCTGCATCTGTCAACATGACCCAAAAAACCAGTCAAAGACTTCTTGGACTAATGCCATGTTTTGGTGTGGCTACGCCTACTCTTGTTTTATCCTAATTTTACCCCAGACAATGTTGTACGAGGTAGATAATTATCGGGCATACGCAATACATCCCAACCATCTCAGGTGATGAAGGCTCACGACCTCTTCAGTTTATTTGCTTTGCTTTTCTAGTACTCTGTCGAACATCTGTTACTTATTCACATATTCCCATTGCATACGAGCGATACTACTTACATTTCTGTAATCAAGGACCTGACGACTAAGTATATCTTCCATTATCATGAACCGTGTTTCACACCTACAAATTAGAGCCGCAGGTTGCTGTGCAGTGCAGCCTTTCATTGAGAGACAAATGTCTTGCCTGCATCACGAGTGATGATGTTGTTAGAAGACAATCGAGCTTTCTGAACCCTTGCCGAGGTTGTGTCAATGTTTTTCTTGAGTAGGACTATATCGTCTGCCTATTCTAAGTCAATGTGTGAGTTTTCTGGAGGGGCCTAGGTTAAGAAAGTGAGGCTTTTAAGAAAACACTCAAGACAATTTTAAATAGGACGAAGGACAGCAGGTGTACTTGACAAGCTTCGCTTGTCGTTGATATTTCTTGTGTTTGGGTAGAGAGCCGATATGAGGTTTGCGTACTTTCAAAGATTGCCTTTAAATTAAAGACAACTCCACAGAACTCGAACTATGGAATCAAAGGCTGCTATGGAGTCAAGGACTTTGGTAAACATGTCTATGTTCTAGGAGCTGAGTCAGAGCAAGCATCGGATCAATGCATTCTCACTCGAATTTAAACCGACATAATTTTCTACGGCTTGTAGTTTTCTAGCGTTAGATAATCGCTGTATGAACACAGAGGCCAATGGTTTAGACACCATAGTCACACTGAATCTCCTGTAGTCATCACAAGAGATATGTCTCTTTTAGTTTACTGGAACGATTGGCAATCAAGACCAGTCGCATATAGTTCAGTTTCAAGCCAGTGGCTAATATATCAGTCAAACTACCTACCAAAACTGGACCACCGTCCTCATAAATATCTGGAGTCACCCTGACGGATCCTGCGATTTTTCCTTGTTTTAAATTACTTATAACCTTTCCAACCTTGCCAAGAAATGGAGGACATGTGTCAGTTGTCTTCTCGGGTAGTTTGGGAGTATTCAATAGCTGGAGAGTAGTTAGATTACAAAATGAATCGTTCCCGAAGATGTCCCTCCCGTCGGTCCAATTTTATAGACTGAAGGTTAATCATGTGTTCTACTCTCTCGGAAATAATCTCAGTAACAGCCGATTTCTTAACAACAGCGCTCCTAGTGTGGTCTTTCTGCATCCATTTGAATGGATGAAGATACTTTCTCGCATTAGGACGTGATCAGAAACCAAACACGTCTCCCAGAATGAGCTGCCGTTTTCAACGGAGACTCTCCAACATTGGCTGACACATATGAGGCTTATTTGCATCGACCGTTAAGTTGGTGTTCGAGGTCGCCTGGTTTAAAAACATCTCTTTTTTGTTTAATGCTTGCACTGGCTAAAAATAAGCAGTAGTCTGAAAATAATTGCAACTGACGGCCCCCATTACTCGTTTGTTGGGCTGGGATGTATTGTGAGTCATCTAAAAAATTTTTTAGCGTGGTTTACCTTCCCAATTTGGGCTATGATCACAATGTCTGGGTGCTTTGCTTTCTAGAAGAGGCTTAGGAACTTCGTATACGACACATCTTTTAACCCACTTGTGCTTCAGTCAACGGGAGGAGGTCGTAGTCAGAAAAGTCAACGGGGTATTGGTGTGTATCTCTGTCTTTCCGGGTTCATTCTTTGCCATTTAGTCGAACAGCTCAAAAATTACTGCCTGCAGAAATCCACTCGAGAAGCGCCTGTTATACCCGAAAACTCAGTACTATATTTACACCAGAAACGCCACAAAGACTTGCTGTTTGGCCTCCAGATTAATAGACAGTATCTCCACATTCAGTAGTTGAGTGGTCACATTGGGGTCCTGTGTATGTGTTAAGAGGACAGAGTAGACATTAATCGTAACAGACCCTAGAGCTATGGCTAACGAGGCTTGTTGGCCGAAGTTTCGAGCTCGGTTTCAGGAAACTTGTGACAGCATTTCGAGAACTCGATTAACCATAGTAAGGGTGGCAGGAAAAAGTTGTGGATGGAAAGTGAAACTACTCGAAACATATGTAAGAGAACGGATTTAATAGTTAACGGGACGATTTCAAGTGCTGTTTAATTCATTGGGCAGTTACCACTTACGGGTTACAAAAGGTTCCTTCTTCTGAAAAGGAAGGTTGGTTAGAGGTCTTGACAACTGGAGAGTGCGACAACAGTGCCCACAGAACAACTGCTTGAAGTTAATCGCACATGACCTTATACGAAAATGCTTGTAGTTTGCCGCTCTTTAGTGAACCTACCTGGAATAGCAAGACCCGAGGCTTCGAGCATTATAGTTAGCTCATCGCGACGGGCATCAAGTCAATGTATCATCAACTGATAGATTCGATTTTGATTATCTGTTAAGATCTATTCCATTCCTTCCAAACAAAATTTGTTGAATTTTGTTTATTGGAGCGTTGAGTTAGCACACAGTGATTATATAAACTCTGCAAAATTTGTAAGAGTTTTTTAAGTAAAACAAAAGGTACATATTTCTTACAGGGACCTCAAATGTACTTACTGCAATGAAAGTACATCTTGGAATGTAGTGAATACTTAAGAGCACATTCTGTTAGTTACTCTGATTAAACTTATTTCTATTCAGACTGACACATCAAAACGTCGTAGTCTTTTCATTTCTTGTTTGTCTTTGAACTTGTTCACCCTCACCTATTAGTCTGACTCATTTGAAACAATCACAATCAGGTATTCCTGATATTATCGGAATGTGCAAAAGTAAGCTCACATAGAAGTGAGGAGGGAAAATCCACTCATCTGTAGTGTGTGAATGCTGAATCAATGTATTGAAACCCGAGAATAATGTGACTAGTGAAGCAAAAGTAGACGGTTGCATTATAGAGGAGTTACTTAAATAATAGCATGCAATGCAGTGTTTGATGGTATATGCATAAACACCATTAGTGACAAAAAAGTAGCGAAAAGTTTGTACATTGAAGAATGATGGTTGCGAAAAACGGTAAGAGAATATTGTTGAAAATGGCAATAATAGAAAGAACAAAAGAAGGATGAAATAAGATAGTAGTGGACTATTATTTACCGACTTTGCTATAAAGGTAACTAGACAGCTTTGGTAGACGCCGTCGGAAACAACAACAAGTTAGTAATAAGTAACCATTTTATTGGCATTAGCTCGTCAATAGGACATTGGATGTTGTTTTAGCCGACTAACTGAAGTTATGAGAAGGTCTGCTTCGTTCAAATCCTGATAAGCGTGTATTTTCCTCAGTGTATTTTGCTCTGTGATAATGGCGCGGGCTGATATAGGAATGATTGGTTTAGCAGTAATGGGCCAAAATCTTGTGTTAAATATGAACGATCATGGGTTTATCGTAAGCAGGAATATTTCATCCTACGGTGTTCGCCTTAGGTTTCAGTTTATAATCGGACTGTTTCCAAAGTTAAAGAATTTATTGAAAATGAAGCGAGAGGAACAAATATAATCGGAACAATGTCACTAGAGGAATTTGTCCAAAGTTTGAAACGTCCTAGGAAAGCTATGCTTCTAGTGAAAGCTGGTCAAGCAGTCGACGATTTTATCTCAAAGCTCGTAAGTTTATGTGTATTCATGGCTTGACCTCTTTTGACTTGATCCAGTTGTTTTCACACGTTATAATGTAGCTTGTCATTCGTCACCTATAGATGCGCATCTCTAATAACCTTGTAGGGCACCTTGTTTAATGTCTTTTCAATTGGATAATCCTTCATAATATGAGTGTAACAGAAACTGTCTTGGTTAAACCATTGTTTCTGTGTTTTTTTTAATGGGTATAAAGTGACATCTAAGCGATATACGCGTGTTTAAGTTTTAGTTAACCCTTCTTTATTCTACTGGAAGCTTTACAATTGTTGTGCTGTAATGGAAAACCCCATACTCTCACACTAAAATGTATTGGTGTGACCATGCCTACTTTATCGAAGTATTTCTGGACTCTTGTACGAAGCCAGTTATTCTATCAGGTAATAATGTCGCTTGGTTTCTAGTAAGTAGAGTTTCATAATACCTAGCCTGTTTGTGAGAAATTTTGGCCTAATAAATCTATCATTTCGAAGTTCACAAATATGTCATTCCATAATACCAATTTTGGCGGTTTATGCTTGTGTCCTGGAGCTTGAATTACGTAATTTTATTCATTCTAAGTCTCAGTTTTTCCACTTTAGGTACCCTTACTTGAGAAAGGTGACATTATAATTGATGGAGGCAATTCTGAATATGCGGATACTGATAGACGCTGTTCTGAGTTAGCTAAGCAAGGGATCTTCTACGTTGGCACGGGGGTAAGTGGTGGAGAGGAGGGTGCTAGACATGGGCCAAGCCTTATGCCTGGCGGTAACCCTGAAGCTTGGTAAGTTACTGTGATATGTCATTGTTTCATAAATCAATTTGTTAATTTTTGGTTCCTATAGCCTATTGGCTTATACTGAACTTGATACTTATTATAAGGACGGCTAGATGAACCTAGTTACTGCTCATCAGCTACCATTACGGTAACTCGAGCATCTGAAATAGCTTTTTGGAACTGGAGATTTTTTGTTGAATTCTCCTATATATATATATATATATATAATATATTCCATTCCTCTCTGTGACACGTAGTAGTAGATATAGAATAATTCGCTACTTCTATCCCTATACTCAGTCTTCATCGCGGTCATTTTTCTATAAACGTTTTCTCTTAGGCCTCATATCAAACCAATATTCCAGGCAATTGCAGCTAAAGCTAAGTCGGGTGAACCTTGCTGTGATTGGGTAGGTTTATTAGAATGAAGTTTCTCTTGTTTTATACCAGTGTTAATTTTTTTAATTTGACTTCGGACAATAATACACGATTCACGTTTGCTTCCATACAGTGCTGTTTATCGTTTATAAATATGCATAATACCCTCTGTTCAGTCAGTCAGTCAGTTACAACGTAGAACTTGGTACATGCGTATATCAGTTCAAGGTGCCATGCCCCAGTTAGCAGATAGAGATTAAATTGTTGGACCAAATCCCAGAGTAGGGGAGGTAGTAATAGAGTTAGTATTAATGGCGAGAGTTAGAGATCGGAGTTAGGATTTAAGAAAATATAATTCAGTAAGGAAAAATTTATGAGTTCGTAATCCTAGAATTTGGGAGAAGACTAGGAATAGATGCACCTGCACCATTGCCAACGATTTTGAGCGATATCACCCAAAGTCTACCCATTGCTTACGATCATCACGCGGACTCCAACGAGTCAGCCCGCACCTATTAACATGGCTCAGTTTAATTGTCAATGACTTCATGGATTAGTGCCATGTTTTGGTTTGGCCACCCCTAGCTTTCTTCCAGCCTACTCCCACAACTGACAACATTGCTCGTCGAGTTAGGCGGTGGTTGGGCATAGATCACCCACGTCCTAACCACCTCAGCTGATGAAGACTTATTACTTCATCAATAGATTTACCATACTTACCTAGTACTCTATTCCTAATCCATGTATTGCTTACTCCGTGGTCCCAACAAACACGAACAATGCTTCGAAGACATCTATGATGAAATACTAGTAACCTACGAATATCCTCTATCCTTAGTGGCCACGTTTCACATCCACAAAGTAGAGTCAAGTAAAATTGGGGAATGCGGACATCCTTGACGAACACTAATTGAGATAATCATTTCCGATGTCAATCCGCCATTAGCTCCTACTCGATATGTGGTGTTCGAGTAGAGAGCTTGTATAAGGCTAATGTACTTCTCTGGCATGCCTTTCAATGATAGAGATTGCCACATAACCTCACGATCGATAGAGTCAAACATCGCCTTATAGTCAAGGGATATAGCTAGTGTTTGGCATCTAAAAGTGTCTATGTTCCAGAACTTGCTGAAGTGTGAATATTTGGTTTATACAATCACGTCCAGGTCTGAAACCATCTTGGTTTTCTCGAGTTCGCTCTTCATGAGCTTTAGTTAGACGTCGAAGTATAATTGAAGCCAATATTTTGACACTATATTCGTTAAACAGACACCTTAGTAATTGTTACAAGTGGACTTCTGTTCTTTATTATAGACTGGGACGGTTAGTGTTCTAGACGAATCAGATGGGATTATGTCCAGTCCCCAGATTGTAGCCAAGATCCCAGTTAATCTCGCTGCTAAAACTGGACTACCATCCTTAAATATCTCAGGGGTAATCCATCAGGTCCTGCTGCTCTCCTTTGCTTTAGATTCCCTGTGGCCTTCTCAACTTCGCTAAGACTTGAGGGGACTGGTATCAATGTGCTATTCAGGTTGCTTGGGAATGGTGGGTAACTGGGATGAGGCTGAGGACCAGGTGAATCATTCCCTAAAGTGTTCTACCCATTAGTCTAATCCTCTGTTAAATTCATGTAATGACCCATTTTTATATGAGATTGTGCAGTTAAACTGTTTATACACTGTTCCTCTAAAACACAAGTCAATACAATATATTTCCATTTTGCTTACGCGCTGAGTTCATACGTCATTTCATATTTATAATGTGCATCATTTGCTTTACTTTTCAGACGGGACCTGGCGGTTCTGGACATTATGTCAAAATGGTTCATAATGGGATAGAATATGCTGACATGCAGTTGATAGCAGAAGCATATCATTCATTATGGTATTTAGGTCATTTCACAAATGACCAAATAGCCAAAGTAAATATTTTGTTGATTCTTGCTTTAAGTAGTCGCGTTTGCTGTTTATTGTCTACATCACTTATTAATTATTGGACATTTAGCTCCGATTTTCACATTTCCTGTCTTTATATTTATCCTGTTTTCTACCTGCTGATCTTAATTCTTGCATGTTGTTCATCAAATCAAGATACTCCGTTTCATATAGGGATAGTGATCTTGAATTAGACAAATAACAATCATGTTAATATACTGGCGCTAATTGTAGTGATAACTCAATGCTGGATAGTGTTATCGTCTTACAGACTGCACTTCCAGACACGGTTTAGTTTAACAGCCAAGGAATTTATCAACTCACGATATGTCTCAGTTCTGTCTTTCCTAGTTTTTCTTTATTGCATCTATGTTGACCAAACAATATGCTCTTCGGACGTGTGTAAAATATACCCCAATGACTCCAATTGAAGAAGATTCACAGACTCACTAAGCAGTTTATCGTCATTACCCTTTTTAGAGATAATGTTTATCTGGAAAAAATATTAGTGATAACGAGAGTATCATATTACGATGTCATCAATCGCAATAGTTTTTTGTATTCTTGTTAAGAGTCCAGGTTGATTGTTAATGGCTGATAAAAATTTCTTCCTTCGTAATGATACTGTTACTAAGTACCGACTTTGAAAGCTAATAGTATTCGGATGTACTAGCCGTTATTCCAATTCTTTACTCGGCATAACATGCATGGGTAGTATACGACTCGATTCAGAAGAGAAAGGAGACACCATGCGAGTATTTGTTCATTCATTCTAATAAATCTCTGTATTTTAAATTTCTTATAAAGGTCTTTAATGAGTGGAATGAAGGTCCTTTGGAATCTTATCTCATCGAAATAACTAGTCACATATTTAATTACAAAAATCCAGATGGCTCATATTTAATTGATCAGATATTGGATGCTGCAGGACAGGTATGTGACGGGTAACATTCTTTATCTGCTCCGAGGTACTTTTCTGATTTGCACTCAAGTGGACTGATATTTGAGAGTGATAGTTTAGTACTTTCTTATCCTTTTGATTGCTATAGGCTGTTTTAGAGAATTGTATAGGAGAGTTTCGAACTTGCGTTGTTGCTCCGAATAATTACATGGTGTTACAATCATATCATGCGTAACACTTGAGAAAGAAAACTGTGAGTGTTTATTTTCTATGACCAGACACTTCTTGGATGAATTCCTGTTGACAGTTGTTTATGTGATGTCCGTCTAAATGATTCAGCAAAACTCGGAAAGACAAAGACACACCGGTGCCGTTTTGTCTTTTCTACCTTTGCCACCATTGACTGCAGCTCGTATAAAGCAGAAGATGAATTAATTCACGCTGCAGAAATTTATTTAACCTCTTTCAGAAGCAAGACTCAGACATAGAAATTATTGTAGGGATTGAATCAAGCTCGGAAACACTTAGATGGGTCTTTCGGCATCTCGACGCAGTAAACGGATAAAGGAGATTGTCTCCAACAATTGTGTCTATGTTGTCGTGTATTCTTAGCACACACAAGCTTCAGGCATAGGGAGGCCTTATCTAAACCCAAACACCAACAAAAAAGAACACAAATAAACTACGTCAGCATCGTTGGGAAGGGTCTCTAGAGAATTGCCGCTCTTTCTGGAGGACATATCTAGACCCAGACCATGCCCTAGTAACAGCACACATTTGCACGCGTTTAACTAGACATAGGAAGGTTGCAGCAAGAAGGCCCTTTAGATACCGGTTCAACAGTGAGAAAGCCAAGAATGCATTTAGAAGAGGCTTAACTGATCACTTAGTTGACCATGTTCTGTAGGTTCATCTGAAGACGACTAGAGGGATTTTCAGGAAGCCGTATGTGCAACAATTATGTCTACCAGTGGATTTTGTAAATGTCTACTGAACTGATAGTGGCTCGGAAACTTATTCCGACAGACTCGGAGAATTATAAAGAACGACGACAACTCAAACATGGACTAACAAAACATTTTCAGAAGGGTCGTGAGTAGCGATGGTCATCAAAAGCAAAAACAATCGAAACGGCTGCCGTAATAGTTAATATTAGACAACCGCTCCGACCCATTAAGGAAACTGTTATTAGAAAGTCGATTGTCAGTGAGACTGTTTCGGAAAAGGGTGAATGCACGATCCATTCTCAGTCGAGATTACAGCTATAGGTGGAACACATCTAGGAACAGCTCAGCTGACTCCCCTCTACTAACTATCTCCAAACTACCTGAATGAAGACTCGACATACTCTCCAGAACTCTTAGTGAAGCCAAAAGGACTATGTATAATTTGAAGCGAGAGGAAGCAGTAGGATCCGATAAGTTGACCTCGGGTATCTTTGAGGTTGGTGGCACAGGAGTAGGCTGGGAAGCAACTGAGGGCAGCTAAACCAAAACGTGACATCGGTCCATGAAGTTTTTGAATGTTAGCCTAAGTCATGTTGGCAGGTGTTGACTACCTGGTTGGGGTCTGCGTGATAATTGTAATCAGTGGCTGGAAACACTGGGTGACATAGCTTAGATTCGGTTATATTGGCATGTATGCATTCACTCTTTGTCTTCTTCTAGATCTTAGGTTCCATTCTTTCGTATACGCATTTATTCTACTCCTTCCTGTTGAACTATACTGCCGTGTTAGTCTCGTAAATTCTCTCTTGTACTGTGGTATGGTAACTTGGACCTATGCTTAGCTTTACCAAGTTTTACTTTGTCGATGACTCAATTTCACTATGGAACTGTGTACATATTGACCAATCATTACATCAACAGCAAACATAAATAAACGATGTTCCGTGCATACTATACATTACCGCTTCTGCAATTTTTCTGCAATCATTGCATTGTAGTGTCGTCCTTATTGTTTTATCTTAGACTGCGACTGCATTTAATCTTGAGGCACGGAGTTTATCTTATACCTGAACATCACCTGGCACAAGTTTATTTTAATCTAAGTAAATTGTAAACATACGAAACCCCAACATCTAATTTTGTTTCTCTTCAGAAAGGTACTGGTAAATGGACTGCAATCTGTGGTCTTGACCGTGGTGTTCCTGTAACCTTGATCGGTAAGTAGTAGTTATGTAACGTGTATACTGACTCCCACTCAAATGAACATTACTTAGTCGAGTTTTTTGTTTTTACATTTATTCAATTGATGTTCATTGTATTTAGTTGTAAACATCATATACTTTTTCTTAGCTTCAAAATATTTGATTTACTCTGAAATCGTAAATCTTAGTAAATATTTTAGTTGTAGAAGTTTTTCTTACTAGATATGTCAATGAAAGTGTGTTTTTAGTTTGTTATGAATGCATTTTGTTTATCAAGTTGATGAATGATCTGATTATCAATATATGACGCGCAATGGTCTACCGATAATAACACACATGATTGGGTTATCGACTGAAACTTTCAAAATGAGCTGATACTAAAACGTAGTAAAGTATCGATGCAAAATAACATCTAATAAAACTTAAGCTATTGTAGTGTAGAAGTTTTGGAGGGCATTCGAGTATCAATCAACGTAATAAGGAGTCACTCGTCTGTGTTGTGTCGAATACCCACTAAGATTGTTTTCGATCACACTCATTACATTTGTCGTATACTTGGAGTAAATAACGATATCAATGTGCTCATTGTGTATAGATTAGTTCTCAGTATAGGCTAAATTAATTGGACTATCTAATTACTTGGTTACTAAATATTTAGTTGTGGTCTCCAACTCATCTGTCGGATATTGTTGCTATACTAGATACAATAGGCTTAATTCACAGCCTAGCCAGACTGTATCTACAAACTTGAAAATTATTTACTGACCAGTGGTTATATCCTTACTTTCAGGATGATTTGTCCACCTAGACTTAATGAACGGCATAGTTTCGGAAATTTTTAGCTAAATATGCAGTTTTTTTGTTCAGTCATTTTTATCAACCTAAATAATGCTGTGTGATAGATACACTATACTTGATCGTGTGAATTTAAAATAATGTATATGCGGTAACTTTATATCTATAATTTGAGTATAATTTGGTTAACACTACGTTCAATTACTTTAATTGCATTATTTTTAATAACCTGTAGAAAACCGTTTGTCATGTAGTAACCACGTTAATTATTTTATAATTACTCAGATTAAACCATTCAACTGGCGATAAGTATGAATATGTCATATTGATCGTTGCTGTCTGGTAATAGTGTATTTTATTTGGGAGCATTAAATTCTATTCTCATCTTTAGTTTGTCGCTATCATAACTCAAAGGGGATTGTACACATATTCTGAGTTTGCATCAGCTTTGGTTTCGGTAGTCAGGTAGTATTGCTAAGTCTTACTAAGTACCGTCTTGGATACAACTTAGTCAATCATAACATATAGCCTGATACAAATGTGTGTTAGGTCGATTTACTATGCTAATATGATGAAACAAAATCATTAAGATGAATCACCGAAGAATTAACTCATTGAGAATGACCAAACATCAAGAATGTGATTCGAGAAAACGAGTTGAAAATGTATGTATTATGGACTACTGAAACCCAATGTCTAGGGAAATGTAAAGAGTAAATGCATCTACACAAATGACTTATTGTATACCCTGTTCCTTAACATATTCATGTTCTACGTTGTTTATGATCGACACGGACCTACACCAGGTAGTGTGCATCTACCAATATACCTCAGACCAATAGTCAAAAGCTTCACGGACCCATACCAGGTCGTGATTTTTCGTTCCTTTGCGTTTTTTACGACCAACTCTTATATCGGCCAACATAGCGCATATTGTTGGACAGTGGTTGAGTGAATGTAACACATGTCCCAACCACCATTGTTGATGAGGATTCATATCCCCAAATATTTGGAACACAAAGTCGATTCAGTTGAATTTAATTATCTTACCGTTATCATTTGATCATATGCACTTCTCTGATGTACAGTTAGAATCCATTTAAACTAGAATACAATTGAATAGGTTAGCAATATGTATCTTAACAGAAAGCCTGTTTCATTTTCACGTCCTTAAACTGCTTCCTTTAGCTAGAATCATAGACCTGTAATTATCAGTTGCTTGACATTGAATTTGGGCGTTCTCTTATCAGTAATTATAGTGATTAAACTCTTTGTAAATTAATTTGCCAATTGTTTAAACACAAGAGAAAATTAATAATTAGTAGACAATCCATTTTTACTAACAAACCCTAGTGTTACATTTTTTATTAACGTATACTTTCAGTTGGTTGTAGAATTGTTTTGTATTGGTGAATAGTAGTTCTAGTGTCTCTTATGTTGCAAACCATTTTCTTGTTCTTTAGTATAATTTTCGTTCTGAAAAATATGTGGTGTATTTTCCCATCTGAACTCTTATTATATTCTTGTAATTTTATTCTATATGTAGTGACGTATAATCCCCTTTTCAATGTCAATAATTTATTACTATAATTATGATTCGGGGAAACTGTTCCTTTTAGACCATAGATTTCTTTTACAACGTATCTCAATGCCCAATGGTGGATAACACTAAAGTAGATTGATGCAAGCTCGGGGTGGTCATCTGAAAGTATAACGTAAATCAGTGAATTAATGTACTGCCGCACTAAACCTTCTTATTGATTGCATATTTTCTATTTCTGTCCTCAAGAAAATTATTAATGCTTAGAGATCTTATATCATACGGCTCGTAATCAGCTAGCATGTTCATTCATTCTCTGTATTTCAAGTCTTACCATTTCGTACTTTTCACTCGAACTATATACTATATCACTAGTGTTACTGTTAGTACAGCTCCTTATTTGTCTCATTATTTCCATCTCCATTCTGATATACATTTGGCAACTTGAATTGATAACAGTTCGCACCAGGTCTGACATTTTTCGTGAATGGGTATAGAAAAAGGATTACAGAACACTCCAGAAGCTTAACTGTGAAGAAGAAACTTATTTTTACCAAACTTACATTCAGATGAGATGAGATCTCCACCAACATTAATAAGAGAATTAAAGTGGCATCAAGAAGAAGCTTCTTTGAAATACAGTTGTCCTCAGTATGTAATATCAGGTGTCCTTAAAACTAATCATAAATGGACCATTACGCTTCTGAAGTCACCTCCAAATGTATTTATAAATTTACATGTACTTGGGGCACCAAGTATATAGAAAGGACTGAAAAAGGGCAACCACAAAGTTTGTTGAGCGTGTCCATCGCAACTTATTCTTGAATGGAAGTTGAGTTTTTGCACGTGTGATGACTAGACACTTAGTCGAAGCGGGCATGTAGAGGGTACCACAAATGAGTTCAGAATAATTAATAAGCACAGCATATGCTTACTACACTTTACAGAAGCATTTGTGATCAAATGCTTTCGACCTGACTTTTGTACACAGAAAGGTGTGGTAAACCTCACTTTGTCATAGCAAAATAATTACGTGATTATTAGTTTTTTTTATTACACAACTTTATGTTTTAAAGGAGAGTCCTGTAAAAGAGGGCGAGTGATATCTCAGATACAAATTATGAAACGAAAAGGCATAACATTTTTAGCGAGTGAGTAATGCGTAATCAATTGATTTAAATAGTTAACATAAAATCAAGATTTTAGCGTCCTGAGTCAACGTCGATCGAATAAAAAGGACTAAATACTCCTTAATCTTAACTACCATACTGGGAATTATTGTTGTTACCTTCTTGTTCTATCTGTATGTGCTATAATCCTCCATATAGTTTCAACCTCAACTTAAATGAATTCATTCTGTTCAACAAATCTTTCTATTTTTGCTTTGCTCAAATTTTTAAAACGATCATGTTGTATGAAATTTTTTAATTTTCTCACTCTCCGTTTATTTACACTTATTTCCCACATAGTCAATGCGTATGCTCCTATCGGCCAAGTAGGGGTGTGATTATTAAAACTGATATAACACAGTCTTTACATGATGAAATAATAATAAGGACTTAAATGTATACGATTAAATTTAAAATCTTATGAATTGTCTGGTTGTTTCTGTTGGGACGGCTCCCAGAAACCTCAACGAAGCCTCCAGAACCCTTGAAAGAGCGGGAAACATTCCATCCAATCACTAATCGACAGGACTTTCCAGAATCTCGACGTGGCGCGTTCTTATTGGTAATAGTTGAAACTTCTTAGTTCGGGTTGGGTAGATTATAATACTGATTTTGTTGTTTCAGAAAACTAAAAATATACGATTATTTTGTATAGAACTCACTTTCCATCTTACTGGAATAAGGTTTCCTGTCTACTCGTCTTCTGAATTTGTAACTAGGAAGGTTCAAGGCGTTCGAATGTTAAAGTTGACTGCGGCTAGTCTAGTATCAAGCACGAGATATAACAGTCTCAAACAGAGTTAAGTGTCTGTTAGTTCAACAAAATATTGTTCACTATTATGTTGTTCCGTCCTGAAGTCCGATCAAAGGCATTAAGGTTATATTATTGTTTGGCTAATATAAATACAGTTTGACTAATCAGAATACAGTGGCTCACCATTTATTAAGAACATTCAGGAGGAGCCGGTGCGCATGATTTCTCCCCACTCGTACCAATTAAAAATATTTGTTAGCTCAATGAAATTTGTATCGATAAAATAACATCTACGTATGTGCGAATATGTATTTTAATAAACTTGGCATCAGTTGACCTGAGTCATGCTGATAGATACAGGCTATCTGCTTTGGGTCCGCGCGTTAACCGCTGTCAGTGGCAGGAAGCGTGGGAGGGGGGGTGGATACGACTGAAAACCTATCATAGTGGTACAGGTGCACTCACTATCATCCTATAGATATGGAGTCCCAGTATTCCTTCATACATATCTTTTCCTTTCTGTCAAACTGTATTTCCGATGTTTACGTTTTGACATTATTGTTACTACCACATTATTTCGACACCGATATTCATTTTGTTAATTTCGTTACTTTGTGGATTACAGTTTGAGCTAACGCACATATGTGTTAAACTTTTTGTTGTCTGTGATTAACTGATGTATTCTGTTATCAAATACACGAATGTTGTAAATTAATAAATATTTACAAACTGTATTAACTAATTTATGATATTATTAGTTTATTAGATATCTCTATCGTTTGTGATGATAACGTTGTCCAGAAGTTTAAACTATACAGTTTATAAAGCATGATCTGGTTATCATAGAGTTTTAGTCACATCTTTGGTTTTATTTCAAACTGAGTCTTTAATTGTTACAGTGATTTCTATCGGCATTTTGTTACTTTTCTTAAACAGCTGAAGCAGTATTTTCGCGTCAGTTGTCATCAATGAGAACACTTCGTTCAGAAGCGTGTCGTGTGTTAAGTAAATCATCTGACAAACCACTTTGTTCTAGTCCGGAAGTTACAAAGAAACTTGTCGATGATATATGGAAAGTAGGTTATTTATGTATTGCTCTATTTAGGAAGCAATTCCCACTATGCAACAAGTTTTTTTCATGAATACTTACCTTTAATCTTAGAAATTCTTCAAGCTTGTATAAAGAAACGACGGTTGTAAGCTCTTAGGTAAACGATAAATTCGATGGATTCATAGAGAGGTCTATTCTTATTCGCTCATTTCATGATATACGGACGGAACTACGAAGATTTTATCAAACATCTGGGGCCTACGCATATCTTCCATTTTCATGGTCCGTTAAAAGGGCGCGAACCGCTGCTTAATACACTTGGCCTTTGGTTGTGAAATGGATTTCTCACCTCGGCTACAAGTGATGTAGGTTGGCAAAAGCCAAGCGAGGTTTCTAAATCTGAAATGAGATTTCGTCAGACACCAACCCACCAGGGCTGATGAGACTTGATAGGTAAGTGAAGTGGTCAACATTTTTGGCTACTTCACTTCCTATGACTAAGCTTGGCGATGTTGTAGACCAGTATTAAAGCAACATTTTGTATTTTCGAGGAAGAGAAACGCATCCAAAATTTGTTCTGAATGTTTTTCATTGTGTTCGGAATATTGGAGACTATCAGCGATCGAGACTAGTCGGATGAGATTACATTCAGTTCCCAGACTTTCACTAAAATGTCAGCCTACCTGTGAAAAGAGTCGATGCTAAGCAAGGAATGTGAAAAGACTGCTTTAGTGCTCAAGAGCATGTAGCAAGGAAATATGCAATCACAATTATGAAAGAATGTGTGAATACTAGGACATAACAGAAACACTAATAAAACTAAAGGACATTTCGATTATGTGAGCCGGGACTCGTCATTGAAATTCGCTACAGTGAATCATCTCAACTGTTCACATAAATTTAGCATAAATTATTTCTACTATCAGTTAGCCATAATCAAGGCACACGTTAGCACAAATGTGCGCTAGCCCAAATTCACATAGGATCTTGAGTACTGTTAAAGATATGAGGGTGATTGTTACTTCCCACCTGCCCACATAAAAAGGATATTTCTTCTTGGATCATCAAAATTAATGTTCCCGTGTCAGAATACAATCAAAGTTCTTTAGAATTGGGTCCTATGCTTAATGTCGCTTATCAGCAAGGCACTTTTTGTACCTTAGCGAAATGTTGCCCTTTTCATTGCAACCAAAGGTCATTTAGACGACGCTTCACTGTGAGCTTGTGATTATGTGGGTTTTTCAAAATTGTTTCTTGAGTCTTAATAAAGCGTTATGTTGCATGTCTCTAGTTGTAAATCCAAGACTTAAACAGCGCACAACTTTAACATGCATAACACAAGTTGTAAATGTTTATCAGACATTTGAAATCCCATTTTGTATAGACCATTTCTGGTTGTCTCTAATTAGGACTTTTTCACTTGTTATTGCTATTCATGTTTATAGGCATTGTATGCATCAAAAGTAGTTTCTTATGCTCAAGGATTTATGTTGTTGCAACATGCGCATGAAAGCTTTGGTTGGAAGCTAGATCTTGGTGCAATTGCTCTCATGTGGCGTGGTGGATGTATTATACGCAGGTTGGTTTACTGCTAGCCTTATAAGTATACTATCCATTGATGTATATTTATTGATCAATTGAAACGTCGTACAATATATCTTAGTTAAAAACTCTACAGATGGTCAAACACGGAGAAAACTAGTGGGAGGAACTTAATAAATTGGGTTTATTGGTTAAACTATACAATCTGAACATTAAAAAAAATCTCCACCAACTTCGTAAAAGAAATTTGTGAATCGATTATGCTTGGAAACTCATAAAAAAATCTGTGCTTACAGGTCATAGTCAAAAATCCCTCACCTTCAGCTACAAGGAAACTCAGACTTCCTCGGAAATCGTGATCTCCACTACTCGACTCAGTCAGGTATTACCTCTGAATTACAGAACTAATTTCTACTTATCGATTAATTAGTGTAAATGACCCAGTTATTACAGAAAATCAGTTATCAAGTGGTTCTTCTAATAGTATCGTGGTTTTCTCACAGTTGTGAATGAATGAACTTTGTTGAAAGATAGCCCGTAAACTGTAAAGTAAACTCTTCAAATGTATCTACTTGTCTCAATAACCTAATATATCATACATGTTGCGCTGTATTTTTAACTTCGTAATGTTATACCACTAGACATAACATACTCCATTAAACACTTAGTTGTCAGATCCACCAATCGTTATTTGCTAATCAGAAGTATGTAAACTATGATTTTCGTGTAAAGTAAAATAGAAAACTTAAATTCCTAACTTTGAGAACGATTATGTTTTTTTTGGATTTTCTGTCAACATTGTTATGTTAAAGCGTTTGCTTTACCTTCAGTTTTATTGTTACAATGTAAATTTTGAAATGGACGTTTTCTCTTATGTCTCCATTGAGAAAGTATTGAAATAGTTCCTGAGAGTTTTAGTCAATTCTATTTAATAAAGCTAACTATACTGCGTTAGAAACAGTGGCAATCAGAGTCACTGATCTGCGCCAAATTTCGTACCTTAGATATAATATTCTTCTGTATGAGCTGGGATAATATTTTTTCGGGTCATTTGAAGCATGTACTTCACAGTTCCATTTCGTTATTGACTAATTTACAACTTCAGATCTTCTTTTGTGTACTTCAATCCATTCTAGCTAACCGACTGTCATAGTCAAGTAAATGCTTATCGAGAGTGATAGCGTGTCTACAAATATCGATTTTAGTCGTCATAGTTATGTGGAAGTGAAAACTATGTTTAGTATAACTTCCTCTACTATATGTACATACTATCATTTTCTTTTTCCAATTATATGTAGTAAATTCCTCGGAAATATAAAAGAAGCCTATGATAATAATCCAAATCTGAGTAATTTACTTCTAGATCCATTCTTTAAAAAAGTTATTGATGAATGTGAAGTAAGTTGTGTACAGAATTATACATTACAAATCGTTATTTAATTATTAATGGGTAGTGAATGACTGTTATAAACCGCTTTGATATGTTAACCTATTGTCGTGCAACATTTGTTTGATTTTCTGTCAGTGAACTATTCAACCTAATCAAAATTACGTGATTAAAAGCCAGTTTCTTTTACAACGGAACACAGCATTAACCTAACTTTCTGTGACCTATTAAACGTATTTGGAAGAATACAAGTAATGGTAAATTGCTAAGTATGTATTGCTTTTTCAGAGTCTTTTACGTCAGAGTGATCAGATGATCTTCAAAACTAAAAGCCATTAGAAAATCTGAAATCATGTGCATAAAATAACTAAATTTAGTACCAATCACCGTAACATTGTAGCGATTAACAACTATGCACGTGCCTCTCAATTTAATCAATTATTGGTTAAAAATCTACTAGGATTGTAGTATTATTAATAGGCATAAATAACAGTCAGGTACACACAGCTGCGTTACTCTTTTTAGAATTAAGTGTACACAGTGTAGGTCTCTGCCCAAAATTCATAGCAATCTTATTGCGGTTCGTATTACGAACCAACTGTAGCTAGACAACTATCGAGAACGGAGAAGCACGGTACAGTTATTTCGTCTTTCTATGTAACTCTTAAACAGTAAACATCCGCTACCTCAAGGATGACATAAAAAGCATTTAAATTTCCCAGTTAGAGCCTAAACTTCAAATCACTAAGTTTTGTTAAAAATATTGATTATCCATCAGTACAAATAGTGGACTACAAATATTTCATTTTTTACAACCTACTCAACTAATACTATATACCTAATAATCATTATTACTTGCTTCATAGGATGGATGGCGCAGAGTTGTTTCTCATGGGGCTTTAAATGCGATTCCTACACCAGTATTCAGTTCTGCACTGTCATTTTATGATGGAATAAAATGCCCACATTTACCAGCTAATCTGATACAAGTAAGAACTTTAGAATTTTTCCCATTCAGTTTTAATAATCCACTTGGTAATTGCAACTGATATACTAAATAATAAATATTATGTTGTTAATGGGGTAATATTGCTCAAAAACTTCCCTGAGAATTATACTTACCGACAAAGTAACGAAATAAAGCCATATCTTGCTTTCACGTTTCATACATATGTATTTTATATTACGTTAAATATTTGTATGTCAGCTATTAATATAAATAGAGTCCTTAAAATAAACTTATCGGATTAAACAATCCGCTTCACTTTCGCTTATAGGCCCAACGTGACTACTTCGGCGCCCATCAGTTTGAAAAGATCGATAATCCAGGCACGTTTGTTCACGTTGACTGGACAGGTCATGGTGGTTCAACAGCTTCTACTACATATCAGGTGTAATTTTACTGAACTAGGTGATATTTTCTTAAATCAATATTACTTCAGCAGAAGATAAAAATTCCATGGATTATTAACATAATCAACCTAATAGATACTTCCGAAGTTTCATTTTTTCACATACGTTTCTGCACAGTATTCTTTTCAAATAAAGAATTTATTTCTAGTTTTTGTACAATACATTTCTTGTATCACCCTAATGGGCTAAATAGCACTGCTTACTCCATTTCATCTCCAGAACCAAAAGCTTCACGTTGTTCGAAGTCTTCGCCACTTACACCAGCACCTATCCTTGAACGATCGTTGGATGAGGATACGGCTATTTTTGAAGAGGCTGGTTTTGCATTCTTGCCTTCACAGGCGACAATTTTTATCTGAACGTTAGCCGAAATAATGAATGATTAAGCATTGTCAATGAAGCATCACTAAATAATGCATTGAAGGTTTTTGCATTCTTCATGGTAATATAAACACTTTACGTACCTTGTTAATGTAGACATAGCATTAAGTTTACGTGCAGAACAGGCACTTCTTGAGTGGATTGTTGTCTATAGTCGTTCATATGCTATCCGTCCAAATGTTAGTTAGTCAGTCACTAACAACGCAGAACCTGGCATATATGTATATATATCCATAGGTTTAAGTTAAATATTACAATAAGAACCTGGAAAGATAGGGACACATGCCGTTTTATCGTTTCTGCTCATGGCTCCATTGACTGCAGCTTGGATGGAGTGGAAAAGTGAGTTCCAAAAGAAATTCTCTAAACTCTTTTAGAAAACTAACCTTTCAGACATAGTGATAATAGCAGGGGATTTTAACACCAAAGTCAGTAAATCAAGCTGAGAAGCACTTTGATGGACTTTTCGGCATCTCGGATCAATAAAAGGGTGATAGAGGCCATCTCCTACAATCACGTTTAGATTGCCGTTTACTATCTAACCTGGCAACCTCTAACACCAGCTCTACACTACTTTCTTTTATTCTACGGCACTATGTCATAAGCGTATAAGTTTTTTTAACGAATCCCACCATCGGAAAATAATTCATCACCGGTCAAGTAAGAGGTTATGACGACCTGTTGTCAGGATTGCCAACCTCGCGTAGTGTTTGTTAGTGCTGAACATTACTTCTATTTTTATTTTATTTCGTCATAGATGCCCTCTTAGGAATTACACTTCATTTAAGATCTCAGGAACTGACTTCTTAGGAGTCCCACTAATTAATTTTGAATTTCATGAAGACGCTGATAATTTGCAATCTCTAGTAACAATACAGGTATATTTGGGATACGCTTCACCCCTTGTAAATGCAAAATGTTGCTTCAGAATTGGTCTACATAATCGTTCAGACTAGTCATAAAGAGCAAATTACTCCGGTACATTGACCACTCCACGTACCTCAAAACTCTCAGTCCTGATGGGTCAGTGCCTGACAAAATCTTATACTAGATTCAGAAACTTCGTTTAGCTTTTGCCAACTTGCGTTACGTGTGGCGTAGGCAATATCTGTCTCCTAATCAAAGGTCGAGTGTACTGAGTAGCAGTTCTCGCTGCTTTAACCTATGGATGCGAGACATAGGTTATAAAAATAGCAGACATGTATGCTTCAGGTCTTTGATTATAGCAGTCCTCGAAGTGTCGCCCGTATATCATGAAATGATAGAGTAAGTAATGCTAAGTGCTAGGAAAAGATGGCAAATCAGTTGACGAGGCCACGAACCTTCGTCGACCAAACTGAGTGAGACATGCATTAATGATGCTGAACTGCCAAATGCCCCGCCGAACTATGTTGGCTGGTGTAGGAGTAAGCTGGAAAGCAGCTGAGGGCAGTTAAACCAAAACCTGACATTAGTCTATGAAGTCTTTGGGTGTTAGCCTAAGCCATGTTGGCAGGTGTTGACTGGCTGGCTGGGGTCTGTGTGATAATTGTAATCAGCGGCTGGAAACACTAGGTGACATAGCTTAGAATCGGTCATATTGGCACAAGTGTACTTATCCTTTATTTCCTTGATCTTAGGTTCCATTATTCTTTCGCGTACGCTATGCTTTTGTTGTTTACTTAACTAGGACCAATACTAATGACGAGACGATTGCCTCGTCCAGAACTAATACCATGAGCTATATATATATATATATATATATATATATATATATATATATATATATATATATATATATATATATATATATATATATATATATCAGCATAAAACAAGCACTAATGATGGGAAACTGGGGCATACATACACGGATATAATTAGCTATAGTTCGTCAAAGAACAATAATGTAGTCACATTTAATAGATCAGTAGGAGGTTATGGTAAGCGGAATATAAAAATAATAAACAAAATGTCTAATACATATAACAACGAAATATATAGAATAATCTAAAAAATAGTAATTCAATTTAGCCATTCTTATTGACTCGTTCGCTATATCGGCCTTATTCCTTTCTGTCACATAAATTTGATCACGTGCTACTATGGTGCGGTAACTAGGACCTATGTACATAAATACCAAGTTCTAGGTTGTCCATGAGTGATTGATATACCAAACATTGATTACCTGACATAATTCAAACGTGATCTGTGTAAAAAGTTCACTGTGCTTTAGCTGACGACCATGTACTGATTGGTTTACTCACTTACCTACCTAAACACGTAGGTTTGCATAATAAATACCAAACCAGATAGTGTTCCACATACCAAATAGCGATGGTGTAATATATCAGAGTATTTTGTAATGAAATGATGAGGAGCTTTTACCACAGAGGAAACACACCATATCATATCAGTAAGGAAACGATATAAAGTGAGCTTCGAAGTCGTACTACTATACTGGCTACTTATGTTATCGCAATGTTAAGTAATACCGATTTAAAAAGGCAATAGTCTAGGCAATTCAGGAGGTGTATGCGACTGCTTCTGCCTACAACAACGTCAAACAAATGGCTGCGCGATTATGTTAGCCTGACGTAGCAAGTCAATTGGGCTTTAGTAAAACACTCATTAACTCAAGTTGCCACATCAAAATCAGACAAATTGAAATGATAATAACATTAATGATAGTAGAAAAGTACTATACGTATAAAACATGGCCCAACTATGTTGTGACTTGTCATGCACTGATTTATGTATTTGGCTTTGATCCACATTGTGAGGGCTAACGTTACTGCCTAACTGTCTAAACCAGAGTGGGTTAGAGAGAAGTTCAAGCCTAAAACCTACTGGCTGGAGGCCAGGGAGACTAACCACTAAGTCACCGCCTCACTGATCAATAACGATGAATGGGAAGTTCGGAGCAGATTTTAGACAGGCAAGGAGATAATACATATACGTAACGCTAGCAGAAACGGAGTGAGCTTCTTAAGCCCATGTCAAAATTTCATTACCAACCAAGAATGATGAGGTTTTCAAAATAACATTCCAAATTACAGTAGGACAAGGTATTTCAGAAACAACATTCCCAACAGTATGGAAGGGAACGCATCGCGGATATATTTATTCACTATTTAAAGTGGTCAAAAGACTTGTCTCGTTAGCGTCTTTGCTAAATTGAACTGTCCATCAAACCAATGGGGAAATAAATCAAGTTCTCAGCAGTTGGATGGATTCTAAATGATTCTAAAATGTTTGACAAATCCAGCTATAAGTAAGGATATTTGGTAATCCTAAAAACGGCCAATTAGTAGAGAGGACATAAGCTCTAATTTGACCAACACAGTTACACAATTGCTGGTGTATAGGAAGGAACAAAAACTATTTAAAGTATGTGGATATGAAACAGAGTACAGTACTCATTATGATTGACCTGCATGAACAGAATTGCATATTACAAATTAACAAAATCTGGCTTACTTTATTAACTGTCATAATAGCAGAAGAATCCTTTATTTCAACATCATTCATCACTAATGTCCATACGTTATCACAATTTCTGTAAGTGTTTAGGTGACCACGAAGTGAAAGACGATTTTTTACTCGTTTGGCCAAAGCGTTACTTATACATTGGTCGAACTTCTGCATTACCTAAAAAGATTATATTTAATCGTAGTTATATAAACTGCATTACTTTATGATCCATCCCAGGTTGTAACAAATGATGCGCTAGCATTTCATCCAGGGCTTCGCGAAGAGTAGTCCCCAGTGTAGTGCTTCTGTACATTTCATGATAAGTCATTTTCAGTAGAAAAGTGTTTAATGTGTCTAAATCAAAACAGTAAAAAAATATTATTTGGTACCGCATGAAATAGTATGTGCATGAGTGCTTCCGTGATTTTAGAAGTAGGACCATGCATACAATGAGAAGACTGACTTTTGTGGTTTGTTACTTGATTAGCAGTCAGGATAAAGAATAAACGAGGGGAATAAACCAGGAGACCAAATAAAGACTAAAAAATTAATCGCAGAGTAAGAGGTAATTTGTCCATTTACTAATCTGATTAGCGCATTTGAGAGTTATTCGGGAAGACTGTATTAATTGAGGACATGAAGTCACTATATTCGTTTACGTTTGAAACCACTGAACTACAGATGTTAAAGTACAGCTGGCTACCACTACTACTAACTGATTACTGAAAAATTGATTTTAGTTTTATTTTTAGCATGTGAGAAGCGACTATCAAACTAAGTAACTCAATAGAATATTATTGTGCATGAAAGATAAGTGAAGAGACAGTATGAAGCAACAGGACGCACCTCCAATCTTTTTTATCGGAAAACAGTAGATACATAGTGACTTGACAAGAGACTGATATAGAACTATGATCCGCTAACACAGTAGAAGTTTGTGTTTTCGATGGTTTTAAAAAATGGTTCGTTTGGTTAATTCACAACCTATTCGGACTCATATGGCTTCTGTTGAACCGGATCGACCTGACTTAAGCTATCAGAATAGAAGGTAGGAAATATGTACAGGAATCTTTATTAGAATGTTTGTGTAGTACTCACTAAATATATTTAACAGGATTCTATAGAATCTTGTTAAATGAATCACGTGAAAGCGCATACATGAATACTACGTTGCTGTTTATACTATCAGATTAGGGCCTAGAAATACGCTTACGTTTTAACGCTAGTTCTTGCTTTAATTGGTTAAATTCCAAGTTATAAAAAACACCAAAACATTCTGTAGTATCGGATCTTGTCAAAATGGCGCTTCTAAACCGGTTTCAAGGTCATGGAACTGAAGTCTACATTTATAGGGGACCTGAGCTAAGTGGATAGTTCACTTTCGTTTATTCCAATACCTGTGTTTGGCTGCTGAAAAGTATAATTTCTTGAGGGAAATCTAATTTTTGTCATCGTAGGGTAATAGTTTGAAGTGCACCCGATATATGACCTAGTCACGTTTTCTGTATTACCAGGGCAACTTCTGGCGTTCGAACCCACTCTTACGAATGAAAAGAAATCAGAAGGCAATTAAGGATGGAAGAGAAGTTATATTTGATCGTAAATAGAGCAGCAATGGAATAGCAACATCTAGGCTGGCAAACCAGAGAGAGAGTTGCTTTCCACGATGTGGCGTGACGTGATTTGGTGGTGATGTGTGACCGAGTGCCTTCAACTAGTAGTGTTCGGTAAAACAAACATAGTCAGCATCAATGTCGAAACCTATGCAACTATTTATTTTGGGGATTATTTACCGCTACAAGTTATATTCCTACCCAAAATGTTAATCATTTCTAAAGGAACTTCATATATCGCACAAACTAACACAATTTCTGAACTGAAAACTATGATCCGAACTCTTTTTTCACTATGGTTATGAGTTGATCTTTGATTGTCTATATTAGTTCTGGTGATGTGAATTTTTCATTTGACAAGACTTTTAAATGGATATATCGACAGGTGTTACTGCAACTACATGTTTCAATAGGTAGTTCGACATATTTGCTGTTTTATAGGTGAGCAGACAGTCTTTTAGGTACATTGTGACGAAATTTATTGCCATCTGCTTTGAATACTATAGCTATGCCCCCTCTAGTAAGGTAGTGGGAAACTGTTCAGGTTAACCAGCCTCACATTGTATGGATTTTTCTACATTTTGGCAGTCAACCTTGTTCATAGTCCTGTGGATGTGCTCCAATAATTTGGTATCTGTTTTGTACAGGAACTGACTGCCAGTATACACTATATTAGTAGATTTGGTAGTATATACACAGCATGAAAGGTCAAAAATATCTCAGTGTTAGTGTACTTGAGGGCTCTACGAATCTATTATTTAATTCTGGACCATTTATCAGCGGCATCACGGCTATGTTCAGTAGCTTTCTAACTGTCACTGTTGATGATGGCAAGATCATTGCTTATGAAGAGCAGGGAGCACGTTAATTCGTGTATATAGTTGTGCATTGGTATCCACTATGCATCGCAGTTCAGCACCAAGTATTCTCTGGCAATTTCCAGATACCATATCATTCTTCTGCCATCTCCAGGTCCTGACGAACTTCTTTGTGTACTTCTTTTTGTATCCTGATACCGTATGCATAACAAAATTAACGATAACTGGAGAAAAGCGTTATGGTCAATTAAAGGTGGCTTTAGCTAGCGATTTTTCATTACGGCCCTTCCGTAAGATGGCGTATGGACGACACTCTACCATACTAACTGATCGCAGACGATTGATGACGGTTTTTGGGTCACAGTTTGGAATACCAATTAATTCTGCTAATCGATTGCAACGTTACGCTTTTACTCTTCTCTGAAATAACTTCGGTACATAGTAAAAGAAGAGTGAGGATTTTGGTCAGGCAGATTACCTATCTCGTTTTATAAGCGCCTATCATACGATTAGTAAGGACCCGGTGGTCCCTGACATCTATACAAGAGATTATGCTAAAGAAAATTCATTGATGCTGTGACAGTACTCCCGATCACCGCCTATCGAGTTGCTGTATTTACAAGAAGAGACAAAACGATTCAACTAGCAAGCAGCATAAATGGACATTGTCCTTAGATGAAGAACTGAAACATCTGTACCAACGTCGACAAGCTTTGTGCTTAGTCGAAAGGTGCCTCATGCTTGGGGAAAGAGTGATAATGCCACATAAGTTACGCTGGGCAGTACTCAAACAATTTCATGCTGGACACCCTGGGGCAGCACGAATGAAATCAGTGGAACAGAGCTACGTATACATGTGAAAAATGGACGCCCGAATTTAAAACTTAGTGAGGAAGTGTGAACACCGTCAGTGAACATCGAGGAATCCACCGAAAGATGAACCAGCAAGATGGCCAGACCCCCGTAAGACCCTGGATCATTGTTCATCTACAATTTGTATGATTCATATCAGGAATCTATCACATAGTGTTGGTAGATGTATATTCGAAACGGCCAGAGATTCACATTCTCATATTCGCTACTCGCTTTGTAGAATCCAAACTAAGTCAGTTTGGATTGAAGAATAACTGTCGAGGTTGGTTTAGATACGCGTACTCTTGCCCAGTAGAAATTCAGAACAAATGGTTGGGTGAGAAACGGTTCTATGTAAAATTATTTATACAAGGTACATTATTACCTAAACAAATGTCACCACCAGTTATTCAACCCAAATTTATCCCAAAGATTGGAATAATCAATTCAGTTTTTATGAAATAAACAAGAAGGTTATTCTATCCTTACGGGATAGATCAAGTATTGCTTGTCCAGAGAGTAAGGTCTAAATCTACAGAAATATCAATAACAAAGTATCAAAGGTTACTTGTTACAACAAAATAATACAAGTTCTGGAAGTGTGCGTCAATCCACAATCAAAAAATGCACAAACCCAGTCAATTCAAGCAATACGGTCCAGCGGAAGAACGAACCAATATGGCAGCCGCCAATCCGAAGTCCAGTAAAACAAAATATATAGAATCAATGAGAATAATAGAAATCCGGTAGAAACTCAAGGGAAAAACAACCATTACAATGAAAATAAATAGCAACTAACTCGAAAAAGTCATTAAAATGCATAGCCAAGTGGAAGAAGAGGAATAAATGTACTTTTAAACACAAAACAACGAAATACAATGGGGAATATGCTACTTGGAGGGATTTTTACACAGAATCATCAAAAAGGATCTTACACGCTTCACCATCCACAATCAAATGGACATACAAAGCAGTCCGTGGATACCTTCAAAAGAGCTGCAATAAAGGCTAAGGGGGGGACTCTAAAAAAGTCATCCAGCGTTTCCTACTTGTACACAGGAGCACCCCTAACAAAAGTATCCCCCCCAACCCAAATCACTGGCAGAAGCACTAATGGGGTGAGAACTAAGGTTAATAAATGAAGTGATCAAACCGGCAAACGTAGAAAGTAAGGAAAAGAATGACATCTATAGGGACGGGACGAGAGTACATGTTAGGAACTACAGACCCAGGGAAGTTAAAGAAAGACGGGGAAAGGTGATATATGGGGTGTCAGCTGAAGCAAAAATGTGGGTTTGACATCGTAATCATTTGTGTAGAAAATTCAGTCAAGAAAAAGCGGATGAACCAACCTACACTTGAATTTCTCCCTGATACTTTCAAGCTCCCCATGGAGAAACTGACAACGATAGCAGCAAACAACAAGGAACCAGCGTCTGCAGGAAAACAATCAGTATGATACGGCGAGAGAAAATGAAAACTAACAGTATGGCCCCAATGGAGTGAACACCTTTCAATAAAAGGAGGTGCTACGACGAGTCAGGATCAGTTGTTTTTCACTTAAATATCATTATTTTTGCTGTTTTTGTGTTAATTGTATAGTAAGTGGTAACCAGTAGTACCGTTTCTACTCTCCGTATTAATCTAGTCATTTTTGATTGATTGTAGTGTGCTGATTACACTAATTATTACAAGGTGGTTTTTGTATCTATATGTACAGAACTGGGACAAAATAGACTCTAATCTTCTTAGTGCTGTGTTCGTGTCTTCTTGATTCTGCTTTTGGCAAGTAATCAGTTGTCGAGTCACTGGTCGCTGGTTGTGAGTATTTGTTCGCATAAATAAGTCAGCGAGTTAGAATTGAGGTTAGTGCTCTTGTCTATAATGTAGGCTGTTGGTTTATTTCACGTTTCTTTGTTAGCATATATGTTTAAGGCACAACGGAACCTTATCATTGCTGTGAATGGAAATAAATTAGGTCTCTGGTTTGATTGCACGTTAAGTTTATATCAGCTTAAATATATCCCAATCAAAATCATCTCAACTGATTTCCAGTTACACATCTGTTAATGTTGGCCACCTGTTGGTTCCCCTGGTCACTTGCACCCTTTGGCTCAATTCACTTCCTTTAGCTACAGCAGTCACAACTAAAGTTATTCACTGTCCCGTTTGACATGTCCAAGGTATATATCACTAAAAGTATCTTGTGATTCACTGACAGCTTCATCTTATTGGACTTTGTTAGTAACCAGCAGGTTGTTAGTATATTTGTTTTACAAGTATCCGTGTATTACAACGATAGGCTCATTTATACTAGCACAAGGGTTGCATGAGTAATTAAGTTGCAACTGTTCTGGATCACACAAAGACAGGTGGTAACATAACTTTCTAACTCGATGAGTCTGATCAAAGGGAGTTGGCCAAGTTAACATCGATGACACCCATTCTACCGTTTGCGACTATGTATGAGATGGAGTGATATGCTAGGATTTACTGGTGCATAGTATTTTCACTCATAACTGGACCGAATATAATCATAATCTGACAATCAAGCAATAGCTTATTATCTTTCATCTCTAATATTTGCAGCTTAGACAATTATAACATTTTCTATTGATAAATGTCTGGGAGCTCACATATGTTCGTAACAGTTAAACTAGTAAGCTTGACAAGTAGCCTTCTAAATGTCAGTCATTAATATTTATGAGAAATTAGAGATACATTTGAAAAATAGTAAGCTAAATTTGGCTGTGGCTTGACATAACTATCAACGAATGGTGTGCCCGAAGTGTTTGCACTCTTTGCATTTTCTTCACAGACAGATAGAACGTGGTAAAACGCTTTTGCAAGATCAATTTTTGAAAGCATCATGGTGCACGGAATATTGTCGACTAAATTATGTGCACATAAAATCACATATTTAATTACTACGGCTTACTTACTGAGAGCTTAGTAACTACTGCATAGTATGGTTTCTCCTGAACAATGTGTAACTGGAATGATCATGGATTAATTGAAAAACAGATGATGTCCCATTTGGTCAGCTACCCAAATTCGGTTTTGGCTATAGTTAGTCGTTTACAGTATTATCATCGGGGACATAGGTAAATAAGTAGTTTGTATTGTTTCATTATGGGTTATTACATTATTTTTTAGTTTATCTTATTGTACATGGTGTATATCAGGAAACTGGTGCAGAAGAGCAGCATAAAGAAAGACAAGTGTTTGTTAAATACACAAATGAGGAATTGGTGATGATAAACAGCTTATACCTACTGGCCAATTACTTTTTTTCTGACATTAGTGTAGTCTGATACATTATTAAAAGTCATTATGTCTGGTCGATGAAATAACTATTATTATATTACTTATTTTTACTAGGAATGTGATAACCAGGAATTCAGGATAAGGAACCAAAGTGTTTTAAAATGTAAATCATAATTTTATATATTGAAATAAAAGTATAGTGGTCAAATTTGTCGTTCATTCAAAGTGTGTCAATTACCCCCTCCTTCCCTCATAAAAAGGAATTTCTCTTTTAGACTATCCCTAAATACAATGAAAGTGATAAATACTACTAGAATAATACAAGATTTGCTCAATAATTCACAATATGCTATTTGTTAGAATGAATTACTTCTTAAAACAATGGCATTTATTTTGAACATTGATATTTAAAATGAAATAATCAAAGTAAAAAATTTACAATTAAACAAATAATGAAACTTTGAATTATATCATTCAGCAAACACTGTGAACATTAGTTAAATTGATAATGTTTTCAGTTAAATGTTCAAGAATAAGTATTACATAAATACAAATAAAATTACAGTTAGGCATATATAAAGAAATAATATGAAGCAGATAATTAAAACATGCAAATTTGAACACAAAATCAAAAAAGTTAATTAAGTAAAAATTATTTTATGTGAAAAATTAATTCTATTAGAAGAGTTTCATTTCACTTTATTGTTACTTTAAAATCATTATGACTGATATTTATAGTGTAGTTTCTGTTAGTAACAAACATTATAAACTCCTAACATTAATCAGTATAAAGTAGTATTTTAGTGTAATCTATTAAAGAACTAAACGAAAATTAAGTTTAAATGGTCGAGAAATTGGTTCAATTAATTCATTCATTTGTTTTTTATTCAATACATTTAATTCAATAAAACATTGTCCATTTTCAGAATCAATTGCATAAGAGAATGTATTGAATAATGTTCCTATACATGAATATCTTGTACCAGTGGAACCATTTATTGATGCAGCTAAACCTGAATGAATTTGTATTGGTCTATAGTCATTTTCATTGAAATGTTGAAAATGTTTTATTTTATTAGGCTCTAAATAGTTGACTGCAACACCTGGAACTTCAGGTTCTAAATAACATCTATAAACAAATTATATAAATGTATATATTATGATAATAGCAGGCAAGTTAAGGAGAATGTTTAACTTGAAGTATTTCTTTATAATGGATCATTCTATATATTTTAGTGTTATATGTATTAAACATTATGTTTCTATTACTTTTATATTCCCGTCACACTAACCTCCCATTTGATTTATTAACTGTATGTATGTGCACAGGGGATTGTTTGAAATATAGACTTTGTCTTAGGTTTGTTAATTTGCATGCTTTTCACTGCATCGGAGCTAAACTTGCAGGTATAGAGTAACCAGTCATATTTGTCCTTTATCACTGTATTGGTTCAAACAACAGGTCTAACATCACTGCTATAAAGGTGAAGTAGCATTTGAAGCCCAATTATTATTGATTATTTTCAGATAATTCATTATTGACTGAGATTATTTTCAACTTTTCCAGCATACGCTAAATGTAATGTACTCACCATTATTGATCAGTTAGTAGATTAGTTCTTCATATTAGAATGTATCTTTTACTTTAAGAACTTGCTTTCAAGCTCTAACTTTTACTATATTCATGTTGCCATACATCATATTAGACTGTACTAAACTAACAGGTTTACAGCAAACACTTGAGAGTAACTTTGGATGTTTGAAATGAAAAAATTTATGATCCAACACACAATACTTATTCACGTGATAAGAAAATTACTGAGAGTACTGGATACAATACTTAAATGAATAATAGATAACGTTCAAGATAATGTTGAATCTCTTTATATAAGTTGGATTGTGACTGGCAAGTGGAATCAAGGACGCATGTTTCGTCCTATTTGGGACTCATTGGCTGGATGTACCTGCATCCCAATGTTGGTGTTGAATCTCTTTGTTCAGTTATATATGAATTTCACTAATTGGCTTTCAATATACTAGGATTTTATGAAAAAAGTGTTATTACCTGTACAATATTTTATACCAGTATTGGTTAACACAGCTTATACGGAACCCGAAGAAACCTTTAGAACTTTTATAAGGACTAGAAATATTGAATTTAATCAGTGTTAACTATTCTTTCTTTCTTACTAAATAGATTATAATCATGATTTCCAATCACCTTACAACTATAGAAATCCATGGTGTTTTTTTCCTTTATTTGATGCCTCCATTCAGCAAAGTCTTCATTTTTCTATTTTTTAGTTGAAATCAGGATGGTTCTAGTGGTTAGAACAAAAGAAACTTATACATAGAAGCAAGCCCCTTGTTTAAGTCCAAAATATATGATTCACCAGTAGTAGAAGACACGAAGTTCGAACCCATTCATGAAAATTTCAATAGCTCAATATCTTCTATGAGAAACTTTATACTATTGTTCTATGTAAAGTAAAAGCAGCATTCATAAGAGAGTAACATGAAATTTATTCAGTTCATTCATCACCCACCCCTGAATTACTTACAAGGCATACACTGTAATATGATTGATTTCATATAAAACTAATAACTATATAAATTTTTCTAACTTTCAATTCTTTTCTAGTATGTTTATCCTTTAATTTTATCATTAATTATTAAAAGTACACTGAAGCTTGCTGTGAACTTTGGTAAGTAAATTTCTAATTATAATGATATTTGAAATTAGAAAGTATACTTATACGATTGATACTACTGTTTACAAAATTGACTATTGAATCTAGTAATTTAAACATTCTTTAGTATGTTTATTTTTTTCTTTTTTTACATCGATGCTAATCTTTTATATCAGTTCTGTTTTTTTTTGTTTTCATGTTAATAATTAAATTGGTTAACTAATTGTTTAAATGATTGTCAATTATAAATGAATAACTAACATTTTAGTTTATTCCATTTTATCTACAATAAACTGTGTGTATGTTAAAGTTGTTTCACTTTAGTGTAAATAATGATGTATGAGTATTTAGTTTATCAAGATAACTATAGTATTAAGTAAAACAAGTTGGATTTTAACAGCTGTTTAGTTTATTTCATAGGATTCTATGTTTGTCGAACAATTTCAATTTTTACGATTCTATATCTAAATTGTCATATATGCTTCTTGAAAGAATTATCTGGAAATTGCTTATATTTATAAACTTTAGCATATCTGATATGTAGCTACCAATCGAAACTAAGAAGAAAGTATTACTCTCTATGGTATTCTCAGTTAACATGACGTAAAGTTAAGACGAAGGAACGTTAAAGTTTTGACCAATCATAGGCGAATTATTAGTTTCAAAGTCATTGAGCATAGTTGTATGAAGAGTGTAAGTCGTTGCAAGTGAACCGGTTGATGTGTAATTTTAATACTTAAAGAATTGTGGGGTATCCAACGTATTTACAGGATGTGTGATTATTGTCCAAGAAACCTGATTGTGATCGTGACAATGAAATCATTATTAAAAAAAAAATGCTAAAATTGGAAATGGTGCTTTATTGTTGGAATCAGAAATCTATAAGAAAGGAGTCATTTATTTGCACTTTTAACATTTTGTGCTCTTGGTGATGCATTGAACTATAGGAATGGGCTATGGATTATAGTTGGGATTAGTTTACCTTCAGGATTAGCAGTATATTAGTTGTTTAAGAATAGGTTCGTAATACGAGTGTGGACTATGATCCACTTATTACGATTTCTGTTGGTACTTACAGTTTATTAATATCACAGAGGCACTATACATAATATGATCTAATTTGTTATCGCATAAAAATCAGTCACTTCTGTTTGCCTTAATATCATTAGCTTATTGCTCTCAAGGATCCGTTTTTACATTCGTTTATAGAAACTGGAAGTCATGTTCGTCATACTTCCTAACTAAATATACCTATACCCTAGTGTTTACATTCACACAGGAACTCGAACTCAGGGAATATCACTGTAGACACTAACGTTTTATTTGCTGAGTCTAGTAAGTTGCTAAGCTGTTCAGACACTATGAAAATAATAACAAAATAAATCCAAAAATGTCAGTTTCCTGAATCACAAACAGAAAAAATGTTGTTCTTTGGTTTGATTTCAAACCATTTATCAAGTGTATTAGATCATAAATAAAGTTATATTTATTTGACGGTACGTTTCTCTATGAAGTGATGACTTACTGAAATTTATGTTATTGAATCGTAATAATAAAACGATTAATATTGTTCTGTAGCATATTGTGTCATCAAATGACCGAATTGCAAGCATAGTTGACTTCAAACATTGATTCATCACATTAAGATTACCTCCGAAGAAGCACATACTCCTGTTATAGTGAAAAAATATGTCTCCGAAAATCGCCAGATATTTGACACTGTTGTATTTTGTCAAGTATAAACTGTACAAATCTACCAATTTAATTTGATTAAATTTAAAGCTTATGAATCTAGCTGAATTCTATTGAAGAGTCCTATACTATGACAAAACAGCTGTCTAGTGCTTCTTGGTTTCCAGTGGCACCCAATCAACATTAAAATTGAAAAACTCAATTCAAACGATTAAAAAGAATACAAATAGTTGACTTACAAAAAGTCACAATTTGTATCACCATAAGTGAATAAAACACGCATGGTTTGTTTTGGTTCAATCCAGATCAAGTAACCAGTTTCAGAGCATAAATGTGGAATATCGGTATACAATCCACTAAAGATTATAACAAATTAATAGTAAATAAGATACAAAGAACCTTCCAAATTATGTAATGCATTTCACAAATTTTACTGGAAAAAAGGTAAGATAAAGGAGAGCTTCTACTTAGTTTTTTTGAACGTATTCCATAAAATGAAAGTCTTGAAGGGAAAACGATTTTCGTGAGTACAGTAGCCACATATTTAATTGACAGTGAACACGGTAGATGTCTTACAATATTTTGAAATAATCAATAAACAAAAACACCACTTCTACTCCTCTTTACAAAGGTTACTGTCAGCAATTATTTTCAACCTGACCTCTGTATACAGAAGGGAAGCTTGGTCAACGTCTCACTGATATGAAAGAAGAAAATGAATTCATGAAAATTGTTTAGATTATGTAATTTTTTTCATTCATTCCGTTGACAATTATTTATGAGGTCATTTTAAACATTTTGTTGCTAACAGTGTCTTATAGAATCAGTCACTTATTGTTACACTTTCTTCATTCAACTTTATATAAATACTCTTCAATATTTTACAGTGTTTACTATTTTTGTCAAACAAATGATATTCTCTTTCCTTTTTATACTTTTCGTTCTGTTTCATGTCACTATTATCGACTGATTTATGTATGCATAGTGTTATTTGTAATAATCAATCAATCAGCCAATCATTATTTGCTCTTTCTCCTTTGAAAATCAATCAATGTCTGTCACTCCATGTAGAGCGTAGGCCACTGACCAGCATTCTCTAACCAACTCTATCCTGGGCTCTCTTTTCCAGTTCTTCTTAAGTTCTATTCATTCTTTTCAAGTCTGTTTCCATTTGACGCCGCAATGTGTTCTTTCGTCTTCTTATTTTCCTTTTGTTTTGAGGATTCCAAGTTAGTACCTGCCTTAGAACTCAGTTTTGTAATTTCCTCAATGTGTGTCCTATAACAATAAACACAAATTCAACCGGTTTGAAGCTGTCGAGTAACCATGACACACTATGAATTCATTCCATTCTACAAATCATGTTATTCCTGGATTGTTCAGACATATGTATTGGTCGTTCTTCTAAGTAACTAACAATTAAACATGGTCTTATAAAGTATATAACAATTTAACGTATGTATATAGACAAAACTTGAATTGTCTATTTCTTTAACTTGACAATGCTACTGTCATAAAAAAACGTTCGTAATTTTGGCAGCATCTATTAACGAAAAGAATGTGAAGACTTACTTACTTACTTACTTACTGCCCGTTACTCCTCGCTGAGGAGCATAGGCCGCTCACCAGTGTTCTCCATTTAACTCTGTCCTGAGCAATCCTTTCCAGTTGTTTCCAGTTGCTGCTCATCCTTTTAATGTCTGCTTCCAATTCTCGACGCAGCGTGTTCTTTGGCCTTCCTCTTTTCCGTTTCCCAGCAGGATTCCATGTCAATGCTTGTCTTGTGATGCAGTCTGATGGTTTGCGTAGTGTATGTCCTATCCATTTCCACCGTCTTTTCCTAATTTCCTCTTCGGCTGGAAGTTGGTTTGTCCTCTCCCATAGTAAGTTGTTGCTGATGGTTTCCGGCCAACGGACATTCAGTATCTTGCGTAGGCAGTTGTTTATAAATACCTGTATCCGTCTGAGGATGTTTGCAGTAATTCTCCAGGTTTCAGCTCCATACAGCAGGACTGTCTTCACGTTCGAATTGAAGAGTCTGACTTTGAGGTTAGTTGATATTTGTTTTGACTTCCAAATGTTTTTCAACTGCAGGAATGCTGCCCCTGCCTTGCCAATCCTTGTCTTTACATCTGCATCAGACCCTCCTTTTTCATCGATGATGCTCCCCAGATATGTGAAGGTATCCACCTCTTCCAGAGTTTCCCCATCAAGTTGAATTGGGTTGGTGCTCCCTGTGTTGTATTTGAGAATCTTGCTCTTACCCTTATGTATGTTCAACCCTACTGCTGCTGAAGTTGTTGCTACACTGATTGTCTTCGCTTGCATTTGTTGGTGTGTATGTGCTAAAAGAGCTAGATCATCTGCGAAGTCCAAATCATCGAGTTGCATCCTACTTGTCTATTGAATCCCGTACATTCCCTCAGATGTGGAGGTCTTCATGATTCAGTCGACCACTAGGAGGAAGAGAAAAGGTGACAGCAAGCAACCTTGTCTGACTCCGGTCCTCACTGAAAATGCAGTTGTCAGTTGTCCTCCATGCACAATTTTGCACTGTGTTCCGTCGTAAGAGTTCCGGATGATGTTGACGAGTTTCTCTGGTACACCGTAGTGTCGAAGAAGTTTCCATAGTGTTCTCCTATCTACACTATCAAACGCCTTCTCATAATCAATGAAGTTGATGTACAGGGGCGAGTTCCATTCAATTGATTGTTCAACGATGATCCGTAGTGTTGCGATTTGGTCCGTGCACGACCGATCCTTCCGAAAACCAGCTTGTTGATCTCGAAGTTGAGTCTCCACTGAATCTTTCATTCTGTTCAACAATACTCTGTTAAAGATTTTCCCTGGTATCGACAGTAGCGTGATCCCTCTGTAGTTGTCACATTTGCTCAAATCTCCTTTCTTTGGTATCTTGATAAGATAACCTTCTTTCCAGTCTGCCGGCACTTGTTCTTCTTCCCAGATCTTTCTGAATAAAACGTGGAATATCTTTGCTGTTAGGTCGATATCTGACTTGAGTGCTTCAGCTGGTATATTGTCAGGTCCTGCTGCTTTCCCACTTTTGATTTGCCTGATGGCCATCTTGATTTCTTCCATCGTTGGTGGAGTGACATATGTGAAGACTGTGATCTACATATTGATTAATCACTACAATAAAATTAATGTAATGCTTGTCAAGTCTCCTAGTACTGATTTCTTTCTGTTGAATATTAGTCAAACTTGATTAGCTTATTGGCAATAGTAGTAGATTGTGAACACATTAACTTAACTTTAAATCCCATAGATAGCATCGTTTCTTTCCAGATTAAAAGTATGTCTTTCTACCAATTTAAAGACCTAAATGTAACTTGTGTGTTCTGAAATGTTGAGATTCATTAAAATAATAACTACCACAGTTTGATAAATTATTATGCAAGTTACACTAGCTTAGAAAATATTTACTTGAATGTATATCCAAACAAAATATTAAAATGGTATTTCGGCCATAGTATGGAAACGAACAAATGTGGTACTTGGAATGTTCTCACTCAGTTTACGAATGAGTTAATCAACGTTTCGATTCACTAACCACTTTATATCAGTGAGGAATCAATATTTATAACTGAATTGTTTATCGAAACAAACAACTAAATTACAGGAGATATAAATATTTTACATGCTGAATAAATCATTCATAGTTTTGTAGTGTTGTTGCCTATGTTAAGTCACAGAAATGATGAAAATGAAATTCCTCTATATGATTGAAAAGCTGTCAGGTCAGTTTCCAAAGAACTTACACAGAAGACTGTTACGATATCAAAAAGATTGTTGTGATGGGGAAGTATGTACAATTATTTGATGAGACCCTGTGAGTATGAAACGCAAATGAGTGTCTACCAGGTCCGTGCACAACTACCCATGCCTGCTCAGTTCCAGGCAGGAAATAGAAGTAACAGAAGATTGATGAATCAACGGGACAGAATCATATTATATTTCAAGCATTCCTTTATAAATACATAAAAGCAGACTGTACAGTCAGCCAATTAAGTATTTAAAATCAATACAAAACAAGGGAGACAGTAGTAGTGAATTGAGGTAACGTATATTCAATGAATTAACTGTAGTTCATAAATGTGACATGATATACTAACAGCAAATGTGCTAAACGGGAGAATAGGGCACAAGGGCATAATGACGATAGAAATAAAATATTTACTTTACACACAACTAAGCTGATTGGAATAGTCTTTCAAAACATAGTTCATGAAGTCAGTTATTGTTCTTTAATAGCCCAAAGTGACGAAAACTCATTACAATATCCCTCCACCACGAAAATCAGTATGTATATTTTTCCACAGATGGATGCGCACCACAGCAATTTCAACTATAAACCATACATGTATGTAGTTCTTACTATACATATTAATTTACTCAAGGTTCCTAATGGGAAGGCCTGGCATAAAGAATTGCATTTCACTAACGACGCACAAACTTATTCTTAGATAACAATGAAACTACGTAGATGCTCTTTTCTATGTTAATCGAGTGGTAACCGCACTTATAACTTTAAATTCTAACTTTACAATAAATTCATAACTATAAATATTAATTCCGAAATCATATTTTGTTTTGTCGGGTCTTACACAATTACTGACATTAAGGCCAGCTAAAATGCTGCAACACGAAAAAAAATTCGGCAAAATGTTGCGAAGCCCTTTGTTTTATACACTTTTTTTACTGTTTTTTTCACATTAATACTGTTTTCCCCAACCCAATGTAATTTACCACCAACCTTTTGGCTCACTGGGTTAGTTTTAGCTTCAACATGATTCGGACAGAAGACTAGATTGCTTGTGTTGGTCCAAGAAATAGGGGTCTCACAGCTTATTCAACTTCTGTTTCACTATGCCGACAGATAAGACTTCAACTATGTTGGGGTGAAGAGTGTTACTCATCGACTATTCTTACTATAAAACCTATTTCTTACAATGAAATCTAACACAAAATTGTATTGCTGACATTATATTTCTAATTTTAACTAAAAATCCTAGTCTTCAGTCTAAATACCAATGTTAGCTATGATATACTGTTTATGGTATACACTTCTAGTTCCGATTCGCTGCAACCTTGACGCCAATACGACAGTTGTTATTGGTTAACTGAGAAATTTTCCGCGGTCATTTAAGTACGGCATTTTTTCGTAACCTGGTTGATATTCTTAATAGATAAAGTACCATGTAATCAGAAAGAATTTAACCAACGATATACTTGTATAGTCATGAAAATCATATTCTGGGTAACTGACCCAACTTGCTTATATGGCCACACACTAATATAGTTTCCGTGTATTAATTCTTATGACACCTGAATAATGAAAGCTCGAGTTGGGGTCTTTTCGAAGTGAATAATTTTAATAACAAAGTAAATTAAGCATTCACTGACTCATAATCAGCTGATATTAAAGGTAAAATCATGTTAATAACCGAAATAGCAAGATGACACATTTACATTAAGTAGCTAACTTAAATTAAGATGGTTTAATATAGATGAAGATAAGAGAATTGGGATTCATGAATCTCCGTTGCTTGCGAATTATCGCAAACTGATTGGAGTTAGAAGTATAAGCCTTTGAGTATCAACGATGTAGTTTGAGGGTTGAATGCTCACCATAAGGCCTGTAGATTATGAGTTGGATCCTTGGATGATAGTTTTATACTAGAACGAATCAGATGTTTAGTGGTTGATGGTTTCCAATTGTTGTCTAACTACAGTCATTCTGTAATGTTAATTACAAAGTTATAGATTTAATCACTTTTTAACATGTAAAGTAAACCAAACCTTGTTTATTATACGGAGTTGGTTAAAAAATACACTCAGTAGACATTTATGGCGGCAGCATTTTCATAAATTCAAAGTAAGCCAGAACAATAATGCAGACACTATGTCAACACCAACTACCTACAATCATTTGCTTATAGGGTTATTTCCAACAACAATTATTTAACCAATATGGTAATACTTTAGATTTTGCCAACCTCAGCAATTACAGTTTTCAACACTATCTTATTAAACGTTCAATTGAAATAATTAGTGTCAGAGGTCTTTTCAAGTAATGAACCTTTATCTTCTCAACAACCTGAACACGTCTAGAAATTACCGTATATTTAGTAAGCAATTTCAGAATACATATGTATCATTATTGTTTTAACTAAGTACAACTTTATCATTTACTGACAACTATTTTAAACGTTACTGTATATTAATAAAACAGATTATGATACACATTAGATTTTACAAGAATTAAGTGGGGGATTTATTACTGAGCCAGTTATAATCTACTAATCCATTACTTTATGAAAATAAGAGTATCTATCTAGGTATGTGTACATCTATTCTCACTTTTTCATAAGTGTTTTATAAAGTTAGATTGTAGTTAGCTCTGGAATCTAGAATACATTTTAAAGCCGATTTAGAACTAGTCCGATTGCACTACCAATATCATAATACTCATTAACTATGGATAACCATAGATAACTTGACATTAACAGTATATCAGTGCAGATCGGAAGTGGGGATACCTTTCAGTACACGACAGGTTGAGCACTTTTGCCACTAAACATGGATCAAAATGATTTAGGGGTAATCATAGGTAACAATATGAAAGTATAGACACATCGCAACGAAGCTACATACAGAGGATTCCGTGAATTATTGTCATTTTGTAAAGTTTTTAAGGAAACATGTTTAGAATTCTTTATCCTATCTACGCAAAACCTTTTCTAGAATTTTGTATTCAAGTAGCTAGTCCTTGTCTAATCAGAGATGGGACACTGTCAAACGCATCCAAAAAATAAGTACTAAGTTAGTAGTAGGACTAGCTATTCTCATATGTGGAGCAACTAAAACGCCTCACTTTTCATTCCTTGCCTTACTGTAGAATGAGAGGCTATCTCATACTAGCATTCCACATTTTAAATGATGATTTGGCGATTATAAGTTGCCCTATATTTTTACCTCTTCGAAGATCAGTTATTTCCCAGGCCATCATAAAAAGGTCCTAAAACCCTGATTGAATAAACTTAAGTTGAAATTCTGTTTGTCTCACTAAGAAATCGACGTTTTAAACGCCCTACCACAACAGATTTTATCAGTACTATTAATGAATACTTTCAAAGAAAAACTGAATCATTACTGGAAAACACACTGCAAGGATTACTACGGATCATTCAACCTACTATCTTTACAACTGTAAATGAAACTAAAGAAAACGACTATATAAGTCAAAATCAGTATCCATAGCATTATTTCCCAAGAAAAAAAGCATGGTAATACTATTCATAACTTACATTATTATAAGTGGACGGTTTTAACTAACTTAAGATAAAAAATAAAAAAAATAATTTATGTTCATGAATAATAATCCACATGAACTACTTATAATCTACTTAATTTTCATTAACTTTCTTTATGTAGATTAATGTACTGTACATTAAAAGATTCTTTCAATTTATAGAAACTCTGATTCAGAAAACATTTTATTACTTAAACAATAAACATTAAACTGATATTGAGAAAATACTTACAATACATTCTATTATTTATCTATAATTCATTTTAATTTATTTCATTACAATATTTTCATTAAATGTTGAATTGTAAACATTTACAATGTATATAATTTATCAGTTAAGAAAATATTGACTATTAACATATTTTTTGAATAATTAAAACAATTTTTTGTAGGTCATTCATTATTCAATTTTCAATTAAATTTAAATAGTCAAGGTAACTAAACAAATAATTTTAAATGTATATAAATGTCATATTATTTTGAAGAATGTTTTGATGATTTTTTTTTTAGAATTCCATTGTTTCTATGAATAAAATTTCTACGAATATATCCTGAAATTACTAATCTATAGATAGATAGTTGGCTTATATAATTTAATACATGCATATACACATATACCAAGGTATATATTCTTTAGTTTAGTTGAAATAGTTAAAAGAAGAATGTGTATTTTGTGTTGGCGACATGTAAACTTGGTGAAATCATCTATCTTCTTCTTCATTTTTTGTTATAATCACTTGTAAAATACTGTCACAAATTATTATGGAAAGTAGGCTGTAAATTGTTTTATTTTGGATAACTTAGTACAAACAGTTTTGTATTCACAAGGTTAATATGTACGAAATGATACCAAACTGATGTCAAAGAATGTTACTTTAAAATGTACTTTGGTAACAGAGCTAATTAGTTGATAGAACTACAAAAAGCGACATTCTTTCGCCAAAAGGTATTGTGGTGTCTTCTGAACTATAGGGTGTAAATCAAAGATTTGAATAAAGATTTAGATAACTCAACGTAATCGCAATGCTCACTGGAAGCTTAAGAATGAAATGCACGTTAGATTAACCCGAATGAGACTGAAGTTTAAGAGGATAATAGGCTACAGGACTAAGTAAATATTATGTCATAAAACAATTTTAATACTTATTAAAATGGTCATTAAATGAATGCATAAAAATTTAGATCTTATAATGAGTGGTACGTTTAATCACTTGTATTTATTTAGTAATCTCAGGATAGCTTAAACGACGACACAACTGTCCTAACCTGCTTCTAGTACTCACTCGGATTGTTGGTGTTATACAAACACAAGACTAATATAATAAGTGGTAGGACTGTATTAGGCTTTAAAATTGTACGCATAATAACTGTAGATTTGCTTTTAACTTTGTGAACATAACAGTAAGACAAAGCCTGACTTATAACTACTATTAAGGAAAAGTATTAATCATGAATTAATTTGAATTGTGGCTAGCAAGTGGAGTCCGAAAAGGGCTCTCCGTTTTATTTAGGACTTGTTAGCTGGGTGCAATTATCCATACGTATGATGAATTCTTCTTGCACATTATAGATGACTTTTGTATCAAATAGTAGATTGTTTAGATGAAATAGAAAAGATTACAGAAAATCTATTAAATAACTTCATCCTACTAACAAATCGAGTGACTGCGGATAGATGACATCGAGATTGATAGGTTTATATTTGATATCATGAATTTACCTGGGTGAGAAAACCATTGATTCCGGGAAATGGCACTTTATAGCTGATTTACTTTAGCACGAGATTTTGCAGCACTATGCATCTACGACCTCATCATGGAGATTACTCCACGAACTATAGGTTTACTAGCAAAACCCTAAACTATTAAGCCGGTAAGTTTGTCTACGTCCTACAGTTGATATTGTTAACTTCAGTCCATCTGTGATTTACTCATGTGACCTTATCCAACTCTATCTGTGGGTAACTACACCCCACTCAAAATGGTTGAAATCGATTAATTATATCTTATCAGTAGACCTTCAAGGGGTTCATCTGTTAAAAATTAGTCATCAATGAGCTGATATTTATTTAAGCATATTACAAAAGACACGTATTACACCAAGGTTCCTTCTGATCAGCTGTCAACAAATTACTGTGTTCCTGCTTATATGACACCTGAATTACATTCAATTGTTCAATATTCAATTATTTTCATTATTTATTCATTTACTATTCATAAACAATATTCCTCTAGGTATCTGCATGAGGTTGTTTAAACGAGGACATTAAATTCATATTGTTATTCAGTACTAAAGGTGACTATTATTTCATTATAAAACTACATATGTTAGATAATCACTTCGTACAAACGGTTACTTTTCCGTTTTGACTACAAAACTGATATTATGTTAGAAGGATGTTGGAATATTCAAGTCATCATATCTATGAGACGATATGATTATGTAGTTTAGTTTATGAAAACAATTAATTCGAGTCTATGTGCGTCGAATATACACTCTAAGAATTTCGGCTGCTTTTAAATCTACAATAAAAATAAATTCTTACTTATCCATTGATTACATAACATCTAGACTATGCTTATACACATGCTAATAACAAAAGAATTTTAGTCATTTAAAGCAAAAAGAACTATTTAATCATGTTGTTTGTAGTCAAAAGTAGAAAAATGTATACTTGGGAAAAAAATGTCAACTAAGTTATTAGTCAATAGAAAGGTGAATCGAATGAATAAAAATGACTAGTTAGACAGAAATTATGTAACATTAAATGAACAATTTTATTTCATCATTAATGATCAATGGTATTCCGATGCTTTAAGTTAATCATAATTACTGATTACAAATAGTAAGAAAAACAAAATACATGCCCTCCTCTCCCCCCCCCCGTCAACCGAAATTTGATCTTTCAGACTAAACTAAAAGAGAAAATTATTACTCAGTAGATTTCCAACTATTCCAAAGTGATTTTTGCAAATGGCATGTTTTTATTAACGAGATTCTAATAAAAAATAGTAGTAATTTATTTTGTAGACGATTATTATTTGTGCAACTCTAGAAGTTTCAGTTTCAAATAAACTTCTATAGGTGGAATCTTGAAAATCATATTTTGATAGAACTAAGAAAAAACGAAATGTAGTCGGTGGCATTTTCTAAGTTCTTTAGATAATCAATTTTCATTTTAGTACAGTTTCATTTAACATCTAGTTTATAAATATTCTATAATAACAGTGTAATATATACATTTTCAACTAATACAGTCTATGTATATTTGCATTTATATAGTTGTTAATCATATTTATATTATTATGTATGGAGACAATATGGGTTCAGTTGATTTCTTATGTATTTAATGAAAACATACCAAAATATTAGTAATAATGTATTGGGTTATGTCTTTTGTATAGTGTATATCGTTTACTTGTATTGTAGTATTTAAATTATGCAAGATGAATTAATTTGAATCTCATGCTGACATTCATACTGTGATCTGATCCATGTATATATTTGATTCAAACATTAAAGCATCATTTATCAAACCGAAAAAAGTCATGATAACTGATGGAATGTAACTTCATGCAATTGATGATTTCACTCCTAACAAATATGTATGTGTATATATACAACTTAAAAAATGAAGCCCCTCCCCGTAAGCGATAACTAATCATTGCTAAAGTTAAGCTATGAACAGAAACTGTTTGGAGGGTAGCCAAGTTCCCTATTTCAAACCTGAATTTTCTAAGCAATGTTTAGATAAAATAACGCCTGTGAAGAAGCATGAAGTATCTTATGTTGACTATAGATGTGATTCCTTATTACTAAATTTTGTTAAGTCACAGACTAAAACATAACAATCGACATAGATTGATCATATAGTATTGACCAATTTGAGGTTAATGGTGCTAATTGAATTTTGCAAGGACGATAACAATTGCAGAATACTTTGAATTCAATGTATTTCGTTACATTCTCATCAGCTACGTATATGCTATTTATTTTTAGGTAACTAAAGTTATTAATATATGTTGATTCTGTTAATTGAATTGTTGATCGGATAATATGAGATTGTCTAGGTAGTGGAATTGTAGAGAGGTTGAATTTAGGGAATTGAATTTTACCGATCACTTTGTAATATGGCTACTAATCTAAGTGATTCGATATCGAAGACATAATACTGTAATAGGAAGTGGTGATAGACAACAAATTTGGTTGATCCTATATTGAATTCGATAGTGAACATTAGTTCCGCAGTGGTACAAATTTATGACTTTAACGAAGATACGACTCAGGACCACCAGGTATAATATTCAAACAATTGTGTTGACAAAATTCGATTAATGTTAGTTAGAAATACTGAATTTGTCATTCACTTCAGTTGGTGATATCTATCTAACTGGTTGTATCTTATAACTAGAGCTCCTAGGAGTACCTTGCTTATTTATTCACTAATCAGGAAGAGTTGAAGAACTTTTAATTCGAGATTGTTTAAAACATCCTTCTATAATAAATTTTATTGATAGCTTAATATAAAATACTGACTAATTAGATTGGTCATATTATGTACTCATAAATAGAGGGTGTAATAGTGAAACTTCCATTATGGCTCTAGATAACACCACAAGGACTTTGTGTAAAACTGAGCTGTTTAATTCTACAAGTTTTAAGTCAGGCTGTTATAGCGATCTTGTCCGTTAGGTAGCTGCTTCTAAAAGTCTTATTCATACTCTAAATTGAGCAGATTCAAAGTATGTTTCTGAAGATAATCTTTAGTTAGACAACATATCGAAATGCACAATGTCTACAAATATATACTGAATGGCTTAGTGAATAAAGTAGATAGAGATTAACAGAACAAAGTGTTCAAGAAGTTAAAATGACAAAGTCCCTTGAAATAAACTACTCACTGGCATGGTCACTTCGAAAAACGATTTAGACCTCTTACAATTGCCAAAGAACTAACTTCTACATAAAACAAACGTTTATGATGTCATTAGAAATGATAATGAAATCTTCACAGTTAAAGTATTTAATTCAGTAAACAAAGCATAACCAAAATCATTCACATGAGCTGGAAATCTTTTCCAATGATTAAACTCATTTTGAACGATTGAAACATTACGTAATAATAGTATTCTTGGATTGCTCAAAACTCAGCTTTATACAGTAAATATTAATTACATCATTTTCATCGTCACGTGAATATCATCATGCAGTATTTTAAATTTTGGAAACACTGACTTCCCTTTTTTGCCAATGAAACTACATGCATACTAGGTAAAATAATTGCCAATTCATTTTAAAGAACAAAAGCCTATCTCTTGTGTAAATCTTATCGTTAATGAAACAGTTTTCTTAATTAGTGAATTTATACATTTCAGAAATTAACAGTTCTTGTTACAAAAGTAAAATCTATAGTACAAAAACAAGAAAAGTAACTTTATTTACCACTTTTATCATATTTTGTGTTTACCAGTAGTTTATAAGCAGTAACTATGATCTTAATAATAATAATAATAGCAATTATTGCTTATTGTCATATGATGCTAAGTAGAAATGTGTTAAATGCCATTCGGAATAGACATAATTACATCTGACCAGTGATTTTTTTTTGCCTTGGATTACTGTAATCAGATCAAATCAAAGTACGTGTGTGTGTGTGTGTGTGTGTGTGTGTGTGTGTGTGTGTAAGAAACACCAAGATTATGTTCAACACTTAACACCCAAAATAAAAGTAACAAGTGCAAAATATTTAATTACAAAAAATATTTTTTATTTGTTTTTAATGTTTCGTAGTTTTGTTGTTCTCTATTTGATAACTGCCAACAGTAATACACCAGCTGATATCCCATTCATAATGATGAAAAATATAACAAAACTATTTAGTTATTTTGAAAATTTTACTTAAACTTAGTTACTAGTTTAATTTCTATTCAGCTATAAATTATTAGTCATCTGAATTCGATTTCCCGCTCTATGACATTTTTATGACCTTAAACGGATAGATCTATGGCGGCTATTCCACATTTATAGCATGGCGCATTGATTGTTATTTGTTTACTGTCATATATTTCAACAATACTCACTTGCATAACACACGAAATTCTCAATGTATTTATTCTAGAAAAATATTTGATTCGACTAGAACATACATGGAAAAATTGAAATATTATGCAACGATCTTTAAGCTATGAAATCATCTTTTATTCAATGAGTAGACAGTTGAAATGTATTGAATAAACAATATTTCATGTTATGATCCGTTAAATCCGATGGAATCTAATTATTTTAAGAAGTTTATTAGTTTATTGAAAGTTTGTTTTATGTTCCACTACTGAGAGTATTACAAAAGTGTCGTTATGAAATCTCATTTCTATATTTAGAAATTGACTGAACTTATTAGCTTAGTGGACAACTATTTAGTATATTAAACAATAAGTAATGTATTTAAGCCTCAATTTCAATTTCAACATTCAGATGAATATACATATAATTATAACTTAAGTATACGAAAGCATGATACATTCGTTTAAATGTTATAATACACTATTTATATGAAGAATTGAATAACAGTAATGATTGACACAAATGACAATTGACATATGCATTACGTTGACAATATTTCATTGTTTGTAGTTTCGTTAACACAATCATCAATCAGTTAACTTTATACCCATATTGTGGTAAATAACGAATGTATTTTTTATTGATATGAAGACTTGTCATTCAATGATTACTTTACTATACTCATTTAAGATCATTTCCGTTTGATTTTTATTTGAAATAGACATTTCTGAGTTATGTCAGACAGCTAGTCAGTGAGTCAATCTGTCAAAAAGAAGAACCTGATAACTAATTTAATTTGCCATACCACGTCACGGAAATGAAATGAAGTTGGCATGATGAATAGAAAATGTATAAAAATAATACAGGAGACATTATGAAGATGGAGATTTAACATAGTGAACACCGCTTCTGAAGAACCGATAAAATGTAATATTTCTCGAGGAATTTATTATACTAATTTTAATTATTCAGCTTTGAGATCATGACAAATGATTCAAAGTGGTTTGAAATGGTTAATATTTAACTTTGTTCTTTGTAACAAACTGGCGTCGGTAGGGCACAACTGATCAAAAACTGATGACCTTTGAGTGCTGACTACCCTTAGTAATTAAGTCTTACATCCATACAGTATAACAGAGCGAACAGTGGCTCAGTACACTCTTCCCTTCGTTTAGAGACGAATATCTCGTCTACGCGATTGGTGACGTAAGTTGGCAAAAGCGAAACGAGCTATTTGAATCCGTACTGAGATTTCGTCAATGACCATCATATTAAGGCTTATCAGATTTCCAAGATAAGTGAAGTGGTTGACACGCTCAACAAATTCACTCCCAATCTTTAGCTCAGGTGTTTACGAATACTAGTCCTGAAGCAATAGTTTGCATTTATATGAGGAGAAACGCGTTAGGAACATGGTCACATTGGTGCTTATTGCTGTTAAAAGATTCTGCGTCTTACCAGCATCTTCACCAAACGAGACTATGTCATCGGCATATTCTGAGTCAATAAGTGGATCTCTTGGTAGGAGATCAAATTCTGAAAGTTAGACGATGAGAGTGTAGTTTTCGACAGTAAATCGATTATGAAATTAAACAAAAATGGAGACACCGGGCAGCCTTGACGGACACCACTTGAGGTTAAAAGTTCAGATGACTATTCGCCATAATATCTGACACGACTAATAGTGTTTGAGTGGAAAGCCTTAACAAGCTTTATGTACTTTTGGGGCACGCCTTTCAATGAAAGACATTCCCATAGAACTTCACAGTCTACAGAGTCAAGTGCCGCTTTAAAGTCAATAAAAACAACTACTGTCGGGCACTGAACAGTATGTCTGTGTTCTAAAACCTGACGAATAGTTAATATCTGGTCTATACAACTACGACAAGGTCTGAAATCAGCATGGTTTTCTCGTATTTATAAATAATGAGTTGTAGTAAAGCATCTGATAATTATGGAAGCTAATATTTTATACACTATATTAGTCAAACCAATTCCTCAGTGAAATTAGGATGGACTTGTATCTTCCTGTTGATATGTTATAGACTGGAGCTAGTCAGTCTCTGCTGCTATATGTGCACTTTGAGGGGATTGCCTCGATATAGCTGTTAATCACAAGTATTATTTAAGTTGGATTGTGACTAGATTCCGCTTGACAGTCACAATTCAACTCATGGTAACAGAGGCTAAGCAGCTCCAGTCCATAACATATCAACTGAAAGATATAAGTCCATCCTAATTACCTATGTACGCGTTGCACAAGTAAGAATGTCTGGGATCAGTAGTCTAGTTGTGAAAGTGGTGGCATTTGGCACGAAAGTGACTAAGTTTGAATCCCAGTGTGAGCATCAACATTAGGATGCAGGCACATGCAGCCGACGCGTCCAAATAGAAAAAACGCTCGTTCTGGATTCCGTTTGTCAGTCACAATCTAGCTTAGATAATTCCTTCGTGGCTATCACAGGACGATTCCGACCATTTTTAATATACTCTGACGATTAATGAACGATACTAGTCGGACGGAATTATGTCAAGTTCTTATACTTTAGTCAAAATATCAGTCAACCTAATCATCAAAGTGGGACCACCATCCTAAACGTCCTCTGGAAATAATCCTTTCGGACCAGCAACTCTACCTCGCCTCAGATTAGCCATGGCTTTTTAGACTTCAACAAAGTCAGAGAGATCTAAATCAACTTTCCATTCAGGCTGTCTTAAAGTAGTGGGAAGTTCTAGAGCAGCTGAAGGCCAGCTGAGCTGTTCCGTGAAGTGTTCAGCCCATCGTCCTAAACGTCAACAATGAGAACGGATAACCGTTCCATCTCTTTCGGAGATTGTTTCACTAACGCTTAATTCTTTAATCCCGGTTTTTTTTATTAACTTGTAAAGTTCTCTAGTGTTACATAACGCCGTTACCTGGAAAGCAAATTAGGTTAGGATCGGTCTTAAATACCTGGGAGCGGATGGCGGTGCCCAAGAAAAAAAACTGCTTGAGGTTGGTCAGGCATGGCTTTTTTGAGAGTGGTTTTTGTTTTTGCAGCTCCGTACTTGACACGGCCTTTCTACCAGAGACGGAAATCTGTGGAGTAAGGTGAGGTGTTTATCTTCTGGGTCGACCTTTTCTAACCCCGCGATTCCTATGTGGCAAGGCAATATCGCTGTTATGCTGGTTGTCTGACGAAAACACCTTATTGTTGTCACACCTCTGTAAAGCCAGAAGCTTGACTTCGTCGTCGGACTTTATGTTTGCTGCTTTTAGTCTCACTGCTCTTCAATCGACCTGCCTGGTATGGTAGGACCAGGAGAAATGATTGTTCCAGCCAGTATAGAATGAATGGGTCATCACGATAAGCAAACCTGACCACTACGCCTAGGTAGCAGCATTGTCGGAATCAGTTGGGTAGTAGTGTAAACTAAAGGGCATCTGTTACGTCTTAGTATGGAACTTCTTAGTAGTATACATCTCTTACTCCACTGAGAGTTGAAATCAAGAATTCTAAGTCACGCGGTGAACACTTTTTACTAACAACATTGCGTCAGCCATAATGGATCAACCAATTTGTGATACATTTCAATGATCATTAAATTCCATTAGGGAAAATTATCTTAATCCTGACATTTGAAAATCAATGGTCCCTACTTTGTACTAGTACTTCACGAGTATGTCTTAAGTCACTAATGTACTAATTAATATAGTCAAACTGACGTGATTTATTAGTTCCATCTGAGTTCAAAATTCCCTAAATATAATTATTCCCAACTCTAAATAGAATCAAAGCAGTAGTGACTAATCAATAGACATTGAGTATTTCCTGTTGATACTGAATATAGTAACCAATTCTTACTAGTTTTGTATTGTTTTTATAGGGTACCTGTTAGTTCAAACACTATATCACTATACTGTATAGTTAAGTGAATTGTACCTTATGACATTTACAGTATAATATTTACTAACTTAGAAACAGGACCATAGTACTAGATCATATGGTATAATATAAATTATTCATATAACATCTTCTAGAGTTTAGAAATTAATGATTAATGTCAATTTCCATAAATAACAAAACATTAACTAATCAGTATAAACAGCTATATGAAGTCAAAAACACATTATTCTATTGTTCACACACTATCAGTAGCTTGTGTAAGTGAACGTTAAGATAAATAAAACATACGGTTATCATGTGTATATTATCCTGTAACTATATTAAAAAAAACAAAATAATCAAATGGAGGAAGAAAAAAAGTAACTCACTTCGATATTCAGTTTCAAGGTAAGTAAGTGTTTGATTCAATGAGATATCCATCATGTGAATGTGTAAAAGTGTTAAAGTTTGATGGATGTGAAAGCGATAATTAGTACTCAAAAGTAACTGAATATATTATACATTCAATGAACATTTACTCTTTGTACTCACTATATTGTATATCAATATTAAGTAGTCGTCTTAATTGAATATTACGATTATACGTGAAATTCCCCTCATGGAGGACTTAATCAGTCATCTAAAGGCAAATCGCAGATTTGTTTCAACTAAAGACCGATGTAAGACAGGGCTGCATACTCTCACTCTTTTTCTTTCTTATGACGGTTGATTGGATTATGAAAGCTTTAATATCTCCAATAGAAGCGAGAAATACAGTAGATAGCCTGAATGCAGCCAGACGACTTGAACCTCCAGCTGAGGACAAAGTAAGGAAAACAAGCTGGTGTATAAGAAACATATTGCGGAAGACATGAAACTACGTCTCAAGAAAAGCCCTGAGTTGAAATCCTCAAGGCTAAGTATGAAGGGGAAGACTAATGAAAAAAAAAATTACTTGGAAAGGAGAGCCGAGAACAGAGTCGGTTCGAGAATCCACAAAGATTAATAGTCAACGATTGATTTGTTAGCGGAAAAATATTTCATTTGTATGATAGTTACAATAGCTTAGTGTAAAAAGCCATTTATCTATTCAGTCAAATTGAAGACAGAAGCTTGTATAAACATTAAGAATCTATTAAAACAACAATGACGAGTCAGTACCATTAAAATACAATGTATTATATCCTAACAGTGTTTTGAAGGAATTTCATAAATTCTTTATTCTGGAAGCAAAGTGCTAAAAACTTATGAATAACATTAAATAGTTTCTTGAGTAAAGAATCTCCTACAAAATGTCATTAATAGAATATATATTTGATTGAATGTCACAGATTGATGCTGGCAGGGTACCATTGAAAACCAGGGAGCACTGGACAGCTGTTTCGTTCTAGTGCGGAACTCCTCAACATTGCGCACCCCAGATTCCGAGCCAGGGGCTTCCAGTTGACGTCGGACGCCTAAACATCTGCACTGATGGGTCGGCATCCAATGGTAGAATTCCCACTTCCATCAATTTGTGATATGTAGCGATATGTAGTGATATGTAGTTCCACACTAGAACGAAACAGCTGTCCAGTGCTCACTGGATTTCAATGGTACCCTGCCAACATCAATCTGTGATATATTCAATCAAACAAATATATATCATTTGCGAGGGGGGATTGTGGAGATATATATCACTCACTTTATAGATTCATGTCAGATTATACTCAAATATTTTTACTTTCATTCTTACAATACTCAATAGATAAACGATACTGATCATTTCGTTCGACAGAAAATAACCATTATTTATGTATTATTAGTAACGATGACATTCAAGGCAAAAGTCTGATTAGAAATTGTTATTGTATTTGCATCAGACAATTAACAAATATATAATCACTAAGTGGAACATAGTAAAAAAATAAATCTTTACATATACAAAACATTATAGTCATCCGATAGTTAATAAATTTCTGAACCTATAAATTTGAAGGAAGTGAGAATAAACGTTTGAAAGAGATCAGATAAATTCATTTTATTTTATATGTCACAGAATGATGTCAGCAGGGTACCTTTCGAAAATAAGGAGCACTGTTTCGTTCTAGTGTAAAGCTCCTGAGCAGTGGGCACAACAAATTCCTTCCCCCCCCCACTAACTTCAAGTTGGTGAACACCTGACGCTCTGCACCACTGTGTTGGTATCCAATGGTAGAATTATCACTTCCACTAATTTGTGATATTTAGGGTTAAGTGTTTGCCAACCTGAAACTTTTGGGGCAGAATCTGGGGTGCACACCGCTGAGGAGTTTCACACTAGAATGAAAGTGCTATCCAATGCTCCCTGGTTTTCAATGGTACTTGGTAACGTACTTAGTCAATTAAAATTGCCAATCTTTACAAATAAAACTATCTCATTTTATTTCGTTTGATTTTCATCATCTTCTTACAACGTGTAATATTTTAAAATCAAAATGACATACTTACAAAAAAGCAATTGGTTGGAAATTGTTACTTACATTTTTCATAAGGATCAAGTAATAATGATGTAAATAAAGTTACGCAATAGGATAAACCATTGCAATTATATGTCGTATGTTGAAGAATAGTCTGCAGTATTATTTGATAACAAAAGATTAATGGACTACAATTAAACAGTTATGTAGTAAGCGTTAGATAATGACGAAAAGGAATGAAAGCAGTTGAGTAAAACTCAATTACTTAATAGTAGAATTATTGAAGTAAAAGAAGAAAAAATGACGTAATGAAGTAATGATATGAAAGACTTAGTAGTTCAATGGATAATTCATCGGTGTATAAACACATAATGGTTGAATCTTAGTGAATATAATAAAAGTTAATACGGGAGTACGTGTAGGTGATTAGTACTAGATAGAATAAAACCTGTATCCAAGTCCCCACTACTTTTAACAAACCGTCTATTTTAAACAATTGGAACAATTACTCGGATGCATATATTGAATGCATTACATTTGGGTGAAAAAAACATATATTTTCATTGATTTTTTGTAAAAACTGTGAATTACTTATTCACTATGTATATGTTTGCCTTTTTAAGTAACCTTTGAATAATCACTAATGAAATATTCCATCTTTAACTGAATAGTTAAAATTCAATATGATATTACGAATTGATCGAGGCTAAACAACCATTTTAAACCAAGAGGCACTGGGAGTCGTTTCGTTCTAGTATAGGACTGTACAATGGTGCTGATAAACGACAACATTGGAAAGAGGAAGGTGAAATCAAGCACAAAACCTTTAAGTTTCATGTTGCTCTGGTGAGCTTTCATCCAGCAAATGATATTTCTAGATTTGGTTAAGTGATCATTCATATCCAAGAAGTACTAGACAGTTATTTTGTCGTAGTACGGAACTCTTTAGTATCCTTTAATGAACCTGGATCTACTAACGACAGTTATTTACAAATGATGTTGAACAGAATCATGAAATATATTGCTTATAAACCGAAGTTACTAATGGATCTATTAAATACCAACTAAATAATCTAAAAGCTAAACCTTCTTTACAAAGTTTAAATATCCTCGGTTCTGTCTCTTAATAGGATCATATAGTCACACTGCTGAGGAAGCTTATACCAAGAAGAAATAACTAGTTAATGTTACCTGATTTTTCCATGACATACAATTGGAACAGAAATACTTAATATCATAGAATTGATAAAGTTTTTTTTCTGTATCAAATTAATTGTATCCATGTAATATATTTCTGAAAAAAAAAATAGTGTATTACATAAATTTTCTTCTTTTTTTTTCTTCTTTACATCTTATTCTGCACCTGTAAACAATACATTCTACTTACTCTAATAGAATCGGTTATATTATTGCCCAGAAATAAGGTTATCAAAAAAATCAATTAATTAAAAAAATAAGAATGTTACATGTTTTGTTTGTAACTAACAAAATAGATGAACTAAAAATAAACACTGAAGTAATGTAATTTTATTTTATTTTTTAATTAAATAGACAGTTTAATTGTTTGTATTCATCATAGAATATGGTTGATTCGATATCAATAAAAATCATTTTCAACAAGTCTGAACTCTACCAGTCATGACTTCTTACCAGAACTTCAGAAACATTCATGAACTTAGTCATTAGTAAGCTGATTAATCTAGTTAAAATAAGGTAGTTTTATGGTGACGGGTAATATGTTTAGTTGTTTGTAATTGTTACATATTGATGTTTTTTTTGAGTATCAGTGAAAACCAGGGACAACTAGACAGTTGACTTATCCCAGTTTAAGAATTCTCAGCAAATAGTTAAGCATTCGTCTTCAAGTCTAAAGGCCATAGGTTCAAGTTTACAATGGAATCAAAACCACGAACTACTAATGCAATCGGTACCAGTAAGAAACGATTGTCCACTACTCTCTGGTTTTCACTTGTACCCAACCAACATCAATGCAATCAACTGGACTTAATGCCTATCTCTGTAAAACCACTTCAATTCAAATAAATAAAACATTCTTTTAGAAATTTATACTATAGTCTACTTCTATTGAAAATAAAGATTGGGATATGAAAAACAAACAAATGTAGATCGGTATGTTAGTTAACTGAAAATTATTAAAATAGAAAAGAGAAGCAGTGAAGAGAAAAGAATTCAGATAAACAATTCAATTGATGTATTTGTCATAAACCAGTTCAATATCTCTTCTTTTATTTCATTTTATTCTATACATCTCCTTGAATTACTAATTTTGATTATTAATAAAAAAAATTAAGTAATGTAACTAAATGAATTGACTGAATGCATAGTATATATTGGGCCTTAATTGTAAATAGGTTTTTTTTTCTGGGTGGTGTTCAAGATATAATGATTGATCGTTTGGTTGTAATCAGTGCCATGTTTAGATTTTTATTAATGAAGAGTAATGGGGGGGGGAAGTGGTTCGTTTGAATGATCAGTTTTTTAAGACTCACGAGGCAATCGAGTACCTGTTTAGATTTTACCTTGAGTGATTCTAGATGATCTTACTGGGCTTTTGTTTATGGTTGTTTTATTTCGTACTTTACTTTGTGGACTGTTCACTTCTGGTCCCAAGACCGCATCTGCTATTTGTTGATCCAATAACAGCGATTTAAGCTAACTTACCTTTTGCTGATATTCAGGGCTGAGTTGCAATTAGTCGAGACAATTCAAGCCTCTACATCTTAAGATTGGTACAAATATTGTCTCTTTGTTGAGTATTACCTAAAGGTTTGACAATGAAAAGTGCTAGTAGAAGCTTATGTAAAACAAGTTGACGTGTTTTTAATAAGGCTCAATGTACTTTCTTGATTCTACTTCTGCATACAATTCATCCACTATGAAAAACACGTTTTATTTGTCAAGTCATTAGTGTTAATTAAGCTCTTATGTAACTTCTATTCTAGCTATCATTACATTGCTGCAGGATGAAGTTAGGCGTTTGGAAGTACTAGGTAGTAAATTAATGAATCTCCGTCTGCACTGACATGTTAAGATTTAATGTGATTTTACTGTCCTTCTTCAATGTTCAATTACATATTGGTTATTACAATGATGATTTGCAATCCAATCACTGTCTACCGGTTAAAACGTGTATTTGAAGTTATTTCACTCAAAGCAGTGTATTATAAAATCGAGATGTATTGCATTACTAGTAAGGCTAATCCAAATTTTTAGGTATCCAGTAGTAAGGTGAAAAAAAGCAAGCACATTAATAACAGTAGTTCATATCACAAAATGAAATAAGAAATGAATACATGATATTAACAATTCATTATGATAAAATGCGGTAGTGGATGCCGACACTCACTCCCCTGTTCTAAACCACTACCAGCTTGAATTGATTAGATTTACAAGATCTCTTTTATACCAATTATATATTTGATCTTTAAGCTATATGTTACTTCATCTTATCCTGAATAATACCAATTAACTTGAATGTAGTCATCTATTCGAAACGGTTATGGTAAATTTCACACTAAAAGAAACACATTAGATTCCAATAAAGTGTTATATTCATTCATCATAATGAAGGAAGCATAAATTATCATAATTACTTCCTTGTTTTGTAATGTCATTTACCTTTATAATCACATGAATATAAATGTTAAACATAAAACGTACAGTAGCGAACATGCCATTCACTATTTTATATATGCTTCTCTTTATATTCATGATATGCATATATGTCATAAAATGATAACTGAATAGTGTAATTCAAACAGGTATATATCTTGTTTCCGGTGAATACATTGTAGTGTGATAATGCAGTGTACTAATTAAGTACCATTCAGTTTTACCACTGATCATATAACATAGTAGTTGTCGATGGAAAACATACACTAAAACTTATCACGTTACTGTAAGATGAAAGTTTACGCATATTATTAGTATTGTTTGTATGTATACATTAATAAAGGCAGTAATGGTCTATTATGCTTAACCTTTCAACAAGTAGTTCAATTTCAGTTATATGCTGTACATGATTAGTACGTATTCAAACAAACAAATTACAATTATCTGTTGTTTTAACATGATCATAACAAATCATGTGAGTGAAAATAGGATGGACAAAACTGTAGTATATGCTTCGTCTAAATGATTTCAACTCTTTCTTGTCATCTACTCCACTTTGTTTCTTCTTCATTGCTTTCTCTACCTTACAGTACTATTGTTACTGCTGCTACTACTACTACTACTACTAGCACTACTATTATTTATGTTTTTTGAATTTAATATATTACTTCTTACAAGCCATAGTAGCATTGCTTATGGGTGCCTAACAATGATAAATTAACCACTTCCTATAACTGCGTATTGTGAAGATCGTTGAATTTGAATTATATATCACGCAGTGATTTAGGTTAAACAATCACTGAAAACCAGAAGCCATCACCTGACAACTGTTTCATCTTATATTAGGACTCTTCGAAATTGCTTATCCACGACCTCACTAATGAAAATGAATGATATATTGGAAATCCATGATGAAACGATTGACGTTATAAGTGTAGTCTGTTTATTGTCTGCCAGTTCGGTTATTTGACAGCTAGGCATCCAGAGCAAACCCTAAGTAACGTGGGAATGTGGGCTACTTGGCAGCCCCATATTAAAGCGGAACAGGTACCCAGTAAATATAATTCGCTTCTAAAATGGAGTATTGTTGTAGAATGAGACATTTAATTGAATACACAATTAATTTGTTAAAATATCAAGAGGTAAACACTAAATACAATATCTCCTATACATAAAAGAAATATAAAATCAAGTGAGAAAATACCGAAAATGTTTAGGTGGTTTGATTTCGGTAAGGAAAATAAAGTCGTAATAATCCTCTGTTTTATCTAAAAGTGTATCAACCAGGTGTATCTAACTAATCAATCCAAAAGTATCTAGTAGCTGTTGAACCTACAGCATAATATTAGTATGATATATACTACTACTAGTGTGAAGACTGAATAAGGAAAATAAACTGCATTGAATGTACTATTCTATCAGTAGACATAACATCATTATTCATCGACATTTAGTGAATAGTTTACTATACATTCAGAAAAGTCAAATAAATAAAAATAGATACGGAAATCTCGGAAAATGTATAAAAATACAAAATGATGATGGATTTTGTGGCTGAAGAAACTAATGTACAAACAGCGGATTGTTTACTGATAGGTTCACCAAAGAACAATGTTAATGGATAATTTCGTAGATAACATACAAAATGTATTGCTCGAATATCTTATCGAAACGTTAGTATTTTAATGCGATTGTATGTATGTTATCCTTTATAGGAAGAGGACAATTCATAAGCATTCTCAGCTTTGCCGTTTTATGATAAAAAAGGTTATTAGGTAAAAACTATTATTTTCTGAGCTGATAGTGGCAAAAGTGAGATTGAAAAATGAATTTTCTAGATCATTAAACTCTTTACGATTTTATCATTTTGACTCTTTTTGTGGACAGAATTAAGGTAACAGATTTTCTGTGGAGTTACTATATTGAACAGATTCTACAACTTTAGGGTTCCATAGAAAAATTCACTTCAGATAGTTCATAGTTGTTTATTAACCATATATATTAGATGAATTATAAATCTTGACATTCACAAGCCAGTTTTAGTATTCAGTGTTTCCAATAATACTCTTTCAAAAGCATTTGAACTCCTAAATTTTTAAATGGATAAAGAATTTTGGTAAGTATTGAAAAACTTGGAATTCGCATTAGAAAGAAATAGGTCTATTCACTTTTCTTACTTTGCTGGACTTAATAACACGATAATCACTACAATTACCAACTGAGTGAATGTATCTCATTACATATGCCTTTCCTCTTTCATTTCTGTGTCAACTAAAATTAATCTCATTCATTATATTCTTAGATATTTGAGCACCCTTTTATTACATCACCTATTATCAACCGTCTAGTTTACGTAATGAGTAATCATTTACTAAGCACTTCATATATCATATTCTCTAAAGTTCAATATAGATGACATCAGATAAAAACTCATCGAGGTAATAATAATGTTCTGACCACAACATTTACAATCTCCGGATTTAGTCTTTAGAGTAATTGTCACTAAACACTACTTACTTACTTAATTACTTACTTATGCCCGTTACTCCTCACAGATAAGCATAGGCCGCTCACCAGTTTTCTCTATTCAACTCTGTCCTGAGCAATCCTTCCCAGCTATTTCCAGTTGCTGTTCATCCTCTTAATATCTCCTTCCAATTCTCGACGCAGCGTGTTCTTTGGCCTTCCTCTTTTCCGTTTCCCAACAGGATTCCATGTTAATGCTTGTCTCGTGATGCAGTCTGATGGTTTGCGTAATGTATGTCCTATCCATTTCCATCGTCTTTTCCTAATTTCCTCTTCGGCTGGAAGTTGGTTTGTCCTCTCCCATAGTAAGTTGTTGCTGATGGTTTCCGGCCAACGGACATTCAGTATCTTTCGTAGGCAGTTGTTTATAAATACTCTTACCCTTCTAATGATGTTTGCAGTAGTTCTCCAGGTTTCAGCTCCATACAGCAGGACTGTCCTCACGTTCGAATTGAAGAGTCTGACTTTGAGGTTGGTTGATATTTGTTTTGAGTCCCATATGTTTTTCAACTGTAGGAATGCTGCTCTTGCTCTGCCAATCCTTGACTTTACATCTGTATTGGATCCTCCTTGTTCAGGGATAATGATTTCCCAGGTAGGTGAAAGTATCGACTTCTTCCAGAGTTTCTCCATCAAGTTCAATTGGGTTGGTGTCTCTGTGTTATATTTGAGGATCTTGCTCTTTCCCTTATGTATATTTAGGACTACGGATGTTGAGGTTACTGCTACGTTGTTTGTCTTCGCTTGCGTTTGTTGGTGTGTATGTGCTAAAAGAGCTAGATCATCCGCGAAGTCCAAATCATCGAGTTGCATCCTACTTGTCCATTGAATCCCGTGCACTGTAGTTCTCACATTTGCTCAAATCCCCTTTCTTTGGTATATTGATAAGATATTTTTCTTTCCAGTCTACTGGCACTTGTTCTTCCTCCCAGATCCTTCTGGATAAAACGTGGAGTATCCTTGCTGTCAAATCAATATCTGATTTGAGTGCTTCAGCTGGTATATGGCCAGGATCTGTTTCTTTCCAACTTTTGACTTCACTGAACATTACTGATTAATTATTAAGCATTTGTAACATTTCTTTCAGGACCTAAAATCGCCCATATATGCAAACACATAAATATGACTTCCAAAATTGTCAGAACTTAATAAAATAAGAAGATAATCAATGAGCTATGTTTGTTTATTTGTTAAGTTTTTCTTACCGGTTCATGAAATAGTTATGATAGTAACTAATAAACAAATAGTTAACATGTTAAACTACATGGTATTTAAACTATTTGAATAAGAGGAACTATTTATGAATGTATGCTTCCTTATAAATAACGGGTACATTTTTGGTTGTTGTATTTTCTATAAAGAATATTTTTGAAGAGTGGAATTTGGCTATAGTCAATTGTTTTAAATTGTTACAATGGTACATTTAGCTAATGAAATCAACTTATCATAAACCTTTAAACCTCGTAATAAAGCTTTTAAGTCGATCTTATGAAGATTACCATTTAAAAAATCGTACATGTGCCAACCTACATATATTGGAAATTTCATTATACGGATTTGTTTCTTCAATTCTTTCACTTCCTTCCTTCATCAGTATCTATCACCTTAGTTACGTAATTTAAGAATTTCTAGTTTAAATCCTTTAACCAGTAACTATATAATTGTTTTTGACAGGATTAAAAATTAATACAAACTTTGGTGACTTTTGTAAGTTATGTCATTCAGTGTTACATTTAATAGGGAATTAAGTCATTTAGAAAGTATAAAATGAATTGGACTAACTAAATGTCGTCTTTTACTATAAATTAATTAAAACAAAAAAAATGAACTAAGAAGTTTCAGTTAATTAATCAGAGAATGTAGCATTCAACGGACGTGAAAAGTTTAGGCTGTACAACTGAACTCCTGCCCAGTGATTTAGGTCGTTAAAAACCGTTGTAAGATCTGATGGCTTCGAGTTCGACCACTTGGCTGAATCGAGGGTGCGCACTACCAAGAAGACCCCAACTAGTGCAAAGCAACTGTCAAGTGCTCCCTGTACCTAACCAACACCAATGTATAACAAATACAATCAGATAAACGTAATGTCCATCTACAAAATACCACCTCTATTTCATGCAATAATATACAGCGGTTAGATCGTTTGAAATGCAATGGTTCTTTATCCTTCTAATGTAAAATACTTCTACGACCTTTACTAATTTATTAAATTCCATACCGCCACATTCTTTTATATGTTTGAATAGATCAAGAAGAACAAAATTCGAAGAAATAGAATGAATTCATCAGTTTATTTCAGGGCTTCCTAGCAACTCCAAGCAGCCTAAAATCACATAGGGCTATAAAAAACTAAATAGTTAACATGATTTATCTGCTGAAGTTGTGATGAATTACCTGAATGCAAACATAAGTTATAATAATTAGAATAGAGATACAACATGGCCGTTAACCAACATGAAGTCTGTAGGGTAAAATCTAGGGTGCTCATTGCTGAGGAATCCCATACTAGAACGAAATACCTGTCCAGTGCTTCTTGCCTCACTGTTACCCTACCAACATCAATCTGTGACGCATTCAATCAACTAAAATAAATGCGAATCTCTACAACCATCCCAATTCAGATACAATATATGTTAATAATTATAATTAGCTTTAACATGCATTTATATACTATGAATTGAGAGTAGAAAATGAGGGGGAGGAGAATGATACAATCATCAAAAAGTTACGAAGAAAAAGTGTTATGTAATTGACTAATTAAATTCAAACAAAATGTTTCACTTCCTTTGGGTGAATTATTACAAGCTCTGTAAATGACATAAAAAATTATTAACATATACATGTGTATATGTGTATATATATGTATGAAGGATTTAATAGACAGTGTCATTGTGGATTTCGTGAAAAGTACTTGCATTATCCTATTAGAATATAGAGCTTCTGATTCTACCATTGTCAGCAGTATCAACAATAGATAACTGTATTGTCTGAAGTAAAGAATTTCATGAAGCTGTAAAACGTGAGAAATTTCAATTCTTATTCATTGAAGTATTAATAATGTGTTACTTAATTCTATTAAGTAGCAACTTCAGCATCAGTAGGCCTGAACATACATAAGGGAAAGAGCAAGATTCTTAAATACAACACAGGGAGCACCAACCCAATTCAACTTGATGGAGAAACTCTGGAAGAAGTCGATACTTTCACATATCTGGGGAGCATCATCGACGAACAAGGAGGGTCAGATGCAGATATAAAGGCAAGGATTGGCAAAGCTAGGGCAGCATTCCTACAGTTGAAAAACATATGGGACTCAAAACAAATATCAACCAACCTCAAAGTCAGACTCTTCAATTCGAACGTGAGGACAGTCCTGCTGTATGGAGCTGAAACCTGGAGAACTACTGCAAACATCATTAGAAGGGTAAGAGTATTTATAAACAACTGCCTACGAAAGATACTGAATGTCCGTTGGCCGGAAACCATCAGCAACAACTTACTATGGGAGAGGACAAACCAACTTCCAGCCGAAGAGGAAATTAGGAAAAGACGATGGAAATGGATAGGACATACATTACGCAAACCATCAGACTGCATCACGAGACAAGCATTAACATGGAATCCTGTTGGGAAACGGAAAAGAGGAAGGCCAAAGAACACGCTGCGTCGAGAATTGGAAGGAGATATTAAGAGGATGAACAGCAACTGGAAATAGCTGGGAAGGATTGCTCAGGACAGAGTTGAATAGAGAAAACTGGTGAGCGGCCTATGCTTATCTGTGAGGAGTAACGGGCATAAGTAAGTAATTAAGTAAGTAAGTAAGTAAGTAATTCTATTAAGTAGTTACAAATTAGCTTTTAGTAAATGTGGATTGAAAATAATTAAGATGTATTTGAATCTTCCTGTTGATCTATCATTTACTGAAACTGGTCAGCCTCTAATTCTATATGTACACTCTGAGTGAACTGCGTTGATATGGCGATAGATTACAAGTCTTGTTTAAGTAGCCTAGTCATGAACGCGGTGGTGTTTGGCACTAAACAAACTGAGTTCCAGTCCCGGTGCGAGTATCAACACCGGAATGTTGGTCCATTCAGCTGATGAATCCTAAATAGGACAAAACGTGCATCCTAGATTCCGCTTGCTAGTCATAATCTGTTATTTCTTCGGTTACAGTGAAGCTTGTTTGTTTTACACCGTCGCCACTGATATGATTTCTTATATGAGACAAACGCGAGGGTTCTCATTAATTTAGTACGGTCCGCGATATGACACCTCTAAATTATCTAGGGAAGTCTGATCCTATGTCCGATTTCCTTGACAGTTTTAATCGGATACTATGAATTTTTCCTTCCTAGCCCACTGCAACTCTAAAAGACTAAACTTGTAAGAAGATTATATTGTAGAGCAAAATATATCAGACGAGACTAGCAAACAACGTTTATATATCTCACATTTGAAATTGAGTTAATTAGTGAAAGTTTACAAATCAATGTTACAAAAAAACCAATACAACACCTTTCGCTTGATTTCATAAACGATTGTGTTTTGGGAAATTTTGGATCCCTAACACAATCTAACTTAAAGAGTAGATTGTAACTATCGAAATAAATATTCATTGACAACGAAAACGTGTACAGTTTGAATAATATTTATTGCATCTTTTCGTAAAAAAAGAACATGTAGCTTGAATGATAATGATATCAGCAATTGGTTTCTGTGAGTAACTGTATTATACCAGACATGGGTGAGCTCTAATTGTCAGGTCTTATTTTTAGAGCTCTGGAATTGTCTCCTGAAGTTAACCACTAGTGGACTGATGTTGACTGTGATATATCGTTGTGGTGATTACTGAATTTGAATCTGATATCACTAAGTAACCTGGGTTAGCCAGCCATTAAAACCAGGATTCACTAATCAGCTTTTGTCCTAATGTAGGACTACACCGTCCACAAACTTATGTTTATTTAAACACTCAGTAATTAAGTGGTGATAAATCTGGAGTGTTGTTGTAACTTCGAAAAGATTTTGTCTTACAAATGTTCCACCGATATTCAAAGAAGCAGGTTTTATTCAATCAGAAGATTTTCTATTCATATGTTGTATCGAATGGAAGCCTTAAGCTAATTGTTATTTATAAACATTTACTACTAATGAAATTATCAATTAAGATGATGATTCTCGTTTAAACACTAAGTAAAAATTAACATGGAGTGAAAAAATGTTTCTCTTTAGTTAATTTTTCATCAAGGCTAAACACTACATTTCCGGAACGAAATCGCACATGTGGTGTTAATAAAACGATGGAAGAACATGCCAGTAGAAAATACGCAATACGGCTGAGCTGAAAATGTCATTTTATCATAATTTGATGATTTTTGATTAAGAACAAAGATAGACTGCCAGAATTCTTCTCATTTATACGTGGTTACCAACTCCTGTGGGGCTGGTTACATAGAAAATACGATTCATCAAGTAAGGCGTTAAATCACAAAGCATCATCTTGCTTTATTAAGTAAATAACAAATAAGGATACTTAAATCTCAGTTCTTATGCATTCGATTGATACATGACATTAGATAGGCATGAACAAAACATTTGAAGTCATTCATCATTCTCGGTGCAATGTACCACATTGCTTACAAATTTGTCGGTTCAGTTACAAACTGATGAAATCATATTCATCAACTAATGAAAATAAAAATCAACAAAATGAATTATCAAGGTTAATTCAATTGTCAATAAATAGTAAATTCCACTAAATTTAGAACCTAACTTTAATTATTACAAACATTAATTGGATAAACATTAAAGTAAATAAAACAACCAAGAAGGTTCATCAAAGAATAATTTTTGAAAATAATATGGAGAGGGCGAAGGGCATTAACACAGAATAGATAACAGATATTATAAAATAAAGTGTATTTTTAGTAATATGTTTGGCAGTATATACAGATTTTTGGAAAAATAATCTTCATAATTTTAGTTGAGTATGGAATAAGTGAACATTTTTAATGCTCTAGACATCACTTAACGAACTTGGGTTTGATTTCCTAGCAAAATCTAGGGTGCCTATTGTTGATAAAGACTAAATAGCTTCCCAGAGTTACTTGGTTTTCAGTGGTATGTAATCAACCTTCATCTGTGACAAATACAAATAACCAAATATGATTATTGAAATCCTGAAATATTTAGTTGTAGTAAAGCAGACTATTAACTTGTTACTATAGATACCTTAAATTTTTCTGAATAAAGCACATACTTTCCAAATCATAAATCTGAATAAAAATAGTTCTGACGTAAATAAACTACTTTGTTTCAATGACGCTGAATACCCTACATTCTATATGCAACATAAGGTATGAGAGTTAATTTTTATTGATATAATTGTAACCAATATTAACAATGGTGAACATAGTAATAATAGAACTATTAAATATTTGTTATAATATATAAGTTGGATTATGACTTGCAAGCGGAATCTAGGACGCGCGTTTCGTCCTATTTGTAACTTCTCGGCTGGACGTAACTGCATCCCAATGTTGATGTTCACACTGGGATTTGAACTCAGTCCACTTTGTATCAAACACCACCGTACTTACCACTTGGCTACTGTGTCCTAATCTGTTATAATATTCAATTAGACTTTCAGGCTTTCATTACTTCTTCATTTATTGTTCTAATACTATATGAACTGTTTACGTATGAGACTTTTATAAGAAGTAAAATTTATGTGCTTAGTAATTAGATATGTTAAATAGATAAACTGTAGTTAATAGTGAAATATGAAATGCGTGTATATTTTCTATTTACAATTTCTTAGTTGAATATACTTACATCACAATATTAACAATCAAAATGAGACTTGAATTTAATAGCTTTCATTTATCATTCTTTTATGCTATTAAATTCAGAAAGCCACATAGTTTATCTTTTGTAAATACTAATAACAAAATGGTTACATCATAATAATCCTCTTTAGATGTAGGTATATGAATTATGATTGGTTAAGATGAATTTCGGAATGTCAATTGGGGAGAACAAGAATATATTTCGGTATGGAGATCTCTTTTCCGCGAATTCATTTTCAAAACTGTACAATCCTGAATATATACCTTGTACATAATAATATTCAATAATACTTGTTAATGGAAATAAGTGATTCGACATAGCAACAATTAAAGTAACGTTATGCCTATGAAAAATCCGAAAGTGAAACAGTTTGTTAAGATGAAATCGTTTCACGTCTGAGTCTCCCTTCAGTAGAAATAGAACAAATATTCAAAGAATATGTCACCAAGAAATCATAGAACAATAGTTAAACATCTTAGGAAAAGTATTTAATTAAAAAGGATGTCCACCTACGCGTATTGTCAGGAGCATGAAGCTCATATTTGCAAAAATATCATAAGCCTCCTCACCAAAGATAATGACAGACAGACAGACAGTTGCAACGTAGAACTTGGTACATGCGTACGTCAGTTCAAGTTGTCATCCCTCAATTAGCAGATAGAGATTAAATTGTCGAATCAAATCCCAGAGTAGGGAAGGTAGTAGCAGAGTTAGTATTCATGGAAGGGAATAGAGACCGAGAAGATTTAAGAAAATATGATCCAGTAAAGAGAAAATTATGATAAGTTCAGAAACTTAGGATTTGGAGGAAGACAAAGAATGGATGCACCTGCGCCATTGCCAACGATTTTTAGCCATATCACCCAAAGTCTCTAACCATTTATTACGAGCGTCACGCGGACCCCAACCAGGTAGTCTGCACCTATTAACATGGCTCAGCCCAATTGTCAATGACTTCATGGACTGGAGCCATGTTTTGGTTTGGCCGCCCCTAGCTTTCTTCCAGCCTACTGCTACACCAGACAGCATTGCTCGTCGAGGTAGGCGGTGGTCAGGCATACGTAACACATGTCCTAACCACCTTAGCTGATGAAGATTTACTACTTCATCAATAGGCTTACAGTATCTACCTAGTACTCTATTCCTAACCCACGTATTGCTTACTCGGTGGTCCCAGAAAACACGAGCAATGCTTCGAAGACACCTATGATCGAATACCAGGAGCCTACAGATATCCTTTATCCTTAATGGCCATGTTTTGCATCCATAAAGTAAGACGGACCGAACTACTGCGCAGTAAACGCGTCCTTTGGTCAGTAGTCGGATGTCTCGCCTATGCCACAGATGACGCAAATTCCAAAGAGCTAATCGGGCCTTATGTATACGCGCAGAGACTTCAGCAGACACCAGACTGTCAGGGCTGATGAGGCTGTCAAGATAAGTGAAGCGGTCAACACATTCAACTGCCTCACTCCCTATCACTAATTTCGGTGTCGAATCAATCCAATCCTGAAGTAATATTTTGCATTTGGGTGGAGAGAATCGCATCCCAAACATCCTTACATTCTTGTTTAAGGTAGTCAAAAGATTCTGCATTTTATCAGCATCTTCATCTAAGAGAGCTATATCATCTGCATATTCTAAGTCAGCTAGTTTATCTCCTGGAAGGAGGTCAACCTCCCCCCCCCCGAAGTCAGACGATGAAAATGTCAACTCTAAAAGTATATCAATTATAAAATTAAATAAAAATGGGGAAAGTGGACAACCTTGACGAACACCACTGGAGGTAATCAGTTCTGATGACAATCTGCCATAAGCTCTCACTCGACATGTGGTGTTCGAGTAGAGAGCTTGTATAAGGTTAATGTACTTCTCTGGTACGCCTTTCATTGACAGACATTGCCACATAACCTTACGATCGATAGAGTCAAATGCCGCCTTAAGGTCAAGGAATACAACTATTGTTGGGCGTCTAAAAGTGTGCCTATCTTCCAAAACCTGGCGAAGTGTGAATATTTGGCTTATACAACCACGTCCAGGTCTGAAACCACCTTGGATTTCTCAAGTTCGCTCTTCATGAGCTCTAGTTAGACGTCGAAATATTATTGAAGCCAATATTTTGGACACTATATTCGTTAAGCTGATTCCTCGGTAATTGTCACAGGAGGACTTCTGTCCTTTCTTATAGATTGGAACAATTAGTGTTTGAGACCAGTCAGGTGGGATTACGCCCAATTCCCAGATTCTAGCCAGGATCCCGGTTAATCTCGCTGCTAAAACTGGACCACCATCCCTAAATATCTCAGGGGTCAACCCATCGGGTCCTGCTGCTCTACCTTGCTTTAGGTTCCCTATAGCCTTCTCAACCTCACTAAGGCTTGGGGGACCAGTATTAACTTGCCATTCAGATTGTTTGGGAATGGTGGGCAACTGGGATGACGCCGAGGGCCAATTGAACTGTTCCGTAAAGTGTTCTGCCCATCGGTCCAACCTTCTGGATTGACAGTGAATAGTGCTCCCATCTTTTTCTGCGATAGTTTCACTTACAGTTGGATTTTTGATGCCCGTTTCCTTGATAAGTCTGAACAGTTGCCTACTGTTACCTATTGCCACTGCCTTTTCCATCTCTTTAGCTTTCGCTACCCACCACTGCTCACGATCATTTCGTAAGCTTTTAACCAGTTTGCGTTTAAGTTGCCTTCGCTCCTCATCGTATTTAGGACTAGACGGGATGTGTTGCCGAGCATCTGTCAGTTCAGTAGATGCAGCTGAAATCCACTGAGTTTTCCTAACTTTATATCAATATCAATCTAGACACTATAAAGAGAAGAATTTCTAATTTACTAAAAGGAAGACTCATTGCAACGATATTAAATTGCTGTTACCTAGTCATTTGTTGCTTGTCGACAACCTGGAGTATAAACTCCTATATCTGACCGCTTTTATGTGCATTATCAATCCACTTACTCCTGTTGAGTTCGTTCTTTAGATTTTTTTAATAGGGTTTTATCCCAAAGGGTTCAAGAACATCATCCAGCGTGGTTGAAAAGGGGTGGTAGTGGATCAATAAGAAGTTCAACTACTAAACATCTCGCAAATACAGACCACTCAATCAAAACAGATGCTTTGTTCAAAGTCATCTGTATAATCAACAAAAGTCTATCTAGGACAGTAGTCTTTCATCTACTTCTAAAGTCTAAAGCCTAGGCTTTACACTTACTGAAGTCAGGATTATGTATCCAAATGAAATTTGTTTAACCTACACTTTTGTCTTAGTGTTAAACTCAAAAAAAGGTTTTCTACGAAGACTATGACTATCTCCCTTATTAACCATTTCCACCGAATCGATATATTAATTTTTGGACACATTCCATCTGTCTATTGCAAAAAATATTCATCTTAACACATTAATTCATATGCAGTAGTCTCTGTCTTGCTTTAATGACATTCTGATGAATACTAAACTATATTTTCAGATTCTCCATAGAGATAACGTCACTTTTACTGTTGCTATATTAAATCACTTATTGTTATTAACAAATAATATAGATTATTATTGTGCAAAATGTCTACATTCGAGATTGCGCAGCTTAAAGATGATGAAATCGCTGAAGAGAGAACTCTCCAACTAAATATATCCTTATTTTATCACTGCACAATGTGTATCTTTAGTGTATACTTGAAACACAGTCAAAGAATAGATTACTAAATAATTATAAACAACATTAGTGTCCAACAATTGTGTGTTATATGATATTTGTTTTTATTTAATACTAATAAAGATGATATTTTCTGTAGAGTAAACAAATGAGGCGGACTATTTTATGTAATCGGAATGGTTTACTACGTAACTCTATAGATCAGTTGGTTTACTGGTAAAATCTGTAAAACTAAACATTTTCTTTACATGACAATAACAGATCAACCAGATTCTATTTCAAGTGAACTATCTTTAATTGGGTTTAAAGTTTGATAAGGCGCTTAATGCTTTATAGTTTTCCTGGCATTTAATATACTAATGGATAGTGCTCTTCGTAAAACGTATAAATGTTTAAAGGCTAAAGTATTGCACCATTTTTCTATTCAACCATTGATGGTCTAACGAAAATTTTATTGAGATTTTCATCAAAGGTTTTATTCCAAGCCGTAATTTTCATCATTAGCAGGCGGCCTGCTTAAAATCTTGAGTTACCATCGTTCCAAATATTTCAGCAAGTTACTTTTCTGTCTTTTTTGTATTGTTTTAATATCTCATTCATGTCTGGAAATCGCATTGTGTACCGAAGCACTTACATTAAATGTCCAATATCCAAATAGAAACGCCACACTAACTGGTAACACACACTAAATAGGTTCAATATACATCAGATGTCTATTCCTGAAATTCTTAGTCTCAACTGCAGATCCCTTATTGGAAAACCGGACTACTTACAATTTCTCCTTAGTTTAAACATATACTGTAACTGCAGTGTAATCGTAGTTCAAGAATCTTGGCTACATAACCTGTATGATGACAATTCGGTATCTCTGAAAGGTTTCCAGATTTTTCGCCAGGATCTTTCTATCATCAAGGTAAAGTGTAGTGGTGGTCTTACTACTTTCGTCAAGACGAACAGGTGTAAATTAATTCATGTATACTTTAGGTTTTCAAATATTTATATATATTGTTTGCCATTAAGATGCTGTTCAAAACAACTGAATAAATGTAAATACATATACATATTATGAATACTTATTTGACCCCGAACTGCATAACGTCGGTCCTATCCCACTCTGCTGATAAGTCCACTGATTTTACTGCAACTACCGTCAATGTGTAAATGGAAAGTGGGTAACTTGTTGAGACACTATATTACTGAAAATTCATATTGTACTAAACGTACTACTGAATAAACCGATTATTATTATTATTATTACTTCTACCCACTAAGTCATCCTGTACCTCACTGAGGTGATAACAGAAGACAATTACAGATAAATGTAGATACCTAAAATATAATCAGTGTAGACAAGTGAATCCTAGTAATTAGCCAGCACCTACTGAATAAGTTCAAATATAACTAAAATGCTTAATTAAACACATACTTATTGAAAAAGGAAATAAGAAAAACCACATGTCACACAAATAAATGATAAAATTAATAAAATTACACTACTTACCGACAGATAAAACGTCCCGGTTTACATACTGGTACAAAACTATCATTGTTATGACCATTTTCATTGTTAGCATTTAGTTCCCCATTTCCTGCAGTACCATTTTGTGTTTTGTTTTCATATGAGCTATTCATTCTTTCATTTTCACCTGTTGTATAGCCATTTTTCTGTTGACTATTTTGTTTTCCATTTTGTAAAATACCATTGTATTGTTCACCATTCTGTCGGGAATCATTTTGATGATTTCCATTAAGCTGATTATCATTCAACATTTTTTGTTCACTACCCCATTGTTTCTCAATTTCTTGAATACAATTCAATTCTTCCGATTTTTTTTTGTCACTGACTACCCACTTTCTGAGTCCGTTAATTTCATTTTTCATGTAATCATTACAATGCCTATTAAAAAGTGACATTTTATAGTGATTTCAATAGAATTGATTGTTGCTAATTATTTGTAATTCATTGACATTTTCTCCCTTTTTATACAGTTTCTGTGATGAATAAGATTATTTGAAGTAGTAGCAATAATAATAATAATAATAATAATAATAACAATAAAATTTCCAGTATACTTAGTAACAATTATGTTATTCAATGAAAAATATTAATAATAACACGTAGTAATTTTCTAATTTCTGATTGGTTAGCTAGAATTTCTGGCTTTTATTATATTTCCATGCAGTTTACAAAGTATCTGATAACTGTGTTTGTATGAGTGCGTGTGTGTGTGTGTATGTATGTATACAGGATAATTGTTCATACAAGTAAACAACAGAAGTACGTAGACATGTTCGGTTAGCATACATGAGAATACATATACACCTATAACTGGACATAGATATAAGTATTTAAGTTGAGTAAATTCTGTAAAGGATCAGGGAGGGGGGAGGGGACGGTGAGAAGGAACCAGGTGAATCTAATTACAGACATCAGAATATTGTTGACTATGTATCGTTTTAAATGTGTTTTTTCTTTTTCTACATCGAAATAATTAAAATAAATTGAATTTTATAATGTTAATGAATTAACCACATGAATAATAATTACAATTATTTTTGAATAATGCAAGAACGACAACATTTGCAGAATACTTTGAATTCAATGTATTTCGTTGCATTCAACCTCATCAGCTACATACATGCTACTGATTTTAGTTAATTCAAATTATTAATACACATATTGATTTTATCAACTGAATTGTTTATCTGATAACATTGATGTATTGCTACCAGGGCAACTGAAGATTGACTACTGATTCCTTTTGAACACAAAGGACAAGTTTCAATCTTCTGATTGCAATGGCCTCAGCAAATTTTAATAGAATCGTTTTATGTTGTTTATTGATGATTTTAAAGGCATTTGTTGCATCGACCTCATGTCCCCTGTCTACCAAATGACGCATGATTGAACTTCTAAAAACAGTTGCTTCATTCAAACACAGGTTTTTCAGGATATGTTCAATAAATCGTAAATCGGCCCGTCTTTCTGTCCTCCCAGTGTACCTGCTTTTGCAAATATATGTGAACTGGTAAATACGATTTAAGGTAACATGAGACGGATATTTATCAACTTTTGTTTGACTTATTAAACATCGTGTTTTGTAGAGTGTCAGTAGTTTGGCAGCAGGGAATATTTGTTTGATGGTCCTTCTAAGTCTTTGATTGAATTGTTTAAATCAATCATTTCATTAATATTTATTAGTTTTGTTTGTGTTGTTTGTTTGTTATTTCTTCTTCTTCTTTTGAAGAAAATATTATTTGTTTTAATTATTCATAAAATGAAATGGTATGTGGACAAATATGTAGTTGGTGTTAATTTCAAAATATTTTCTGAAAAATTCTACAAACTTACATTTTATACCTATTTTCACTCCTCCCCCCCCCCGCCTCCGCTATCTCCGCCTCTTACCCTCTAATCCAACAATTAAATTTTTAATGCCATTTAAATGTGTAACTGTATGCTAAATAATTTGGTAAGAAAAAGAATATTTCTTTGACGTAGGTGTAAATAATTTATTTACTATGTAAATAAAAAACAGTTATATGTTATTCATGAATACATTTAGATGATAGTTAGATATGATATGGTATTTAGTACAAATTAGGTTAAAATAATTAATATGATAGCAACGTTTACTAATATGCATTGTATTTGGCATATATAATGAATTTTCTATTTAATTAATAGGTAACTATTGTATTTAATAAATTGTAAATTACATTATTGATTTTATTTTAAGTCACTTTTTAGTTATTCACTATGGACTTTAATGAAAATATCATTGTTAATTAACTTTATCGTAAGAATTCGACTAACAATATACAGAACTTGACGAAGATCAAATTGGTCACTACATAGTGATTAACCAAAATATGTGTTATGATGGGGCACCTAAAGAAGATTGATTATCATCTAGAAATGTTCTTCATGTAAACAATTTCATTATTTTGTTGTATATGGAACAAGTATTTTATTATTATTATTATTGTTACGTTGCCCTCACCCTATACTCCTGTTTAAGGCATTAACTGTCTTGTATCATTCTTCATTTATAAACTATGGTTAATTGACTGCACATAAGTTACCCCTGTTCATACCCACTATTACTCTTGTGTTGTATTAATGTTAGTTTTCTAATTGGTTGACGGTGCGGACTGACTTTGTGTATATATAAAGGCGTGATTGAAACACAAAGATGATTGTTCCTGGTAGGCTCATAAGTCGTTGTTTTCTCTATTCCGGCATGAGGGACTGGTAGTTGCGGGGCGTATGTGTCCGTATATTGCGTATTATTTCGCAATACATAACAATATGCATCTCAATTCTACAGTCGATCAATAACTACTTGAATAGCTCAGTGGTATCAGTCGCGAGAGGGCATAATTTCCTTTAAATATTTCAGGTACGCCTTACTGAAGAATACCGAATGGCACAAAACTTAGGTTTAGGGTTTCCAGTAGATTACCTTCAAACACCCATATCAGAGTTTTTCAGAACTTGAAACTATATCTGCAATATAATTTCCATTTTGATTTGTAGCATTTATTCAAAAGATGAAATATGATTGAATGTTCTAGACATGATAGATTTAGTAAACATTGTAAATGTTGAAGATAATTCTAGTTTATAAGTGTTAGGGATTCAAGTTGTAGTGATCGCAAACTGTCATCACATTTGTGGGAGCACATTTGACAACATTTAATTGCATTATTAAGATTGTTGATGATTTCAGTTTGATGAATAATCACTTCTTCCTCTAGTTAGCTAGGCTGGGGTGCTGTAAAATAGCTTAGCTTTCTCCCGTTAAAAATTTATTTGCAGTAGACGTTTAACTTATTTCACGTTTTTGTACAAACGAATAAGAAAAGGGATTTTATTCATTTCTTCACGTTACTTACCGTCCGAGTGATAACTAGCACATTATTTTGAACTTACTGATTGAATGATGACGAAAGATGCTCATCATGGAATTCGAATCCCTCGGATGTAATTATCAAAACCACATGTTGATTCTGTCCATAAATTTAGCCTAGCTGGAGAGAAATTATAAACATATAAAATCAAAATCATGTAATGAACCTTACTTGTTTTCTTTTGAAACAGCATAATACACACATTGAATTAAACAGTTTTGTGGTGCTGTTATCTAAATCCGAACAAGGTTGTTATGGCACAATCAAAAAATCCGTAACAGAAGTAAAAACCAACGATTTCTTATGTATCTAACGAGGAACTATAAGGGAAACTACATAAGATTCAGTCTGAGATTAAATATAGACACTAAAATTTCCAGTTTATTGAGAGTGATATAGAGCACATCACTTAATTAGCAGATTATAGGCACGACCACACGATCGTATCTGTTGAACAGCTATGTAATACATCTATCAACTACTTTACTATTATTATACCATTTATTTTTTTATAAGTAGGCAGGGTTTAATTTTGGAATTCACAAAAGGAAGTTTGTTTTGTCATACTATTTTGATAGTCTTTTATTCTACCTTTGTTTGTCTTACTGATGCAATGTAAGAAGTACCATACCCGTGTAGAACTATTCCTTCTTCTCGAATTATTGCTATGTTGGCCACCTTTAGTTAAATTCTTGAATGCCCAAACTTAACAATCACACTTCATTTCATTCTGTTGAATATACATCAGCATACAGAAAGCATTCTTCAAATATATTGAGTACAACAGTATACTACACTAAACAAGGACTTGGTAAATTATCTGGTAGGTGATACTAAGAGTTACGGTGAGACGTTGTTGTAAATTAATTTTAAACTGAATATACTATGCCTTTCTAAACTTAATCGACAATTATGTCCATTACACTTCCACCCCATTAGATTTAATTAATCAGATCTCTCTAAAATCTGTCCCAGGATACTTTGTCTACTGAAATGATTATTAAGTAGTTCGTCTATGTTCAAAAACATTTTTAGTAAACATCTTCAGTAGGCTGTGTAATTATGATATTTCTGATTGCTGGAGAGCAGGAAAACGAATATCGTCCAAAATTGTGAACTTTAACTTTATATAGAAAGGAAATATATCCAACAGTGATTATCAATAAATAAACGAAACAAGCTTTACATAGACGAGATTAATTGCAATAATTTCACGTAGATGAAGTATTCATTATTTACGTTTTCACTCAGCGGTACCTTAATTTAGCTAACTGTACTTCATTAGAACACAGAAATTTCCGTTTTTTTATGTTAGTACATTCAATTGTGAACCTGTAAACGACAGTTCTATAATAATTTTAATAAACTAACTAAATGAGTAAATTACTTATAAAAGATATAATGGAAAATACTTAATCATAATACAGATATACAGTATTTGCAGGTAACTTTTGAAAACTTGTTCTTGAAATAATTAAATTTATTAGGATACCTTGATTGGGGCATGAGCGAAGTAGCATATTCAATGCTTTGCGGCATATATTCTATAGATGGTATGAGAATTAAGTAGGGCCAGAGGTAGGAAGGTTTAATTTTTATGCGTTTAAAAACATATAGTATGCATATCATGATTAGCTTTCCCCTCCTTTCGGAGTCTGGTACCCTTTCCTAATCACAACAACCTCAACAAACTCTAATAAATTCCATTTATGTTGTTTATTGATAATCTTTATCATCCATCAATAATCTTGGTGATTTCTAGTTGAAATATGACATTGAACTTTGAAGATTTAGTAACGGTACACAAGTTTTGCTTACCTAAGTTCAGCTTATCTTTTCAATTATCAGCGTGCTTTGACGAGAGAATACGTAAAATGTAATGTTTGACTAAAACTTGTTGTTGTGATATTCTATCAAAGCAACTAATTTTTCCAAGCATATTTTCAAGATATTTGTCAATATCACGTGATTCACTACCAATAACGGTTGAATTCATTATAATGTGAACTAAATATAACCATACACATGTAAAATTCATTTGAAGTAAATTATTGTTAAAGCACTTCTGTTTTCAAGTTGTTGTTGTTTAAAAAAATGATTCATGTACTGGTGTAAAACTATTATTAATAACATACTGGAATAAGTAAATCACTTATTCCATGCATTGGGATTAGCAAATGCTTTTCCGAATGGGCAACCGTTGATAGTCTTCTTTTAGTATACACATGGTGTATACTACTCATGAGGTCACTTACAAGTAGTATATGATTGAGCGTCATATGAAAGTCTCAACAGTAAACAGCCATCAAATTGAGTTGTAGGGGGCAAGAAGTAAAGCCTTTTCAGAATACTTAGGTGATTGAAAACAAATCAATATAATCCAGTCTAGAACCAATTTGAATTGAAAAGTGTAAATAACGGCAGATAGATGACAAAAATCTTTGCAAATTATTTATAACGTTCCATATTTTTACAATCACTTCCAAGTAGTTACTACCAAGCGTTTCTTAAATGTCTTCTTTGTAGCACAATTTATGCATGTAATTCGAATGGAATGTCCTACTATGCATAAAATATGCAAATATTAAGAAATTGTAATTCCTTTTATACTCTTGGTTACTTTTGAGTTAAAAATATTTAAGTACATGTTTTAACATGAAATCCTGTTTGGAAACGGAAAAGAGGAAGGCCAAAGAACACACTGTGTCGAGAATTGGAAGCAGACATTAAAAAGATAAGCAGCAACTGGAAACAATTGGAAAGAATTGCTCAGGACAGAGTTCAATGGAGAATCCTGATGAGCGGTCTATGCTCCTCAGTGAGGAGTAACGGGCGTAAGTAGGTAAGTAAGTACATGTTTTTGTGGTTGATTCTTAAAAGTAAGTGACAAGAATCTTGGATTTAGATGTCAGTCAAGTTGTGACATCAGCATAGAGTAACCTACTTAGTGGGATTCAAATTCATAATTGTTTGTTACCATATCATAAAACTAGAAGATTAATGTGAAAAGATGAAAATAGATATCATTAAATTATATTGATGAAGTCAGTCAATTCAAAGCACACATCATTTTTTTGTATTAGGTCACTTTGTTTAGAGTAACAAACCATTTTTGTATATTTTTAATAATCTATTTACTTACCTTAAATTTATTAGATCAAATAAATAAATGATTAACAAATTCCGTATCAGTTGACCATCAATTCTGATTATTGAAATAGTCAATCTATGGAATATACTTCATATTTTTATCTACACTCTAAGTGAATTTGATTGTTTACAAATGTTTTCTCTTTGTTTGATTTCTTTTTTCGTTTAATTTTCTTTTTACATTTAGGTCAAAAGAGGTAAAAATATGAAGAAGAAAACCATATCTACATAGATGGAGAAATGAAGCGAAGAATAAATTTGATTTTTCTATTCATCTTCTTGTCTATTTTATTTATCAGTAGTTTATTCATGGGTTTTAAATATGGAGACCTTAATTTAATTTAGGCCGTAACTATGGTAAATAAAATGTTTACTCGAAGTACTCAAACAGTGATTTTATTTAAGTTGGATTGTGACTGCCAAGCGGAATCCAAAACGCGCATTTTGTCCTATTTGCGACTCATTGGCTGGATGAACCTGTATCCCAAAGTTGATATTCACACTGGGATTCGAACTCAGTCCACTTCGTACCAAACATCACCGCGTTCACCACTAGGCTACTGTGTCCAGACAGTCACAGTTACACAAGTGATTTTATTATTTTAAACATTTGTACGGAATTAATTAAATGTGAACTTTTTAAAATAATTTAATAATTCTAAAATAAACATTTGGATGACTGAATTCTGTTTAATTTAAACAGTCTTAATAGTTGAAATTGGTGAAAATTTAATTTCTGTTTTAGTTTCTAATAGCTTGTAAACTCATTGAGTATTCGTTAGAAAAGTTTAGTGATAGTTACTTGAAATATATCCAAATTCATGTAGACAGTTTGAATTTACACAGATAATGCTTAGTGGTTATGATGTATATTGTTGTAGATTCGAAATCATCTCTCCCCACCTCCACTCTCCCATACTTTACCTAATTTTGATAGTGTCACTAAGCATATCACAAAGAGTGTAGCTAGACTATACTTATCTGTATCTGATAAATATGTTAATAATAATATTACGTTGTTAATGTATAAGGAGTCCTACTATAAAATATTTACGAAATAACGAAAATTAATATCTACTTTGAAAATTGCTAAATGAATCATCATCTGTTAGATAGACGGTTATTTTATTTTAGTTGATCGAATTCGTCAGAGATTGATGTTGGTAGGGTACCATTGAGAACAAGGGAGGACTGGATAGCTGTCGTGTCATAGTATGAACTCTTTAGCGGTGCAAACCCTAGATTTGGCCTCAGAGGCTGTAGGTTGGCAAATGTCTAACTTTCCATACCACTGGGTCGACACTCAGTAGTAGAATTCTCACTTCCATCAATTTGTGATATAGCGCGACAGTCATCCATTGTCATCGGTGACAATTATCTCACTCAGGACAAGTGCAATGCTAGGGCGAAACAGTTGTCTAGAGCTTTCTGGTTTTTCATCGTACTCTTCCAACATCAATCTATGACAAATTCAACTAACTAAAACTTAACATCAATCTTCGCAAACCACCTCAATTCAACTATTATATTCTTTAATTTTCAATGTGGAGGTATAACCTGAATAATATTCATTTGTAATGAACTGACATATAAGTGCAAGATGCCCAGAGGTCAATTAAAGCCATTTTCAATCTGTAGGTGATCTAAAAATCAATTCTCAGTAAATGTTAGTATATAAAGGTATAGAGCACTCATCTGTAGGACGTGTGACTTAGTATTATATACCAGACGTCTGTGTAAACGTCAGTATCTAAACTTATAAACCAACTCTGATCAATTATTGCTAACGTGACTACTGTTGCTGAACATTAGTTACTTTGTTGTTTCATTTACCGATTAATCTATTCTAAACTCATTTTTCTTGTGAGATATGTTTTACCGTAAAGAAAACTGACAAATGTTCTATCATATGCTGTAGAATAGATGATCTAATACTGTTCAGATGTTCGCTACCGATCCATGTTGCTAAATGATCCCTTTTGTATCAAGAAATGCTCTTCCGTGGACAACCTATGTAACGAATAGATGTACATTGAACTAGAACGACGATGTACTTTAACCTTTATATGTACGTGAGCAGCTCGTTTATGATACTCAAGATGTAATGTTATATGAAAACACATTTTAATTACGAAGAAGTCAGTGTAGTTCTGTTACGTAAGACTCCACAATGCATCCACACCATATCTTGCCAAAAGAACAGTTTAAATAGAATGTCGTGAAAGCCTTAAAGAATAATATTCACGTTTTTATATCAATTTGTATAATTACAGTTAACATCAACATTTCGAGCTTTACTCAATGTTTGTTCTCTTGGTAATAATAATGTTAGCCAATGCTTACTATGGCTGGATCCTCTATGACTATTCACATATAGTTACTGTTATGATTTAATATTAAAGTAAAGGAAAATATACTGAACATTTTTATCGGATGTACTGGATGTACCTGTATCCCACTGTTGATGTATATACCGGAACTAGATCTCAATTCATTTCCTGCCAAACGTCACCTCATTCACCACTAGGCTACTTAGTAATGCATGTCAGGTTCGTGCATAAGGTATGCATATACACTGTGAATGTATTTAAATCTTTCAGTTGACCTGTCATGGACCAAACTAATCGACTTTTATTGTTATGTGTGCATCTTGAGATGATTGTTTTGATACACCGATAGTTTAAAATTATTGTTTGTCTAGACTAGTGGTGAATGCGGTAGCTTACGGTACGAAACGAGCTAATTTCGGGTCCTGAAGTCAGCACCAACACTGGGATGCAAGTATATCCAGCTGACAAGTCATAAAGTGGACGAAACGTACGTCCTGGATTCGGCTTGCAAGCAACAATCCAACTCAAATAGTGCTTGTGAACAATCTCTGTACCAGGGTAATCATCTGATGATTAGAATGTGGCAACAATGATTGGTCCATTTCAATCCGTGTCAAATCAACGGGAAGATTCAAATTCATTCAAGTTATAAATAACTACATGTTGTGAACTAACAAAAAGTTCAGTAGTTTTCACCTTAATATTAAATCCTAATGGTAACTATATGTAAATAACCATAGGCGTACAAACAAAGTAAACAATGGCTAACATTATTATTACCAAGAGAATAAACATTGTTGCTTGAGTAAAACTCATTATGTTAATGTAAACTGTAACCATGCAAAATGAAGTGTAAACGTGAATATTATTCACTATTCTTGTTTCAATTCACTGAACTTTATAAATCTGCAAAACTCAAATATAATTAATAGTCTATAACATTATTAAAAGGGAACAATTAGAGCATGCAATGAATAATGTTATACGCCTATATATGTACGTTCTCGCTTCACTTATCATTAACAAAAATGTAGGTAAGCAAATATATTATAACGTAACCGTATTCTTGAAGCCTAAAATACAAATAAGATATAAGTTACATGCTACTAGCTTTTGACATTATTCACTTGCTATTGAATAATATGATGATGGTAATTAACCATAACATTGAAATTTCAATTTGTTTGTATTTTATACTGCTTCTATATACTACCAACCCAAAGAAAATTCATCCTTCAACGACAGTTTAGAACTAAATGTCTCTTATCAAGCCAATGAAATCAGAATGTAGATGAAAACAGGGATACTAAAACAATAGACAATGATTAAATAAATCCTAATGTAATGCATTTATAGATAATGGACAGGAGACCTAGCTTCATCTAAACTCTTGTACTATTTAGCAAGTGTCAGCAATACGTGCATTTATTCTTGAAGAAATTGATGTTTTTTGGTCACTCTGTTTTTCAATTCTAAACAAAGACAAGTAATTGAAGAGGATTTGCATGAAATTGTAAGGACAAGGAATATAGGCACCCAACTACAGTAAAGTAATAATTTGATTGCTTACTAAATAAAATGCTTGACAACCAAACACATTCATTCATTCATTAGCCTGTTACCCGTCGTGCAGCGTAGATCGCTGACCAGTATTCTCCAACCAACTCTGCCCTCAAATATCCTTCCCAGTTCTTCCTAAGTGCTGTTCATTCTTTACATGTCTGCCTCCAATTCCCTGCACAATGTGTTCTTTGATCTTCCTCTTTTTCTTTGGTCTTGACTATCCCAAGTTAGTACTTGTCTGATGATGTAGTTTGATGATTTACTAAATGCATGTCCTGTCTGCCGCCAGCATCATCTTTCAATATTTTTCCTCAGCTGGAATTTGGTTGGTTTGTTCTTTCCAGCAGCAGGATGCACAGATGGTGTCTGGAGAACAGGTCCCGAGTATCTTGAACTAACAGCTATTTATAAATATCTATATCTTTTGATTGATGCTTTTTGTAGTTTCCTAAGTTTCAGCCCCATACAATTAATTGTTTTGATACTACTATTGAAAATTGGGACTTTGACGTTGATTAACAGTTTTTATGAGTTCTATATGTTCTTCTCTAATTGTAAAAATGCTGCTCTTTCCTACCCTTGGCAATCCGTGTCTTCACATCTGCATCAGATGCCACTTGTCTATTATTTAAACTGCTACCTAGGTATGCAAATGTTTTCACATCTTCCAGAGCTTCTCGGTTAAGCCGAGTGTGATTACGTTGATGCTTGTTGTTTTATATGTAAGGATCTTGCTAAGACCTACTACTGTCTTCAGAGGCTGCTCCTACACTGTCCGTCTCCACCTGGATTTGTTATTGTGAGCGGGATTAAAGAGGTAGGTTGGTCATCTACGTAGTCGAGGTCGTCTAGCTGCATTCAAGTTTTCTACTATACTCTATGCTTCCCCCTTAGATGTTGAGATTTCATAACCCAGTCAACTACCAAAAGAACATTAGAGAAAACAGCTTTCTATGACGCAAAGAAAATTTGGTTGGTTGTAGCGAAAGCCAATGATGTGTGCCTAGTTGATAAATGAGCGTCTGCCCTACGCCCACTCACTCCCAAGCCGAAAATAGAAGAATTAACCAGACAGAACCAGAATCGGAGACATTATATTTCACACATTCTTTTATATATACATAAAACCTGACCACACAGTCAACTAATTAGGAAACTAACATTTATGCAATATGGAAGTAAAAGTGAGTGTGAACCGGAGTAAGTATACAAAATTGACTCACCATAGTTCATCAATGAGAAATGATATAATAACAGTTAAAGTGTCAAATGAGAGGATAGGGTAGGAGGGACCGAATAATAATAAGAATAAAATGTTGACCTTGAACACACAAAAATAATGAAATAGTCTACAGAACAACAGTTCTCGAAAATAATCAACCTTCTTTAGGTGCCCGGCATATCACAGCCAGAGCCAGCAACCCTGTCTGATGCCGGTCTTCACTCCGAACCAATCTGTGAACTGATCTTCATGCACGAATTTGCAATATAGTCCATCGTAAGAATCCCGTATGATATTGACTATCTTCTCGGGTACACCATAGTATCGTAGAAAGCGCTTTTATGTTTTCTGTCCAAATTGCAATTGCCTGCTTATAGTTATGGGAATTGATGTAAAGTGGCAAATTCCATCCAATTATTTATATAAAAGTGGACCGTAGCGTTGCGACTTGGTCGGTACACTATCGATCCTTACGGAATCCAGACTGTTGATTTCGAAGTTGGGTGTTATCTGGATCTTTAATTCGGAGAACAAGAAAGATGAATTTTGCTTGTAGCAATATGGGGGGATGAAAGATATTTCCTTGTGAAGTAAATTGGATTGGCTAAAGCAAGAAAAAAAGCTTAACCTGTTCCTTTCAAACTTAAATTTTGAGCGTATATGTTCTCGTTGTTGTAACGTCGAGCATTTTAAATAAGTAAAAAGAAACTCATTGTGTACGATTGTACAGCTAAAGTAAATAACACCGTCGGAGAGAAAATTCGCTTCTTTAAATGAACCTTATTTTTTTATCTGAACAATATAAATGTCGATGTGGAACTTAGTGAAAATTCATTGTTTCCAACCAATCAAATTTCAGGTCAATGCAATTAGCTATTCATCGATTAGGAAACAATTCTATTAGTGGATGGAGTTGTCTAAAAGTACAATAAAAACTATGTATTGATTGGTCACTGAGTAATGACTAGTATCATTTTTGTCATGGCTTTTATAGTACTAATCAAATTATATTACTGAAGTTACAATGTGGTTACTGAAAGCAACAAACTTCTTCGGAAGGTCCAAAGTTCAGTGGTAAAGGTCATAGACTGTGATTCATAATCAAAACCGCTAATATTACAGGTTCACTATGCTGACAAACGTTAATAGCATAAAGTCTAAATCCATAGTTCACTATAGACTACCCGTTAAACCAACTACTACAATAAAGCCCCAGGATGCAACCTAGTAGACTAAGAGAACACAACACTTAGAACATTATTCATACATCACTTATTTGCTTTATTTACATGAATAGCATATTGATATATGTAAACTTCAGATAACGTGGAAAAGTCATTTTATTATTTCCTTATTGTCAGTTACTATTTCCAATGAATATTTTTGTTCATAAAAATTGTTTAAATCATTTTTTTCGCGGATGTGTTTGACATTTAACACAATAATAATTATTTGTATGCGCCTATTTTAATTTATTATCAATTCTTTGTTTAAATTAATTACTTTATCGCCTTTTGTTATTTAAATTTTCTAATAATCATACAGAATAGATATTGAAAAATTATATGATATTTTGATATTTAAAGTTTTGTAGAGGTAAATAATCCTCATAGTAAATAGTTTCATAGGCTGTCTAGATTGATGCTGACCATGTCTGTTTTAACAGACACAACTAGTTGAAGGCGCTCGGTCACGTATCACGACCAGATCCCATCACTACGCACCGTGGGTAGCATCTTTCCCTAGTTTGCCAGCCTAGACGTTTCTATCCCATCGACGCTTTATTTACGATCAAATATAACTTCTCGTCCATCCTTCATTGCCTTCTGATTTATTCGCGTTCGTAAGAATGGGTTCAATCATTATAAGTTGATCTGGTTATACGACAAACGTAACTTGGTCATATATCGAGTGCACTTCAGTTTTAATTATTTTCAGATAAAAACATGGATAATTAAAGAAGACAAAAAATATTGAATATCCAATATGTATATTTCATAATTACTATTCATTTGTTTTATTTATTTATCTATTACTTTGCAATCTGACATGAAGTGACCTTTCGTTATATTAGTGCAGCATGTTTCATATCAGTTGATCATAAACGTTTTTGTTTATAAAGTTGGTCGTCTACAATTGAAGGAGGCCCTACGTGATGTGCGAAAATCTTTTGTTGAAAAGCAGATAGAAGAAAGCACTAAGTCATGCTAAGATGCTACAACTGCTAAAAGATAATGTAGATATGGTTATATGTTCGTTACAATTATTTATGGGTACAACAAGCTTTTAAACCAAAACACTATAGGGTTACTCACATATGGGTACATCAAGAAAACGAAGTTTACTGCATTCTGTACTCTTACATATACACGCACATTTAGTTTGCATAAAGAAGAATAAGACAGTCTGATTCAATGCGAAGTACATGATTAACTTCTTACTTATTTTTGAGAATACAGTCTTCATTCTACAACAATTCAAGATTTCAGTGATAATGACAACAATTCTCAAGTGTTTTGTCCCATAAATGTCTATTTCGTTATTATTTTCAATCAACTAATCATATGATTATGATATATTACTTCATGATCATAAACCGTAATAAACAACAACAGTAATATATTCACATGCACAACTCTAAATGAAATTAGAATATAGTTCTAGTAGTTAGAGTGTAGGAATTAAATGTTACTATTATTCTCATGTAGATTGCATTTAAGCTAAAGAAAACTGAGGGTTGGTCTTGAGTTATTTTAAAAGTACACTCGAGAAACACCACTATATAGCTACTAAAAGTTAAGATTTTAAGAAAAGTAGTTTCAGAATAATATTTCATTCTATGTTAGTCTGTAGCATGAAATAACGTGTGATGAAGAACCATTGAAAATCAGAAAGTATTGGATTGTTGCTTGATTGTAGCTCTGGACCCCACATGGAATCCAGACCACAAACTTCAAGTTTCGTAATGACCTCAATATACTTAGAGTGATGAATCAGTCATGAATGTGGTTATTGATGCGTGCCTCACGACAAAGAAGAATTGTAACTCATTAGTAGGTTGATCTTTAATAAATACACGATTAAAGCTGGTTTTGTGGGGATAGGTATTAAGTTTAGGTATTTCTTTTCGTAATACTAGTACCGGATCAGCATCAAACTTTGGTGTATACAATCAACTAAGCTTAATACCTATCTCCACAAAACCATCTCAATTCAATTACAGTAATCAACTCACAAGTGCTTAATCTCAGGATGTTTCCAAAGTTTTAAAAAGAATTCGTTACTGGTGTAATTTAAACTTGTCAGGAGTGAAGTGGTTATCACAAATAATGCTGACTGATGGTATCGTCATATCACGAATAGATAGAAGTAGGAATTCTACCATTGCACGCCGGTCCAGTAGTACAGGGGATAAAGTTTTAGTTGTGGGACTTGGTCTTGAATCCGGTTCTCCGAAGGAATCAAGGAATCCCACACTATGACAAAACAGCTATCTAGTATACCTTGGTAATCAGCGGTACTAGACCAATATCAGTCTGTGACGAATACAAATAACTAAACTTAATACATGCTTTATTGTAGAATGATGTACTTTCAGAGTTTATTTGACTTAAAGTTACTTTTAATTATTAAAAGACTTCTGAATTGGCTGGGTAAACATTAATCTGATGGTAATTTTTGTATTAATTATATTACTTCCAACGAAACTGTATTAAATAGTCGCTAAGTTTAATCGTGTTCTTTGAAAATTTTTACGTGTATACATTGAAAATGTCTGTGAAATGTATCGTGTATACGATCAAGTTACGTTTATGGTATACTCGGAGTAGCTACCAACGTCTAAACCCACACTTGCGAATAAGTGAAAATTACAAGGCAGTCAGGGATGGAGAGAAAAATATGTTTGGTTGTAAGTACGGCGTAAACTGGGTTTCAATGAGCATACTAGTTAACCATAGGAGGGTTTTATGTTCCGTAGTGTATCCTGTTGTGATATGGTGGTGATAATTAACTGAGTACTTTCAGCTAACCGTGTTTACTAAAATAAATGTGGTCAACATCAATGATGAGATCCTACACAAAAACTAGTTTTTTTCGGGGGGGGGGGGAATTATTTACCGCTACATACATTCCAATAGCGGAATTATCTCAAAGCGTTTTAATGCAAAATTACTCGGGTTTCTCTTACATCTGTCATGTCAATTGTAAATAATGATATATTTTATCAACATTTCATGCAACGACTGAAAAATTAGCGCTTATTTATAGTAGCTGGATAATTCTTCAGCATATAAAATAGATGAGTTAGTAGATACTACTAATTTCAGATAGTAATTTACTAAATAGCAAATAGCTTCAGTGTAAGACAGAAATAGCTTTGAGTAAATAAAATTGACTACTATACATCAAACGGAAATCTTTTTTGGCATATATAGTTATCACACTATATTGTCAATTTATTATGATTAGAAATGATTTCTGATTTAACCGTTTGAAAGGATCAAGTTCATCATAAAACTAAGTTGTTTTGGGTTTAAATCTTTGTAAGATTGACAACATCTTAACAGCTACAGTGAAATATCGCCCATCTGTTTTCAAAATCTACCATATTACATCACTTCTCATTGCAAAATGAAACACTACTGATCACAGTTATTAAGTTATAAATCAACTAATTTAATAGCATTTTTGGTATAATGTGTGACAATGATGTATACTTTGTTACATTTAGAATCATATAGAGGTAAGAGATTTATTCGCCTTCTGGACAACCGTTCATAGAAACAATTCAATAATTTCAAGATCACCAACCTTGATATCACGAATTGATTTGAATTAGACAACCACTGATCATCTGGAGGTACTGTACAGCTGTTTTGTCCTAATATGGGACTCCTCGGCAGTGCGCATCCAGGACCCCACCGGGGATCGAACCCAGGATCCTCTGGCTCCGTGGCGAACGCCTTACCATTGGACCACTGGGTCGGCTCCTAACGGTTGATATTTCTAATTCAGTCAATTTGTGAAACGTTGCGCAACCTCGTCCTTGCTATCGGTAGGTTACTGCTTCACACCCGACACGGTTGAACTCCACCGGTCACGTCTTCACACTAGAACTCCAGGAATTACCTCAAGGAGCTAGTCACTAATGAGCTGATGTTAGTTACAATTAGGGGGTTTGTGGAGATAGTTAATTGTCAATTTTGATTTTGAAGATTAATTACTTTTTGGTTTAATTGTTAATTCGAAGTATCGTATATACTTGTAAAGTAATAAACTGAACTATAATGCAATATCACCTTAATTTCATACAATAAAATAAAAACTTATGTTACTTCGTGGTTACAGATTATCCAAGATTAATTACATTAGAAAGATGTTATTTGAATATTTCATTGTGATTCATTAAAACTCAAATTAATCAGTATATTTTTTCGATAGTAAAAATGTTTATCTTACTAGTTTTGTTATTTTCTTCTTTGAAGTAAAACTTGCTTGTTATGTTCTTTTTCATTACATTGTTACAATAGACACACATCCACGCATATATAGGCTTGAACATTATCGCCTATTTACTCTCTATAAATCATAGAATAACTCAGTATCCAAGTAACTAGTAAACTTGAAAAAAGGAACAAGTTAGTCATTCGTTGTTTAATCACTAAATGATTGTAAATTAAAGACAAATCAATAATGAACTGGAATTAATATTGATTTTTTCAGTTAATTTTTACCACTTCTTCTTTATCAACATGATTAATTGAATTTTTTTCTTTCGTAAAGTGAATCCACCGAATGATGAGATTCAGGCATGTGTATATTTCATTGATTACGGTAGAACTATCTTGAACTGTTCAACACTTATGATAATGATGTATTTGCATTTGTACGGAAAATTGAACCTACGATTTATCACTTAAAATTCACTAGTTATTCATCAAAGTTGGAATTTAGGTACATATTACTGACAAATCTTAGATGGATCAATAACACTGTAGTGGATTCAACAGCAAGTCACAATCTTTTTATTCTGAAAAGGAATGTATGAAAGAAATGTGCACAGGATGTGATTATGATAATCACCATTCAAATCCCTACCTAACGGAAGAAGATAATGCTGAACTACTGCAAACTGGCAAAGTTATCCACAATTATCTTACTGCGATTTAGCATAGTTAAAGTTATAGAATGTTTGTTTACTTTGAAAACACGCTTAACACTCGAATACTAAGTTTAGTTAGGCAAAATATAGTGCAAATTGTCCAAATGTTTTACGAGCGACTGTTTATAAATAGAAATGATTTTTGATCAATTCCATAAGCGTACATTGTTCTTAATTTCCATTCATAATATAGAAACTCATCATCCGTTAAAACAAATTAATGGTAAGCTAGGATAGTGCATCTTCATACACTAGTATTCCTAGACCTACTAGACTTTATTAATAGTTTACCTGGATATGATTGTACTCAAAAGAGCATATGTCCATAATCTACCAGCCTAATCATAAAGTAACTAAAACTATACTTGAAGTCTACTTTATTCACACAGATAAATTGAACGCAAACAAACAAACTGTTGTCATGGTATCTCTCCTGCTTGCGATTGTGACTAACCTTTCCATTTCACACATAAAATCATGCACTTTACCCAGCACAATCGGACCACAAATTGAGATTAGATATTTAGATACTTTTCTAAACAGATTAACACATTTTTGACAAACATGTATTTACTTTAGAAAATGAAAATGTATAGAATGAACTACCATTTTAAGATTGTTTACTTCAAAGGCAGCTAAATGGAACCTTCGATCTTACTATTTGCCAACACACTCTAATCGACATATAGACTTAAATTTCAAACATCCTAACAGTGCGAAAATTTCTGTCGTTCTTAATCTATTCACAATAGTAATCAGAATTATCACATCAGTTGATGTTAAAGGAAAATAAATGAAGAATATGCAAACAACAAGAGTTAACAATTTGCCCTCTCCCATTCAAAAATCATTTGATCCTCTGATGTATAAAAATCAAAATGACACCCCATAGATTGCTTCAGTGGTTCTACTCTAGTGTCAAGCAATGACCGAAGAACTATAAGGAGTTCTGAAACTCCACAATGCAAAAGCCTTCTACAAATGACAAACATTCCGTAATCCATTAGTTAGAGTGAGAGAAAAGATTCCTTACACACTCAAATAAAACTGAGTCTACAGATTAAGTTGTGTTCACTGTGGTACATTTCAGATTGTAGAATCTTCTCATAGTTAATCTAAGGTATGCAGAAAGACTACCTAATAATACTGTAAATCTTAAAAAGCTACCAATAAAATCAGCAATAGCAATGCGCGCAATCCTCAACGACCGTCAAATCCATGTTAAAAGCATTAAAATAATTCAAAAAGACTTTTCCGGATGTGGCGAAAGGTGAGTGGCTGAGACTTTCCATATATTTCCAAACAAAATAGAGAAGAAAGTCCTAAGATTCATTCAAATCGAACAAGTTTTCCAAACAATCACAGATCTAACCCATACCTTCAATCTCATATTAGAAGCATTCACAAATTAATACTGCCACTCCTGATTGCGAATATTTATAATATGTACATTCTATTCCAATTTTGTTTTATATAAATGCACACATTTTCAACTTTTGATATGCTTGACATTTACATAATCTGACGGGTAGGTGTGGCTAGTTTTACAAGTAATATTTGTAACGTTTTCGATTCTTATCAGTTGTCTAAGCGAGCACTATCACTATTTCGTTCTGCTCATTTGATAGTTGGGTGTTATATATTGAAACTCAATCTCAATCAAGCATCTCGTTCGTAGCCAGAGCCGCTTTCTGTGACCGTCTGCTACTAAAAGTGCCAAGCGGCTGGACACTAGTGTAGTAAAACTAATAGTTAGAAATTATATCTTTAAAAATTGATACAATCGAATGTGCAGAGCCCTTCTCTAAGTAAGTAAAAAGTGGAAAAAATGTTAGGCATAATTCCTTTAACAACTCCGCCTGTAGCCCCCTAGGGTTTCTGCCGGGTAAAAAAGGGAGGGTTGGGCATGGGGTTAGCAATCCCATCCCGTAAAACAACAGCCTCACTAAAAAAAGCTAACCAGTAAAAACTCTGATAACCATTTTCACTCTGCACTGGGAGTTGGAAGGTTTGTTATGACGCCTCATGGTGAACAACAACAACAAGTTCCAGGCATTTTATGATCTACTAAAAAAGGTGGAATTAATATGGAAGACAACTGGAAGGAGATTAATGAAACAATAACTTCGACATGTCAGGAGGTTTTGGGCCCCAAGAAACAACACCAAAATGAATAGATCTCTGTGGGTACTCTGGACATGATCCACGAAAAAAGGAGCAGAAAGATAGCGATTAATAACAGCCGGACAAGAGAAGAGAAAGCCAAGGCACAGGCCGAATACACTGAACTTAACAAGCAAGTGAAGCGGAGCATCAGGTCGAATAAACGGAGATTTGTTGAGAACCTAGCAATGACAGCGGAAAGAGCTGAAAAAGAAGGAAACATGAGACTCCTATACGATACAACGAAAAAGCTAGCTGGAAAGTTCAATAAGCCAGAACAGCCAATCAAGAACAAGGCTGGCAAACAAGTCACTGGAGTGCAGGAACAACGAAACAGGTAGGTAGAACACTTCCAAGAACTCTTGAATAGACCAGCCCCACTGAACCCACCAGTCATCGAAGCATCAGCCGCGGCTATCTCTATTAGCACAGACCTACCAACAGTCGAAGAAACCAAAATGGCCATCCGACAGATCAACAGTGGTAAGTCAGCAGGACCAGACAACATACCAGCGGAGGCACTGAAGACTGATATAGAGGCAACTTCAAAGATACTCCACATTCTCTTCAGGAAGATTTAGGAGGAAGAACAAGTTCCAGCAGACTGGAAAGAAGGGTACCTCATCAAGATACCAAAGAAAGGCGATCTCAGCAATTGTGAGGACTACCCTACTTTCAGTACTAGGAAAGGTCTTCAACAGAGTGTTATTGAACAGAATAAAGGACCCGGTCGACGCCCAACTCCCAGCTCAACAGGCCGGATTCCGTAAAGACCGATCATGTTCCGACCAAATCGCTACTCTACGGTTCATTGTTATACAATCAATTGAATGTAATTCACCACTTTACATCAACTTCATCGACTATGAAAAGGCATTCGACAGCGTGGATATGAGAATATTATGGAGCCTTCTACGACATTACGGCGTGCCTGAGAAGATAGTCAACATCATACAGAATTTTTACGACGGACTACGTTGTAAAATCGTACATGGAGGTCAGCTCACAGATTCATTCGAAGTGAAGACCGGTGTCAGACAAGGCTGCTTACTCTCGCCCTTCCTCTTCCTACTGGTCATCGACTGAATCATGAAGACTGCAACATCTGAAGGCACTCTCGGAATAAAATGAACAACATCGATGCAACTAGATGACTTGGACTTTGCATATGACCTAGCTCTTCTTTCGCACACACAACATCAAATGAAGATGAAGACCAACAATATAGCAACAGCCTCTGTAACAGTAGGCCCCAACATACACAAAGGGAAGAGCAAGATCCTTTGATACAAAACAACAAACACTAACCCAATTACACTTGACGGAGAAATTCTGGAAGACGTTGAGACCTTTATATATTTAGGCAGCATAACCGACGAACAAGGAGGGTCTGACTCGGATGTGGGGGCGCGAATTAGTAAGGCAAGGGCAGCATTTCTACAACTGAAAAACATCTGGAACTCAAACCAACTTTCAGTCAACATTAAAGTCAGAATTTTTAATAGAAATGTGAAGACAGTTCTGTTGTATGGAGCTGAAACTTGGGAAACTACGAAAAGTATCCTTCAGAAGATACAAGTATTTATAAACAACTATCTGCACAAGATTCTTCGGATTCGTTGGCCAGATACTGTTATGACGCCACTGCTATGTTTTCACTACCAGTTGAGACAATATACGCGTGAGTTCTTATGGACTTAATACGGTTCGCGTACGATCTCTAGGGCAGCCGAATTATACACCTGATTGCTACGATTTTTCTCGATACCGATTAACTGCGAACGCTACCTCAGATACTTGTACTTCTGTCGGATACTAAACTTGTTCTCCCAACCCACAGCTATTCCAAAAGACTGGATTTGTAGGAAGATTGTATTGTGGAGCCAAACGGAGAATGAGATTGGCGAACAACGTTTATGTATATATATCGATTTTTTATATCAATTAATTTTAAATTAATGTAATGAGTTTACACGTCAAGCTTAAAAAAATCAATACAAGTTATGTCGCTTGATCAATTTAACCATTGTATTTTTGGGGATTATGAATCCCCAACAGATACCATCAACAACAACCTTCTGTGGCAGAGAATCAATCAGCCTCCAGCAGAGGAAGAAATTAGGAAAAGACGCTGGAGGTGGATTGGACACACACTGAGGAAACCATCAAACTGTGTCACAAGACAAGCACTAACGTGGAATCCAAAAAGCCAAAGAAACAGAGGAAGACCCAGGAACATATTGCGTCGGGAATTGGAAACAGACATGAAGAGAATGAACAGCACCTGGGAAGAGCTAGAAAAGAAAGCCCAGGACAGAGTTGGTTGGAGAATGCTGGTGGGCGGTCTATGCTCCACTTGGAGTAACGGGGATTGCTTGATTGGTTAATAATTCCTTTAATGAATACTGAAAATATTCCAGGGTTATTTGATGGCTCCAATCAGATCTGGTGATTTTTTCATGTTGCTGAAGTGACTAAGCTTTTGGTTATTCGCCTACTTGTCGTCATATCATGAATACGCACCAATATACAAGTAAATATATATTGAAGTCATCAAAATACTTTTATTTCAGATAGGTAAATTCAAAATAAGATGCAGTCTAATTCAGTATTAGTGATTCAGTACAAATATCTTTATCTCTATTTTTTGTCGGAATATATAATAAGGTAAACAAACAATTCACTTTGTGACAAAAATAGCCAGTTCTCACGTAGATACAACATCATTTAGATATCAAAGATAATTGGATATAAATTTCTTCTCTTCAGGTTATTTACAAAATACGAATGTTAATATTGAAATAATCATCATCATGTAGCTTGTGAAACGTAAACAACAATTAGAATAAACAACATTATTAATCAAATATATGCAAAGGTACCTCTGTATTTGGGTGATATAAGAGATGGAGTGGTGGTGAAATAAATGTAGAACCTTATGAGCATTTATCGAAACGTCATTGTTTTTGATAGACATGGAAATTTTTAAACGATTCACATTGTTTATAGTTCCTAAAACAGTTTCTTAACCGGTAGTGAGATTATTGTTGGGAAATAAATTGACATTAATATTATGTTCTTGATAATGTCGATTTCTATAAAAATAATCAAGTAAACAGAGTTGCTGTTCATTACTGAATGCGTTCAAAACAATTTATTTTTGAGAATATAGTCTTCATTCTACAACAATTCAAGATTTCAGTGATAATGACAACAATTCTCAAGTGTTTTGTCCCATAAATGTTTATTTCGTTATTATTTTCAATCAACTAATCATATGATTATGATATATTACTTCATGATCATAAACCATAATAAACAACAACAGTAATATATTCACATGCACAACTCTAAATGAAATTAGAATATAGTTCTAGTAGTTAGAGTGTAGGAATTAAATGTTACTATTATTCTCATGTAGATTGTATTTAAAGCTAAAGAAAACTAAGGGTTGGCCTTGAGTTATTTTAAAACTACACTCGAGAAACACCCATTATGGTCAGTCAGTGACAGTCTCGTAAACTTTAAGCTAATGCAAATCACTTATTGTAACACCTATGTTTAGCTCCAAGAAAGAGTAAAATTATTATTAAAACAGTCAATTTAGACACAGTAGGGTAACAAGAACGTTGCTAAATACATCAAAAATTAAGTTCTTGTCATACGGATTACATACAACATCCAAACTGGGCACATACCTAAGCCAATACTTTTAATGTATGCTAACTCTAAACCTAAAATAACCCTGATTCTAGATTAACACTTTGCTTAACTTTAATCTTGAACCTCAACTAGCTACAATTTAAGTGTACTAGAAAAACTTTTCGTTTTCACCATTAGTTCCCGGATGTTGGGCGGCTATTTGAAGTCCACACTCATCATTATATTTGTTGTTAGCACTTGAAATATGATTGAGACAATCAACCTTAACCCTAACTTTACGAAAAGCTACAAAGTAATATTCTTCTCTTTCTATCGCATATACTATTCAATAAGGCGAGGTAATATGCCTTTACTTCAGCTGATACATATGAATGCATGTCATAGTGTCAGAAAACAAGAAACATTGTACTATTTACTTAGTAGTATTATTTCTAGGAAAAAGACAAGAATATACAAAGATTGAAAGTGAATTTTTTCAAAATAATTCGAAAACATAAAGTCATCTTTCACTGACACTACTGAACATTACAAATAAAGTGCTTTATCATTTGTTTCTTTATTATTTCCAATAAACTTGATAGTTTTTTTAGTATTTGACATCAATGAAGATAGTTTTTTTTTCCCTTACCAATATAAATATATTTAATCATTATGCCATTGTGATAGGATACAAAGTAGTTTCTTTCTTATATTAAGCTAATCTAAGCATACTTATGTTTCATAACAAATTCTATTCATATCTTCACTAATTAATCCTTTAACAATAAACCATTTTGTTGTATTGTATCATTCATAATGACGATTACATTCTATCAGTTAAATTTCAATTCTAAGTAATTAAAAGTAATTTGAAGTTGATTAAAGTAAAACTAGCTTGTATAAAATTTCATGTTAACTGATATTCATCGATTATCATTGATTATTTAACAATGAAACATTTATATCCTAGAGAAAAAAATTCATGTCAAACTTACTTTTTATTTTATTCACTATAATCAAAATCTATCGATTAATAAATCAATCAATTATTGAATAGTAAAATGTTTTGTACTAATTTCATTTTAAATATCTACAGTTTCTTTGTTATTTTTCTCTTCTTCTTCTTTTTCTTCTTCTTCTACTACTACTACTTCTTTTTCATTTTAACATTGAAAACTAATTAAGAGAATAATTTGTTTTCCATTAATATAAAGAAAAAAACTGTTTGTCAGTTCCCCTGATAATCGAAAGTAATAAATTGTAATACAGAAAATAAAACAAAATAAATACAAAAAAGAAACACAATAGAAGAATCCCTAATGTAAAGTGTATTTAAAGTAAAATTTAAAAAAAAATGCATATTTTTCGGTATTCTCTTAAATGAATAAAGTGAATGAAATACAAATCTTTCTATTGATATAGCCATAAGGCGCGAAGAATTAATTGTAATTGAATAATTAAATCTAAATTCAATCAGTGTATATACTGGTTAGGGTGGTTAGGGGTAGGTAAGCGAGAATAGTCTAAAGAGATGAAAACAATATTTAATATTTTCCTTTATAATCTGTAAGCCCTTAGATATTGCTTAATATTCATATAGTGTATCTTATTAGATTTTTTCAGAATTTATTTAATTTTATCATGAAAGTTTGCCTGAGGATAATAATTTCTTCATGTAACCTACCACATGGTGGTATACCTATTGACTACGATTTTACATATAATGCAGGTTTGTTTTGAGAAGTCGATGACATTATGCAAACTTTTGAACATTTTAATTAACAGATATGTACAAGATGAATATTACTAATTCTAAATGTTCACTGTTAATTCGAAACTCGTCTACGCCATCCCTTCAAATAATCATAGTGACCAAAGTAGTTGAGAAACTTGGTCACTTTACTCAACTAAAAATTAGTTGACTGGCAACAGAATGAGATACCTTTACGAATTCAGAAATGTAGCTTTACGTGTACGAAATCACACTGCTTATAGATTAGACGAATTATCTATTTTCTAAAGAAGGTGAGAGTTTGCAGTCCGCTCTTTAGCATTCTTCACTATTGAAACACAGGGTATTACACGTGAAGACATTTGCATTCTTCAGGGAATTAATAGTTTAAGTCTTCGAATCACCCCTCATGTATTATTAAATGACCAAGTAAGCAATGATAAGGTATAGAGTCCTACGTAAATATGGTAAACCAAATAGCAAGACTACCTATCTTTATAGAATGAAGCAAAAGAGACATTGACAATGTTGGCTAAACCATCATCTACCAAGTAGTGCGACGCATGTAAGAGTAGGGATTAGACCGAAAACGACAAAGGGTGGTCATAAAGTTCATGGCGTCGAACCATTAAATCAATCACTTTTCGCCTAAGCCTTGTCAGTATCTTATATATATATATATATATATATATATCCACCACTGGAGGCCAACCTAGTGGTGAAGATGTTAAGCACCTGAAATCATAGGTTCGAATCCCTGGTAAAAATGAGTAAGCACTATTAGAAAGTCCCATACTATGACGAAATAGCTGTCCACCACAGTTAGGTCTTAACCAGCACCTAAACGAGATCAATCTGTAAAGAATACAAACAGTTAAACTCGACATCAGTTTTTGCAAAACCACACTAATTCAACTATAATAATCCATTTACTAGTGGCTAAATTCAGGCTGGTCCGGAAGCTGAAGTAAGAAGTCGTAACTGATAGAGTTCAAATATGTTAGGAGTGAGACAGCTCTGACCAATGACGTTAACTGATAGTCGTGCTATATGACAAATTTAAGGAAACTGAGAATCCTACCAATGGATGTTGTCGAATGGGAGTAGTATTTATTTTGAAACTATGTAAACTAACTGTACAAGGCTAGCATATCAATTGTTAATATACAGGTGACTTTTGATATCTACACGAAAATTATTCTCCAAATAGAAAGTAGGACTGTTATCTAAATTTTAAATTCATTAAACACTGAAAAATAACAACAGGTCAGTTCAAAAATTACTTTCAAAGTAGCTAGCGATTTGTCCAAGTATATCGATGTAATGGAAATCCTAACATATAGGGTATCCTTAGATCTTCTAGTTGTTGCCATCCATCACTAAAATTTACAGTAGAACAAAAATGTGATTCGCAACTACAATTCCTATAAGCTCTACTTATTTGAAAAAATGATAAATGCCTACAGAGACCAGTTTACATGGAGTAGTCAGGTGACCGAATTCCTCAATTTTGTCACAGTAATACGAGGTCGGTTAGAAAGTCTTTTGCTGTGGCAAATTTTCTTGTAACGTTTAGGAGTGGTCTTCTCACACGCCTACTGCTAGAGGACAAGTTGTCACAACTAATTAATCCCTTGTTCATTTGCCAGTTTACCTGCTCATGTGGAGCTAGTTGCCGTGTATCTATCCTCTTTCACAAGATAAGAGTAAATCTTTTTGTATGGCTCAGTATAACATAACCAGACCAATCGTTTCTTATGTTAGCTAACAGGCAGTAATTCAGGACATTCATCCCTAGATTCTTTAATTAGCATGACCTACAAAATTCAGTCAAATATACCAGGAGATTCACATCTTAATCTGTTTTAACTATACATAATTTGAGGTCTGAGTTGTGTAAACAAAACAATTTGTTTGATTCCTCATCTTTTATTATGGCCTTAGTCTAAAGTTGACTTTATCAGACTCATTTGTACTTCTTCACTTCTCTATATCACATTTCTACCTCTTATATTACTAGACACGCTCATGATTATTATTATAATAACAGTTTTTATTATTATATTACTATTATAAAGACTCTCTCTAGATTATCCTAATTATCACGCACACATATTTATTCTAGTATAATGATAATCATAATTACTGTCTCTACCCTACCGACTACACATTTCCTCATATTTCACAATTTCTTTTACTTGAGAAGAGATCCTTTTACTTAACTTGAAATCTCCCTGTTTATTTATCATGTTCTCGTTAATGTATTCCTCTTTTTTTTATCAATCCATTTATTCTGATGAGTAAGTCTATATAGGATCATATTAATAAACTATTAAATTATTTACATGATGAACCTCCTATTGAATTCTGTTATTTTTGTTTACTTTAAATGAATATAATGAAAATGCTTTATACTTTTTCTTTTGTTGTTGTTGTTGTTATCGTTGTTGCTGTCGTTGTTGTTGTTGTCGTAGTTAATTTGAAGCTTTGTTCATTCAGAATGAATTTTATGTCATTTATTTATGAATAATAAATTCATCGATACATACATCATTGGTTTACGTCAATTTAGATAAAACAAAGGATATTTATTCAGTGTTAATGACGTCATTATGATTTATTTACTCATCCATCGCCCTACTACCCTACAATCTCTAAAACCTTACACTATACTACGATAGCAACTGTCTTCCGTTAATAATTATTTCTCTTATCCTCACATTTACATAAAGAATAATCATCACAGGATAAAATGAATTCACTTTATTTCACATGTTCTTCTCTTCAACTGTTTTTTTACAACCTAGAAAAAAGTTCTAAGAAAAATGTTGAAAACAATATGAGAAATATGCTTAGAGAACTCACTGTTTTCCATAGAAGTTTGAAGATATTTTTGCTTGTTTACACAGCTATTTTTTAAAAAAAAAAAACATAAGATTTTGGCATTTACAATGATAAGTTTAATAGAGAATCTTAGAAGTTCATCGATTTTCATTACATTCATAGGATCCTGACAAGTAATTGAGGAATTCAATTATATCATTTAGGAAGAAATTAAAAAACAACTCACTAACAAAATGATTGTATACAAATTACACATTAAGAAATTCTTAGTAATATTTCATAGTTAGCATAAATGACGATTACTGTAAGATAATGTTCTAGAAGATGATAAACACAGAATTTTAAAAATAGGAGATTAAATTTCATAGATTATATAATACTTATCAAAAGAAGCTGAATTAAATGAAGCTAAGATAAAGAGATTAAAAAAAATTGAGATTACACTTAAGGTTGTGAAAAGAAAAGAAGGATTATTAAGTAGAAGTATTCCAAACGTAAGTTCGGTACTGATAACCTTTGTGATTAGAACTGCTTTACTGTAATTTCAATCTTCTACAAATTGTCATAAGTTCAAAGTTCTTTGGTTGTTGATGATACAAAAAGAATTTCGAAACGTCAACATCATATCCACTATCAAGTAATTACCACGCGGTTGGACTAATGAAAATGTGATATACTTGTAGCTTCAGATTTTGCAGAATATTCTAAAATATGTGTATATTAACACTTCTCACTATTATTCCACTTGATCTACTGTGATGGATATAAATAAATCAGTAGACACAGCTATGTCTAAAAAGCTTAACGGTACTGTAAAGTTGTAATGACAAATTAGTATGTCATATTATCTAAATTTAGCGGTCATTTTCATCTTTTGATTCAGTTGAAGAAAGACAACATATGCGAAACGAGACAAATATGTATTTTAAGATGCCCATCGGTTGGTTACTGTGTAGTGACTAATTTGATATTCATCAAATCTTTTGTAGTATTACTGAAATTTGATCGATAGGATTGTGGTGTGACCACTAGTCTAATTGACTGGATATCACTAACACTATGTAGAAATCGAAAGTGGTTTGGGGACAGTGGAAAAAATGTTCTATGTTTTTTGGCACTCATCAGTAAAGCATTCCAGTAATCTTTCAAGGAACTTACGTGCCTCTGCGAATTGATTCCGGATCATCCACTTTCGCGATCTGCGACTGTTACCACTGGTAACTTAACCTCACTTTATAAAAAGGAAGCCCTTACGTGAAATATTTACTCAAGCGACGAGAGTTAATTCGTATCATATTCCAAACATCTTTTATGCATGCTAACTACTCCCGTTTCCAGTCACACTGTTACACTTACAGTTCATAAATATGCTCAAACATTTTTCAATTTAATTCAACTTAATTCAGATGGCATGATGTAAACACTAAGTTTTTTAATTCTAATTAATTCCTCTGCACTACATAGACTTTCGTTAGTACTGTTATTTATTCGCTGAAGACGCTACTGAAACGAAGTTGCAAAATGTCAAAAATTTCAATGTGTACTCATCGATATATTACAAATGTATTACTTGTTTCCAATAAATAATAACAGTATACCATACTTTCCTTTTACAAGTGCAAAAGTAAGATCAAATAAATATTTCTATAAATTAAATGTGCTGATTAACTAATATTAAGAGTAAATCACTGGCTAGTATAAAATTCCACTTTATAGTGAAGATCGATGTAACAATTTCGTTTAATATTTATTGTACTCATAAAGCGAAGATCTCCTGGTGATTGGTAACGGGCGTTACTAAATAAACTCAATAATATGAACATAGGAAGCTGGATAATCAACTGGCTGTATTCCTATATTTCCGTAAGAGGAAAATATACTGTGTACCACAAAAAGTGCTCCACTCAACAAACAAAAGTTTGTTTGCTATAAGGTGCTGTTCTTCCCCCCCCTTATCTTTTCTCATTTTTTTTGAATGACTTGCCCTCTTCTATGAAAAATGCCTTTATTAAATACACAAATGACCTTACTAATTGTATGCTTGTTTCTTCATTAGATTGTTGTGAAATGGACTATTTCTTAGCGAATATCGAACGATGATCTAGTTTGAATGGTCTTCAACCTAATCCCTCCACACGTCAAACTGTCAATTTTAGTCTAAGACATGAAAAAGATCTAAATTCTCTTGTGATGTGATGTTCGTAAAATTAGAGATTCCATAATTAAGACTACGTCGAATATTACTTAACTTGGTATAGCTTTTACTTCTGTTCTATCATGGTCTTCGCATGATTTACTAACATCGAACGGGGGGTTTTATCGTTTAATATAATATGTGAAGCGATTACGTAGTCTTGGTATCACCAAGCATTTCATTTTGTTGACATTATATATATATATATACACATATAAATGTATCATTTTTGCAGGTATGTAAGTGGCGAAAAAGTGACCTGTTGGGACACTATATGCTGAAAATTCATATTGTACTAAACATACTATTGAATGAAGCTAATATCATTATAAGGAAATTTTTTAAACATTCCAATCTTTAATGTAAACTTGAAATGACCATTAACAATCAGGATAATAGACATACTTCAAATAATATGATCTGATGAGAATTTTGTCAGCTGTTCACATGAAATGAAGTTGTGTCAACTTTGAAAAGACTTTAGTTAAGACATAAGAAAATGAAACTTATGAATTATGATAAAACATGCAAAATTAAAGACAAATTCAATTGATCAGTCCTTAGTGTGAAATTTGTAGAGAAGGCAACAAGAAAATAAACAACGCCTTACAACAGAGAAATTTATATACTTACATTATAATCTACAAGAATAGCCTATTAAAAAACTGCAATCATGATATGGGTCAATACAAGTGAGACGAAAAACAACAAAAACATGAAGACTTATTTTCTTACTCGAGTTAATGATTGACGATTGATAATCATTAGATTTTGTAAATAGTTTGACGAATTAGCGCTTACCAAGAGCCTATTGTATGAACTTAATGCATCAAGCGAATCAAAACGAGTGACTAAATTCGAAAGCTGTTTTACGAGAGATTGTATCATATACGTTTGTCTATTACTAGTTGAAATATGCAAACTGAACTATTATTATAATATGACGAAATATATACTAGACAGTTACATTCAACATTCATATCATGTAATTTCAATTCATGAGACTTACGTAGTTGTTTAATATTGGTAGAAAACGTAAGCACAGTGAAGAGGAGTTTCATGTCAAGGTGTGACACCTGCTCAGTACTTACTTAATTACATTAATCGTTTAACTAAAGTCACTACTATAGTATTCAACACTTGTTACAACACCCCGAATTGATAATCATATGATAGTTTATTTAATAAAGTATGGTATGTTGAATCTTTTTCATATGTAGTTATCAGTTTGTTCCTACGGTGGTAAATTAATTAACTCATTAATAACCAGCCTTATGGATAATTACTAATGTTTAATTATTTTAATTTGCGTCATTTATAAACTTGATAAAAAATCTTCTATATTTCTCTATTTCACCTGATGCAACATTATAAAGATTAGTATTTCAGCTTGTAATAACAAATTTGACACATTTCATCTATTTAATAATAACAAAGTTTTACATTACGTAATTGCTTAACAAGGATAAATTTTCCCACACAATCCAATCCACAACGTCTTTCTTATTACAAGCCTTGTACAAAAATGTATCTATTATCTGTTTCACAAAATCACGGCATATGACGCAACATTTAAAATTAGAATTTATTTCGTCATCATCATCATCATCACTACTACGACAAATGCTGAAATAACAACAAAAGGAAATACTACTACCATTACTATTACTATTAGTATTATTATTACTAACCACAAAAATAAAAATAATGCTAACAAAAAGCAATTCATCTAAAACATAAAAATGAGAATGAAAAAAATTAACCAATCAGAAGTCAGTTTATAGGAGACTGAAAAAAATTTTTAGGAATATAAAACCCACCAATCAAAATATTAGAAAATGAAGTGACGAAGTAGTCTAGGTTATAGCCACAGAAATTCCTATTAGTCGAATTAAACTCCACCTTTATCAATGAATGTGGATAGCTAACTATAAAACAAAACACAAGACTACTTATTTCTTTATCAGTATTATTTAATTATAATCTTTATTTAGACGAAAGAATGTCAACATAATGCAGGAAATATGATTTCATGAAAACCTCAGATATGCTGGATAGAGATACACACGTTGAATAAATATGGAGATAATTCTAACCACAATGACATGTTGTATTACAATGAATATTATTAGACTATTGCTTTTATACTTCAACAAGTTATTTCACATTTTACTATTTATTGAACTGCACATTACATTATTAAAATGTTTACCAATTCAAGAGAAGCTAACATCATCAAATCAATCAGTACTGTTGAAAATTTCACATACTACTAATGATTTTAATACTCATATCACTAAATCAACAAGTGGATTAACTGATTTATGGAATGACAATCCTACGCCACTCATTGGAAGAGTAATATGGTGTGTGAATGAATCAAAACAGAAATGGTTACGTGTAGATAAACCAAGAATTTCAAACGGTAATAATAATATAACAGATACAAAGTTTATTTTATTAAACTCTGGAAAATTCTATTGCCCACAACCTAATCAAACAGAAGATATGAAATATTGTTGTGGACCATTAGGTAAACAAACATGTTGTAAAATAACCGATACGTAAGTTCTTATTGTTTATTGTAATCTTCGCTGATTACTGGTATATAATTTTGGTTGATTTATAGAATTTGTTCAACTACTATGTCTGTTATTAGTAATTGTTATGAAATATTCCATAGTCAAAAAGTATATCTTCTAGTGAGAACTATTAAACAAATTTATAAAATGGTTGAATATGTCACAGGCTGATGTTGATAGGGTACCCCTGAAAACCAGGGAGCCCTGGACAGCCGTTTCGTTCTAGTGTGGAACTCCTTAGCAGTACACACCCGAGATTCCGCCCAGGTGCTTCAGGTCAGATAACCCCTAACAATCTGCACCACTGAGCCAGCCGGCATCCAATGGTAGAGTTTCTACTACCATCAGTTTGTGGCATAGCGCAAAGATCATCTATCAGTATTGAGGCTTTCAAAGCACAGTAATTTTTAAATGTGTACACATAAGACATCCAGTAGACTACCCTTTTATTCTTCATTTCTGTTAGCAAAGTAATTCAGCATCTGTAATTTACCCTGGCAAGATGGGTTCATTTGTGTCTCAATAATGACATTTACACTAAGACCTAGACTAAGAAACTGTAGCTTTAATAAATGTCAGCACATTGTCTGCTGAACGACTGAGTCTTGAAGGCCGTCGACTTGATATGAAATTTTACATATGTAATGAGTTCGGTTTGCTCATAACTGATGCCCTAAATTACATTTGGGTCAACTTTGCTGGTTCCAGCTGACGAAATGCGCTTCATAGATTCCACTGCTATGCATAATTCTGGTTTAATAAAATCCTGGAAAAACTATGCAAAACTCAAAATCATGCTTAAAACAAAGATTCACCTATAGCTTTCAGTAGCTTTGCAGCATTGCAAATGCTGCATAAATCATGTTGGATAGAACAGAATTGAGATTTGTTTAGAAGTTTCTTAGAAGATAAAGTATTAGTTAAAGAGTTGAATAAATTATTTTGTAATTTTGAATAAACAAAAAGACTAATGAATGTAGCAGAGTAAGATGAACTCATTTATTTCGGGGTTGCTAAACATTAATGGGTATAATCATCATTAAACTATTCACTGTACATACTATTTATCATATGAACCATAAAGGATTAGAAGAGAGTCAATTATGGAAGGATTATAAACAAGTGTTTAAAGCAGTTGTATTTTTACACGTTAACTAATGTGAAAATTCTAGGATCAAACATGAGAAATAGTATTATATGTGCAGTATGTTGATATTAATTTTGTTAATTGCAACAGTTACAAACATGTCTCTTATTTGATGAATCTTCTTAAATAAGCGCATTCAAGTATACCATTTACGATTGTACATGAAAGTGATGATAAGTTTGACATCCCCGACATTAGTACTCAAAGCAATGTAAACAACCAACCGAAAAGAATATGGAGTGGGTTATATTTGAATTTTTAATAACTTTTGTCTAATGATCAGGAAACGAACTTTGATGAGAACACTACTCAGTCGTGTACGGAAATTATGTTCAGAGGAGAAGATGGAAGAAGAATAATCGACAATTAAAAATTGTCTGAAGGATAATGGTTACTCATAATGTTCATCAGTGAGTACGGAAAAATGAGAACTAATAGAATAGAATGTACCACAGTATGAAAGAAACCAATCTTCTTATGACTTCAACTTAAAAGTGTTGAAATAGCTAATAGAATTATCTTCAGATTAATCTCCAACCTAATCTTTCTGCACGAAAAAAAGTGGTCATTAAAGCAGACAAAGTGGATGGATTTTCACCTCACTGTAATTTTGATTGCATTTACCAGTTTACTTGTCTCTGTTAAGTGACTTACATTTAAGGAACAGAAAGAAAGATTAACGTCCGTAATGCTGAATATATACCACGATGATTGAAATTAAGTTAAAGATTCATTTTCAGCAGTACTATTGGTCGTCATCTTCATGATAATGGACAAGAGATTGACATTTGAAAATTCTTCATATTAATTGATACTCAAAAATCATCTAGTTCATAACGTTTCACCGAGGCCGCTGATACTAAAAGATTGAAACTAGACGTGTGTCTTTAAAAAGATACAGTAGCTAGCTTGATATTGTTTTGGTAACCGTAGTTTAAATGTTTACTTTTGTAACCCCTCGATTCATGCGTTTTTTAGTTTTTAATTGCTTTTATAGGCATTACTTAGAGTTATTCTACTAATTCATTCATCTTACACTAACTCTTCTTTGTTCTTTCATTTTGTGAACATTGGTTATTATTATTATTTTACAAATCTATCCATTTTACAACTATTTACATAACTTTTGACCTTAATCTTCATTATCTAAAAATTGTTCACATGTGATTCCAAGACATTCCTTCAAAATTTTGACATTTGTTAACGTATAAATATGCAATTTCTTTAAAAACTTGTTTATAATTCTTCAATAATTCTTTATAGTTTGCATGATATATAGTATGTGCAGTGATCATTTTAGTAATGATTCTGACATAAACTGGAGTGTGAATGATAAGCAGAATCTAGGACAAATATCCCGTCCTAGTTGAGACTATTCGGCTGGATGTACGGGCGTTCTAGTGATGACGTTGACATCGGGACTCGAACTCACCTCGTATTAACTCAGTAGTCTAGTGATAAGTGCAATGGCACATAATATTAGACAAACATCAACACTTGGACGCGGTTAGATCCTGTCTCAAATAGGTTAGAACGCTTGTCCTGGACTCTACCTACTTACCAGAATTTAATTTAAATCATGCTTGTTAATGTCCATTGTATTAAGGTGATCCACTTAGAATGCACATGTATCGACAGATTCCGATCAGTTAAAGTTTATATCAAATAAACGAATTGTTTCAAATATCTTTCAATTAAATGCTATCAGCCATCATTGTTAAAGTTATAATTCAGTTGAAGAGAAACCGTAAAATAAATTAATTCATTATATCCAACATTATTTGTTAGTCTGTTTTTATTTAAGCTTAGAAATGTGCAAAGTTATATGGAATTCTTTAATTGTATAAGGAATAATACTGTTACAAATGTAGAATTATGGTTCCTACTTCAATTGTTTGTAAACATCTTCATAAATAAATTATTTTATTTTATTATCATCTACATTAACTGTGCGTTATACAAAGAATATCATTGCATAAAATTATATCTACAAATTACATTTCAATAAATAATTTACAACTTTATCAAAATATAAAAATAAATTTAAATGTTTGACCCAGAGAAAGTAAATTCATTTTCATTTTATAGTTAATCAATAAATCAATAATGAAACTTTATTGATTATTAATAAAGAAGTTAAATAGTAAATTTAAATGTGGTATATAGCGCGACGATCATCCATTGTCATTGATGATAACTGTCTCACTCCCGATAAGTCTGAACTCCACCAGTCACGCGTCAACCTGAAGCCCCTGGTGCGGAATCTGGTGTGCGCACTGCTGAGGAGTTCCACACTAGAATGAAACAGCTGACCAGTGCTCCCTTGTTGTCAATGGTACCCTGCCAACATCAATCTGTGATATATTTAATCAAACAAAATAACCAATTTCCACAAAAATAACTATCCCAATTGAAATTTAAATGTATTTAATGCTTCTACATGATTTTTTTAATTGTTTATTAGTTACTTAAATGTTTTTGAAAGTTGGAAATTAATGATGAAATGAAGTTATAACTAATTGTCCTATTAGACAAAAATCTATTTATTTACATGTACTTCTTTTTTTATCTTACCAAGATACATTTTCACATTGACGATATTTGCAAAAATTAGTCTTAACGGTAATACTTACCATAAACTCATAGTTGTCGTATTTCTCCCTATGACAACAAAACAAAGCATTCTTCATTCGACTTACTTATCAGTACGTTGATAGTGAGATTTTCATTAAAGGAGTAGGCATACAATTAATAACCAAAATAATTATTTGATTTATATGTTATGATTATGAAACTGGCCTGCCTGTGTACTATAGTTTGTCGTAGTCCGTAAGTTAAAAATATAAAATCAGTGTTTTCTAATGATATTCTAGCCATGAACCTATTGAACTGTCATTAGGAATAATAATGAGCCTAGCTAAAGTATTTGTTTTGTTTGGATGTAACTCATATATTCGTAAAAGGACTTACTCCCACAAGTTAAATTGAGTACATATTATTAGAAAGTCATTGTTTGATTACTTAATTCCTAATTACCAAGCTTAAAAGTTAAATTGGTGGCAAAAGTTTACAGCCAACAAAGTTTATTGATGAAATTAAATAACATGAGTACAGCAAATTGACTGCAATTAAGTGCTGTGCATATTATTGAATTAAGTGTCATTTGATTGATTTAAGTTAAACAATTATTGAAAACACGAAAGTGGCACTACATATGTGTTTCATCCTATTATACGCCAAGTTATTAGTGTACATCCGAAACCTTACCAGGACATCAAGCTAGGATCTTCATGATGAACTACTAACCACTACACTATTGAGCCGGCATTTAACTATTGATAATACTTAAAATAGTAGAATGGAAGTCAACTGATGAAAATTAAGCAAATTAAACATTTCAAAACGAGTAACAGCTATGCAATAAAAATGGTTAGACTTCACTGATAACATCTCAGTAGAATTCCAGGAATTACCGTTTGTAATAAATCACCACTGAGGTTATATCTATTACGAGGAGATATAACCAGTAGAATTCAACCGTGTAGGGTACAAGGTAGTTACTTACTGATGCCAGTGGTGAGATCAAGGAATACTTAAGGCAAATTGCGTGAACGTAGAAGTATCATTACTGAGTAATGACTAGCCGGCTCACTAGTTCATCAGTTATACTCTTACTGCGAAACCTGTATGTCATTGGATTGATTACATGGCAACGTCATATGGTCCCATACTAGAAGGAGATAATCGTGCAGTGTCGGTATTTGGTTTTCAATGGTTGTTCAACTGACGTCAATTAGTGATAGTAAATTCAAAAATTTCAATAATACCCCATCACCATTAATTAATATCAATTCAAATTGAGTAAATTAATACCTGATTCATTTATAGCTGAGAAAAATATCTACATCAGGAATTTAATTAAGAAATTCCAGTAGAAAAAGATTATTCAGTGTTCTTATTATTACGAGAACTTTGAATGTTTGTTTTCTGTAGTCAATCTTTATCATAGGATTTAGCTAGGATTACTTGCATTACGACTAAGTGAACAAATGAATATTCCATCTCTTCATTTACATTCTGTTTCTTTTAGTCTCCACCCCTCTGTCCATTAATAAATTATCTACACAATACATACATTTCTTCAGAACATATTTAAAATTATGCATATACAGATGTTCTGTTGCTTTTCGTAAAAAGTCAGTCTTTTGCAATCTTTGTCTTTATTAACATGTTTGGTAGCGTTCCGTTTAAAATTGTAACGGTAAAAAATTGCTTAAATCATTGATACTATCTTAATTTTAATATTAGAGTTTCACTAGTAAATGTTATGTAACAGTCTCAAGATATCGTCTATATGTCATAAACTATGGTATTAATACACCTCTGCCCTCCCCCCATATACCTACAATTGCAGGTGAGAGAAGTTATGGTCAATCACAAAATAAATAACTGATTAATTATGTAATTATAAACTGATCTTTATTAAGGACAGTCAGATTTAGTGGTGTCGGTATCTAAACATTTATTTATAAGAGTGAATATATTACAGATTGATGTTGGCAGGGTACCATTGAAAACCAGGGAGCACTGGACAGATGTTTCCTTCTAGTGTGGAACTCCTCAGCAGTGCGCACCCCAGATTCCGCACCAGGGGTTTCAGATTGACGCGAACGCCTAACCGTCTGCACCACTGGGTCGGCATCTAATCTTCTACATAATTACTATTATTTATTTCAACAATGATATAATGTATTTAGTCACTTATTGTACAGATTTTTGGATTTGATGTTTCATATCATAGATTGTTCACATTCTTTAACAATCATCGAAAAGCCAAGAAGCATGAAGTTCATCATTTTTACTCATTATTTACAATTGCTTTATGAGTCGAATTCAAAACCACTAAACATCAAAGAAAGCGCTGATATTTTTATTTCTTCAAAAATATAACACTTATATCCAGTTATTTTTAACTATTCATTACACTAAGTTCAAAATAGATGTTTTATTTTATGCATATTTTTAAAACAAAGACGTTTAAACGAGGAATATTCTTTTCGATAAAATACTCATCAGGTTCTACAATTACAAGTACTAAAATTTATGATCATGAAAATAGCCAGTTCTGAAGCAAATACAACATTATTTAGATACTAAAAACAATTGGATATAAATTGTTTTTTAATTATTTGTAAAATATGTATGTTAAAATTGAGCCTGTCGAACAACAACTGAAATAGTACTATTATTAATTATCTATATATAGGTATCAATATGAGTGTCGTGTAGGTGGGGTAGTGATAAAAACACAGTTAAATCATGTGGATAAAGATGCCTTGTGGAGAATGGTATTAAGTTTTACTTGACTGAATTTTTCACAAGCTGATGTTAGCAGGATACGATTAATAACCAGGTAGCACTGGACAGCTGGTTCATCCTAGTATATAATCTCTTCGTGGTAATGCGTACCCTCGATCCCGCCCCAAAGGCTTCGGGTTGGCAGAAGCCTAACTCACTCACCGGGATCTAACTGTAGAATTCTTACCTACATCAATTTGTGCACTTTGCCGAGGAGTCCCATACTAGAACGAAACAGCTTTTCAGCCCCCCCTTTCTGGTTTTCATTGGTACCCTACCAACATCAGTCTCTGACTAATCCAATCAACTGAAATTAGATCAAGTGTCTTAAGTCAACACCTGAATTCTATTTGAAATGAAGTCAACTGTGAAAGACTTTAGAGCGAGTAATAAATAAAATTCGTCACATAGTAATAATAATGATGAAAGGAATTATAATCAGTTCTTTTGTTTGGTTTTGAAAAGGTTACGAAGTAAATAGGAGTTAGGAGAGAAAATAAGGTGATATTCAAATTCATTATATGCCTACTTGATTAATATTATTACTACCCCTTTTACTACTACTATTACTACTGACAATAACAATAATAATATTAATAATAATAATGTGGAGATTTTAAAATGAAAAAGGTAGTACTTAGATAGGATAAACTTATGTTATGGTAATGTACGTAAAGCTAGAAAGCAACATGTGTGTTACCACAATTAAGTTATCAAATGATTATGGTGGAGATTGGTTTAATGGATCGTGGGTCGGCCATAACAGAAGAACGCGTTGAACATATATTTTTGTATGTACGGCTCTTGCCTCTTGACTTGTATAACTATAGCCCCTGTCGTCTAACTGGTCAGTTTAACTGGTCTTGAGTGTTTACACGATATTTTACTGTAAATTATTGACTTATACTTGCCTCATGACTTGTTTGAAATAGGTAAGCGGCTTTTGAAGACGCCTTTAGTTAACCCCACGAAAGGATGATCACGAACAAGCAGGAGTAAATTCCCTAGGCATCTGCTTACGTAACTTTCTCCACAAGAGCAGTTAAACTGATAGATACAAAATAAAATGGCAAGCTTAGTTAATTTATCTTTGAATCTCGGCGTTACCATAGGGCGAGTAGAAAACATTAATTATCGTTTTCCTGTGTTGAATGCTCTTCGTATGGAACTTCATAACCTCAATGTTAGCGTTTCAGTGGGTGCATCCTTTCGAAAATGCTAGTAAGGAAATTTATATCCGATTATCTTCGATATCTAAGTAATGTTTTATTTGCTTCAGAGCTGACTATTTTTGTAATCATTAATTTCGAACTCGTAATTGTGGAATCTGATGAACATTTATCGAAAAGAATATTCCTCATTCAAACGTCGCTGTTTTGATAAACATTGCAATTTTTAAATTAGCAAAAGATAAGTTTGATTTCTTTTTATATACATTTAAATTTTGAGCATAATACTATGACTTTGATACTTTGAACAAGTTATTTCAATTAACAATATGACCTGACAATTGTCTTTGGTTGCTGACAGAATATTGTTACTTTTATAGTTAACATGAAACTATTACTTGATATTATACAGTATATATGTATGTATATTCAACATAGAACCTGGCAAATGTGCTTATCGGTTCAAGTTGCCATATCTCTAACGCACATCAAGGTTAACACCACCACCATTAGTAGAAGTTACTTCAATAAAATAAAATAATAATATTAACAAGGAGTGTGAACATATAGAACATATGGTACAGGAAGCGTAGAAAGAAAGTTATGGAATAATTTAAAACTCATAATTTACGGGAGGACAATGAGTAATGTGTTGTTCTTTAACTATATCCATGAAATTTTCATAAATTATTTAACGGATCACTATAAATACCGAAATCAATCTAATCACTAAGGTCACATTATTTACACAATGATCTTCTCTCTTTTATACTTCCAACCAAAAGTTTGAACTATTAATAATACAATGTTCTCATTTATAGAATAATATGCATATAATAAGCTTTAATAGAAAAAAATAAATTAATGATAAACTCAATTAATCTGATAACAACATGTTAAATGTTGTACGTTATGAATGTGAAGTAGTGTTTGATATAAGAAAACTTAATTTATTCATACTGGATAGTGACCTTAAATTTCTTCTTATCACTACTTAAAAAAAATGAGTATTGAAGTTTCATAGAAAAATTTATTTTATGCAAATTATCAATCTTTCAAAAAATATTTAATTTCATGTGAATAAACATATGCTTAGAAGGTTATGTGACCTTAAATAATTTTAGATAGTAATATTAGTATTACTATTAGTATTATTAGTAGTAACAGTAGTAGATATAATGAATATTGAGCATATGATCGACATTTATTAATATATCATGAACGGTTGATCAGTTATAAATGAAAACTTTGTTTAAGATAATACAATAAATGATGACTGTTAATCAAGGCCAGTACGTTTACCCCTATGTATACTATTCCAAGGCTGTAATGAGAAGAACGTATGAGTAAGAAATAGATTAACCAAGTGAATATATACACATTTCAGTCATTAACTTGTATACATGAAATAACAGATCAAGCATCAAACCAATTGGAAAATTAACATCGATGCAAAATAAAAGTAACAATCGTAAGAAAGTTATGGGACATGTACACTGTTAATCAGTTATAGTTCACTAATAGTGAATGACATAAAAACAAGTAACTAATGAAATGAGAGGTAAAATTCTGAGGAATAACAAAAACATAATTTTTCAATAAATATAATATTAAAATGTATAAAATAATCTGAAAAATATTACTTCAAGTTATTCATTCTCCTTGACTTGCTTGTTATATCACTTATACTTCAAGAAGGAAATATTCTACTCTGTTGTTTCATGTCTAATTTTTGCTAAATGAAATTATAAATGTGATAGATAAAGATAAAACAGAAAATTATTCTATGGAAGTTAGCACAACAACAGAAACATAGGAATAGCATAAATCTAATGACCATCAATCATATAATTTGTTTTCTTCATAAATATTATCTAATTATTTAAGAGTATCTTGAGGTATTTTATCATAAAGATTAACATTATATTGGTGTAGAATTTGATCGTCTGTATCTTCCTGGTTAATGTTGCAAAAGACTGAAATCGATCAGTCACTACAAATTTTAAGTGAATTGCCTAGATACAGAGGTAAGATCAAAGTTAGATTATGGCTGTCAAGTAGAATCCAATATGCATATTTAGTCCTATTTGGGACGGTTCAGCTCTCTCTCTCACTCCCCCTCTCTCTCTCTCTCCATATATATATATATATATATATATATATATATATATATATATACTTTTCAAATCTACATTGTAACCTAAGGCATTGGAATTTCATCTAGGTCGGCAGTTTTACTGAATATGTTTGAGTTTATTTTATAGTATAAATGAAATGCATACTGCGGTCACAAACAAATGGAACTATCCAACAGGGGGGCTATAAACATCGTTTTCAAGATTAAACTCATAAAAAAATCTAACAAGTAAATAGATGAATATATATATATATGACTATTTAGTCATCCAACATCAACAATGTATGCATTAAGTTCGTTTGCTTTCACACTGGACTGTTAATAATTAAATAGTGTTTCACTTAAGATTTGTAAATCCTTTTGATTACTAATTTAAATTTAGAACAAATTTTATACCTAGAGACATATTCATACTCTACTACTAGGGAACTAACAAACCAATATTAGCGGTGCGCAGCCCAGATTTCGCATCAGGGCTTCAGGTTGACGGCAGATGCCTAACCATCCGCACCACTGGGTCGGCATCCAGTGATAGAATTCCCACTTCCATCAATTTGTGATATGTAGCGTGACGATCATCCATTGTCATTGGTGATAACTGTCTCACTCCCGACAAGTTTGAACTCCATCAGTCACGACTTCTCACTAGAACTTTAGCAACATCCTGAAGTTAGTCATTAATGAGCTCATTATTATAGTTCAATTGGTGGAAGTGGGATCTCTACCATTTGATGCCGACTCAGTGATGCAGATGTTTAGGCGTTCGCCGTCAACCTGAAGCCCCTGGTGCGGAATCTGGGGTGCGTACTGTTGAGGAGTTCTACACAGGAACGAAACATCTGTCCAGTGCTCCCTGGTTTTCAATGGTACCCTGCCAACACCAATCCGCGACATATCCAATCAAATAAATAACCAATCTCCACAAAAATAACTATCCCAATTGAAACTAATATTAACAAATCTCATCTAAAATTTTTCATCCTTTAAGCAAGTTAGAAATGTAACACTTCTTTATTTATGACTCAGTAGAAATGAATAAGTAGTTTATTAAATATATAGACAACAGTTGAGCGGAAAAACATCTTTTCAAGTATTTGCATTTTATTAGGACTCTTCACCAATAATAATGCCTATACTAACCAAGTAGTAATGGTGTATTAGATCGTGGTATAACAAGTACAAATGTGGTCATGGAGATAACTGCAAGTGACTGAACAACGATGATGTGGACAAAGTGATTACTAATCAGTTTATAGATAAATCATTAAACCCCTTTTTCTCCTCCTATGCCTATAGTTTTTTCAACATTTTGGTGTATTTAGGACTGGTCTGTCTCTTCTGTATATGAAATTCCTTCGCTTTATTCGTATGCATATTGTGGTGATATTTGGTTTCTTATTAAAACATTTTATCTATTCACCTGATTGACATTATGTAATCAGTCACTTTATATCGGTGTATCCTTATTCATTCACCATTAATTGCAGTTATTTTGACCACGCCACCTTTTGTTAATCATCTGTAAACGATGCATCACAAAATGATTGTATTTTACTAAGTTAAATAATGATGTTCAAATCTAAGTAGCATATTTTTTTAAATCGTAAACAGTAAGAATATTTAATAGATTGTATTAGTCGCAGACAGCCTATGCTCCTCAGCGAGGAGTAACGGGCATAAGTAAGTAAGTAAGTATTAGTCGCAGAAAGATACTAGTTTGGTACGACTGACCATGAACAACTCTTTGGTTAAGGTGTGGGACTTCTTAGGGGTGGGCACCCTCGATTCTGTTTAGGAATACAGCTAAAGGCCTTTAGATCGCACGGGGAATAGTTAACCATATGTACCACTGGGCAGTCTGGCGTGCAATAATACGATTCGCACTCCCCTCAATTTGTGATATGGCCTGATTATTGTCCACCGTCAGTGGTAATCAATGTTTCACTCCCTTTTCTCGACAGTTCTGTACTTCACCAGTCACGACTTTCCACTAGAAATTCATGAATATCCTGAGTTTAGTCACTAGTCAGATGTTTGTTGTAAATGACTTGAGGAAATTTTATGAAAACAGGTTGTAAATGCTGTCCAGTGTTCTGTTGTTTTCGATAGTACCTAACCAATATCAATGTATGACGAATACAATTAACATAATTTCATTTTAACTATTTGTTTCTTTCATATATATATATCACAAACTACTTAAATTTGAACATTATAATTACATTATCTTTCTATCTATTGAATTATTACATTGTTTAATAACAATTATTTATTTAATTGACATTTTATGGATATTAAGTGTACCCACCTAGATTTATTCTGAATTAATGAAATGAATAGTAAATTAACAAATGAAAAGACCTACTACTTTACATTTCCTGTCTACATATCAATTCATATCAATGATTGAGAATTTAAAAAAAAAAGACCAAATGATTAGAAACTGTATGAACAGTTTCTAATGAAGAAAGAATTTACAATTACCTCAGTTATAATTCAATGTATTGAAGATATTGACTAAAATTACTAAAAAAATTAGTTGTTTCCATGGTAGGATTTATGTAAGATATTTTGAAGTTATCAGTTAGATTTTACATAAACAAAAGTGTTTAAGAAAAGTATCAAATAGGAATGAGTAAATAAAGCAACTACTATGTTGATGTATTAATGGTAAAATCTCTATGATACCTGCTAACTACGGTTCAAATATTACAGGGAATATCAATTTTTGTTGGATTACTAAACTCATTACCGATGACGAAGGACGTGTATGAAATTTTAATTCAGAGCATTATAATCTTATAACGGATTTAATGAAACTAGGTATTATAATGATCGACTGAGCACGTTACAGATTGTTGTTATCAGGGTGCCATTAAAAACTAACAAACAATGAGCAGCTGTTTTGTTCTAGTGTGAAACTCCTCAGCAGTGCGTACCTCAGATTCCGCCCCGGGAGGGCAGATGCCGACCATGTAATGCAGAGTATTAGGTTTTCTCTAACCCAAAGCTTTTGGCGCGGAATCTAGGGTGCTCATTTCTAAGCAGTTCCACACTAGAACTAATTAGCTGTCCAGTGCTTCCTGGTTTTCATTGGTACCCTACCAACATCAATTTATGACGCATTCAATGAATAACAAAAACAGTCTTCACAACATTAATTGTCTTAAATCAATTATTATAATGATATCTAAGAAGCTAAGTTGTTATATACACATATATGATTGAGTGAATCCTTTCTGATATATTATTCAAATATAAGCTCATATCATTTAATGGATAGTTCTCATGACAACTCAGTCGTCAATGAAAGATTTTATTAATTAGTAATATAAGCATATAAAGCTGTAAAAATGGATGAAGCCTTAATGTTGTTGTTTTATTGACTTCTTAATATTTGATGTATCACTTAATGCATCGAACTAGAATAAAAGCAACTTTATATTGAAAAGCATGTAAGAAATTGATTTTACAATGAAGATTTTGTCATTTAATACACTGACTAACTCACTGATCACTGGAAATATTCATTCGTCTTGGCCAGAATAAAGTCGAAGTTATAACGTCATTAATTAACGTATATACAAATCAAATTCAGTTTACTAAGTAATGAGGATTGTAGAAATATAATAAGATGTAATGATAATCAATAAGCAGCTCAAATGAATTTAGACAATCATATGGCTGATGGTTACTCTTATTTCTGATGTTTTCATAAACTTGTTATTATGTGCTATAGTTTATGTATCCCTCCCTTTATGCCTGTACTTATGTGTTTGTCTATTTATCATCTTTGTTATATTGTTTTGGCTTAGTATGTAAAGTTACCCTCAACATTCCCTACTTGTCAATGATGGTCTTATTCTCACCCCTTAGCACTTATCTAGATTTTGGATATTAGTATTCCTATATATATATCCCCAGTAAGATTCCTTATTTCGTTGATTACGTAATTACTTAATTTCTGACTCGTGGATTGAAGATAACCGATTGCTTGTGATTCCATTAGTAGTTAATACGATATTACTACTGCTACTTATTTCTCACTGCGTTATTTCTTGGCTGTAATTCGAAATAGTAAATACGGAGTTCTAATTAGCATGTACTAAATACGTTACATAAATTCTCTGAATCTTATATTTCTCCTTCATTCATATCTACCTATATACTTTATGAACCGATATAGCCAGTAAAAATTTGGAAACAATTGACTGTTTTTTCCTTTTATTTGAGACTACTGAGTAGTGGTCATCTATGTTCCGCCCTCCCCCCTCCAGATTTCAGACTAAGCATTACTGTGAGTCGTTAACCTTCAAATTATTAAATTTGCTTTCTTAGCTTTAATCAATTCGTGGAATCATTATCGATTACCATAATAAATCTAAGTGACCACTCGATGGCGATATTACTCATTTAACATAACTACTCAGTGTTCATTGTATTAATGAGGTAGGTTGTTCCAATGTTCCATGTTTAGATTACAATTCATTAATTACATAGATCTACTAAAAGATGTCTTTGGAATAATTTCGTCCCATTATGAAATTAACATGAAGTAATTTTTCTTCATTTCATAACAATGACTAGTGAAAATGGAATCGGTTTACTATAAATGTCATCGAAATGATCACGGAAAGGAAGGAAGTTTATCAGGAACACAAAATATGTAATATAATATTCATAAACAAGTTCAGCTATAACATATTTAACAGTAAAAACAGAGTAGATGTACATTCATTTCATTCGCTTGTTACCTTATGTAAAGCATAGGTTGCGAACAACACTCTCCGACCACCTCTATTCTAAGCTTTCCTTTCCAGTAGAATAACTTCATAGGTATTATATTCTCCTAAAAAATAATATGAATTATCTAAACCGAAAGAATCGTATCAGCACTGACAACTAGACAATGTGATATTGCCCGCTATCAAAAATCAATCAGTATCCTACAAAAAATCAGTCATTATCGCAATGCTATAATGCTATAATGTTTGACACTAGAGGTGACAAGTTTGAATGCAACAAGAAATTGTAAACCCCTTTAGGTTTGCCAACGTATACACATACAGGGTGTTTAGGTAATTATCTTTAATCACTTATGATTCAACAGATTTCACAAAAAATACTGAAATACCCTAACTAAAGACAGGAATAAATCAACATTAATAATTAAAGAATATAATTTATATATTACCTATTTTTAAGTAACGTCTTACAATTTCCTGATATTGATATTCAAAATCTCATTTCAAATCTCAGCATCTAAAAGGAGACATGCATATTGAATTAAAGCGTTCTAGTCACAATGAAACATTCATTCATAGATTCCACTGTTAATGTGGCATACCGTGATATGTCGGGTACCTAACGAAAATTAGTTATCTTCGAGAACTGTTTTAGAACATTATTTCATTTATTATAGCTATGGACAATGTAATCATTTTATTTTTATGACTGTTAGGTTCCTCTTGTCCGGTCCTCTAGTTTAATATATATATATATATATTTAACTAGGCACACCTTATTGGAGTTCGCTATACCCACCTAAAACTCCTCTCTTTTTCGTCATAACATACCGACGATGTAAAGCTTACCTTGTTTCTAGTTTGTTTGTTTTCACATCGAGGTTACACAGTGAATATTGAATATAATGATGAAATCAAATGAATACATTTGTATTGTTACTTTATTATTAACATTCTATTTTTAATCTAAAACTTATTAATATTTTGATGGTTACTTTTCTATCATACAATTCATCCATGAATATAGATACAGAAAAATCTGTAACGAAAAAGAAAAAAAAACACATTTCTACTTGTCTCTACTGTTCAAATTATTTTCTTTGTCAACAAGCTGCTAAACAACATTTCTCTTTAGTCATTTAATGCATTGATTAAATGTTTAGATAACCAATGAAAAAATGGCAAATCGAATAATTGAAAATATTTTTTTTGTTCATGTTACTAACAGAGTTGACAATTCGTTACAAGTTGAGAATAGTAATCAACTAATCGACTCCATGTTAACATACAATCGAATGATAGAAATATGTTTATTGATTTAGACAGTTGAATCATAATCAAAACATAAAACCAAAGGGATAGAATGTTTCTATTTAATAGAACAACAGGTTTATTTATAAAATATAAAAGCTTAAATGACAGATGAATATGGTAAATAAACAGTTTACAGGTCCTTTAAGGACAAGTAAAATTAAAGCCAATTAGGCTTAATGGTTCCTCATTCAAATAAGCCACAATATACAATTCTAAATTATTATAATGCAGACATTTTGTAATAATCTTTGTAAGCTTGATAGATTTAGTTACATTTCGATAAACTGTACGCATTCTTATCAAAATTGAAATTTGACACTATTATCGTCTGTTGTTTAAGATTATCTAATAAACTAGTATTGTTTTCCAGATAATAAACATTATAAGACAATTGTAATGAATGAATTCATCTGAAGTTACACTTTTGAAATTTTATTCTACCACTGTTCGTACTATTTACATATTACAACCATCACTTTAGAATATCGTTTTAAAATGTGTAGCCATATCTCTGTAACACACTTCGCTAAAATAGAATTCATTAGGATGTCAACGCGTTACAGCCTGATTGAATAGCTGTAGTCTTTTAATTGTAGTACATGCCTATCAAATAACTCTGGTGCAAATAATCTACAATTGCAAATGATTTCCTAGACACAAATATGTTTATGCACACACTGCCCTGGAGGATCAGAAAGTAAACCACTAGTATACTTTGCTGATGAGTATCAATTAGCATATAACCGAACTTTAGTAGGGTTTCACATCGACTACCTCAAACCACCTTATACCAGAAACATTGTTCTTAAGAATATTCTACGGATGTGTTTCTTAGAATATCTCAAATTAATATAAGCTGATTCGTCACAATCAATATATAGTCTTATTAAACAATAAAATCATTTGAACACTATAACGTATATATATTATCATAAATATAAATCAGTTATATTATTTATTCCGCAACGAAACGACTTCCTACCTAGTCCAATTATGGTCAAAAAATAGGGCTGAAGTAGTTATGAAATGTTTTCTTGCTTTCAACTTTCTTCTAGATTATATCATAGTGGTTGAAATAACCTTCGTAAAATATCTGTTCTTCAGATTTCCCTGTTACGTACAAGCTGTATATCACTACACAGTATACATAACAGTTTACTAATGCTAAAGAACAGTTAGTTACTGAGTAATATATTTATGAGTTGCAAACTATAATCTATAAACAATATTTAATTATGTCATTATATCTGTTTAAGTAGTCTTTTAACTTAAATGGTATAAATCCTTTGGAATTTTTCATCCACTAAACACATGTGTGTGTACTATCACCTATTTCAATACATACAGGTACAGGTAGATATAAATAAGATTAAGAATATGCCGAAATTCTGAATCGAGGGCATTCAAAGAATACCTGATAATTTCTAGAATAGAATGTCTGTCAACGTGTAAACGCATTAATATACACCTTACTTTTTGACAAGAACCAAAAATCTAATTGTTTAATCACATGATCTTGACTAAAAATCTCTAAAATGAAACTGAAGGACACATGGACATAGCTAAATTATTTGTGAAAACAACTAGAAGAAAACAAGATCACATGAACAGACTGACTTAATACTTGTGTACATTATCCCATGAAACGTTTAGTGAGCATGATGTTGAGAATGATAAACTTTCCACAATAAAAACAATCCAGTTCACCTAATTTAATATTAAGAACAACATTCACATGAACTTAAAGTCTTATCTAACAACTCTTAAGTACTATTAAACCGAGAAGATTGGAGACAAATATTCCAATAACACTTTATTCGATCCCTAATATTATTAGTAATGGATAGGTATCAACAAAACATAGTCCATAATCCAATACTTTTCTTATTTAATAACTAATAATTGTTGGGAATGCATAAAAACCTAAATATACAAGAAATTGTTACACTTCATGAATTATATTTAACTCTAGACATTTACAATTAGGGGTAGGGATTGTGGAGATAGTTAACTGTCAATTTTGATATCCATACATTTAACCAATAAATAGAAAACCTACAATGAAAAGAAAACGTGGAGTTAAATCAAGTATGTTATAATGGAACGAAGAATCGGGATTACAATCTATTAAGCCTACTCATTGTGATATCTGAAACCCTATTGTCGCAATAAGTTGTTGAATATTTAATAACTATGCTATAATATATGTTGCCCAAATTTTAAGCTTCCATAGACTGATTAACTACTGTCATATCTATTTCCCTTCCTGAGTTATTGTAATTTCATTAAGTATCTATTATCCAATTTTCCGCACGGAACTTCCCCCCCCCCCACTTAATTCTGCCTTCAGTGCATTTTGTATTTCATATTACTAGTTGGTCCAGAATGTTCTATATAAAAGCCTTTATACATACCAAATAAACGACTTGATATTGACTCCGATTTGCTGGTGTTTTATACTCCCACTCTGTACATCTTGGCAAATTTATCCACATTGTCTCCAATTCGACCAATCAACACCTAAGTAGTCGGATCGTATATACTCTAGTAACAGATCCAATTGGTCCTTTCCACGGCAAGGTCAGTGTTACACCTATCTCGGCAGTCTTGTATCTTGACCTCAAATCAGCAGCCCTTCAAGGTTATTTCAAGGTAGCATCTGAAAGAATAAAATAACTTGCTCATAGAATACTGTCTAAGTATCTTTTTAATCATAAAATGATGATTATCTTTATTCTGTTCATATCTTCTAAAAACAGTAAATAAATGCGCACTTAGAAATGTATGTAAAGAATAAATCAATTGAATATTTATGGCTTAGAAATGGTAGTTAGTTGTGGTTAGTATTAGTTGAACCACTTATCCTACATCTAATAATTAAGTTTTAAATTTGCTTCATGGCGAACTATTTTAAACCAAATTGAAATCTGGCACATGAAAACACTAGCATTCGTATATAGATCTCAATCAAAAGATAGTGTAAATTCAGTATGTAACACCTTTCGTTTCTATGATCTTACATATAAAAGTTTAAGTTCTTTTCATGAATTAATAAGTAACAACTTCATCAATATCACGTTATTTTCAAATGAGTACAAAATGTTCAGTTACACATTTTATTCACCTGGATAATGTTAGTGATGAGACATGATGCTTGATCACGACGGATAACAGTTCACTGAATTATATATTCAAACTAACTAGAACCAATAATGTGAGTGCAAACACTAGCATTCGAATGGTGTATTTTATCCTATATGGTACTCAATGACTCGACGTGTATACATCCCGATGTTTTTACACATACTGACACTCGAAACCAATCGTTTTGAAGTGAAGACGTTATACATTAAGCCACTACGTCCAAATATATACTAACTTACTAAATAGGCAAATAAGAGATTAGTGTTGTTGATAGTCCCAAATAGTATCAATGGGTCTATGATGCTAAAGGTACACCCACAGCCAATTACTTCCATATAGATCTCAATCAAAAGATAGTGTAAATTCAGTATGTAACACCTTTCGTTTCTATGATCTTACATATAAAAGTTTAAGTTCTTTTCATGAATTAATAAGTAACAACTTCATCAATATCACGTTATTTTCAAATGAGTACAAAATGTTCAGTTACACATTTTATTCACCTGGATAATGTTAGTGATGAGACATGATGCTTGATCACGACGGATAACAGTTCACTGAATTATATATTCAAACTAACTAGAACCAATAATGTGAGTGCAAACAATAAAATCGGCTGATCGATTCCATTAAGTTTGCTCAAATTCTACTAGTCCTAAGATGGTTAGAAGAACACAAACTAACTGAGCTAAACAACCAGAACTAATTTATATTTCACGCATTCATTTATACCCAAATAAATTCTGGCCACACGGCTGACCAGTCAGGAAGATAACACTAACACAAAATATGGCCAATATTGTTAGGAAAGTCGTGTGTGGTGGGGTAAGAGGGATGGAGAATATACACAGTTAATTAGTTGCTGTTCATGAATGTTAAATGATATGGCAACACCTAACGGATCTAATGGGAAGTTACGGTTAGGAGAACATAATAATAGTAGGAATAAAATGTTAACTTTACATACAATCGAAATAAATAAAATAGTCTACTGAAAAACAATTATGAAATTTAGTCGTTCTTCTTCTATCAGATACACAGCTAATTATTTCTCAATAACTTCATTACACATGTTTCTAATGGGAGATTTTCATGAACACCTCTATGAACAATTAGTGATCGACAACGGAATGTATCAAATAAATCTTTCATTACTACTTTTTCAAATAAAATAAAGAATAAGTAATCCTTATCAAAATAAATGAAAAACATTATATCCTCCAAAAATGATATAGTTTACTTTGAAATTGAAAGTACTAGAGACCACATGAAGAAATGAATTCAATAGAATAATCCTTTGAAATCAGGGCTTTGTTTTGTGTTAACATAAGTTTTTTAAACCCATTTATAATTGCTTAAAATATTTGTTATGATGTTGGGAAACGGAAACGAGAAAGGCCAAAGAACACACTGCGTCGAGAATTAGAAGTAGATATTAAAAGGATGAATAGCAACTGGAAACATCGGGAAAGGATTGCTCTGGACAGAGTTCAATGGAGAATATTGGAAAGCGGCCTATGCTCCCATGTGAAGGGTAACAGACGTAAGTAAAGTTAGATGAATTCTCGACCAGTTGAGAAATTGGATAGATGGTATCAAGAAGGAAAAGAAAGGAGCATGAAAGTGAGGGAAGGATTAGGGAAGAAAATAATGGTTTAAAGAATGCAAAACCCTCAGTTTTTTTACATCTTTTTAAATGTTTTACATATTGCTTTCTGTTAGGGATTCGAAATCCCTAGAAATACAATTGTCATTTTATCAAGTTGTATTGATTTTCTGTTAACATGATTTGTAAATTTTCATCAATTTTATGAGTCCCAAATAGGACGAAACGCGCTTCCTGGATCCCACTTGCTAGTCACGATCCAACTTAAATATTTAATTTAATTGTATTATTAAAAATGTTGATAATTTCATTTGATGAATAATCACTATGATTATTTTGTTTATATAAGAGAATGTGTAAAATATAAAATGAATCTGATTCCGATCTGTCTGGTTGGTCTATTGTCTTCTATCTCCGGCTTGGGACCTAGTGGGCATAGGGCAGTAGTGAATTATTAACTAGGCACACTTCAATAGGCGTCCGCGGACAACCGACAAAACTTTTTTCACGTTATAACACTCTCCTCAACCTTATTTGATATACCACAAGTCTTCTAGCTCACTGGTTTATTTTCCATTTCAGTATGATTAGGATAGCATGCTGGACTGCCTGTGTCATTCCTGGAGATAAGAGTCTCTCAGTTGATTCAACTTCCATTTGAATATCTGAATAGATTAAACAGTAACTGCGCTTTAGTGTAAAGAGTTCTACTCGTCGACCATTCTTATTATAAAACCTACCTTATACCCTGAAACCTGACTCGATATCATATCCCTAACACTAGAATTCTTATTCTTTAGCCTAATTACTAATCCTAAAAACATGATATATTGTCTATGGTATGTATTTTCAGTCCAAACCTGGACTCTAGTAAAGCGGAGTGGGCAGAGATACAACGTGGTTATTTAATTACAGCATCTACTCTTTCCTATCATATACTCCAACCACAGTTTTAACTTGAATTTTATAAACACGCTGCAAAACACTATTTTTTCTATATAACTTAAAATTTATTTTTTCTCTAAGGAAAACTTTAAGAAGATTAAAATAAATCAAAAAGAGAAAACTTTTAGAAAACATCATGCAAGACAAATTTAAATGATAAATTTAAAAATGATAATGAACTGATTACGTAATTTACTGTTAAATTGTATTAATAAGAAATTTAATTAGAGAAATTGACAATCTAATTGATCCAATTCATTTAAGCAAAAGAAAATGTTATGTACATAAATAAATTTCTTATGTAAATGTCCAATGATATAAAATCCATAGATTTAATATGCCTAAAAGCATCATGTATTCACAATGATTATATATTAGCATAACATAATTTAGAAATCTCATTCACTTCTTTTAACTCCTCAGGGATTAATCTCCTTCCACGAGGTCCTCTCATCGACTTAGAATAAGCGGATGATATAGTCCTATTTGGTGAAGACGCGGACAATATGCAGAGTATTTTGAACAATGCAAGGGTATTTGGGATGCGCTTCTCTCCTTTGACATGTAAAATGTTACTCCAGGACTGGTCTACTTCTTTTCCTAAATTAGTTATAGGGAGTGAAGTAGTTGAATGCGTTGACCACTTTATTTATCTCGAAAATCTCATCACTCCTGGTGAGGTGTCCAATGAAATTTCAGCGCGGATTCAGAAAGCCCGATTGGCACTCACTAACTTACGCCACTTATGGCGCAGGCGAGATATCCGTGTCTCAACGAAAGCCCGGGTGTATTGAGCAGCAATTTGTGCCGCTTCGAGTCGAATCCGCGTGAACATCAACAATGGGATGCAGGTACATCCAGCCGATGAGTCCCAAATAGGACGAAACGCGCTTCCTGGATCCCACTTGCTAGTCACGATCCAACTTAAATATTTAATTTAATTGTATTATTAAAAATGTTGATAATTTCATTTGATGAATAATCACTATGATTATTTTGTTTATATAAGAGAATGTGTAAAATATAAAATGAATCTGATTCCGATCTGTCTGGTTGGTCTATTGTCTTCTATCTCCGGCTTGGGACCTAGTGGGCATAGGGCAGTAGTGAATTATTAACTAGGCACACTTCAATAGGCGTCCGCGGACAACCGACAAAACTTTTTTCACGTTATAACACTCTCCTCAACCTTATTTGATATACCACAAGTCTTCTAGCTCACTGGTTTATTTTCCATTTCAGTATGATTAGGATAGCATGCTGGACTGCCTGTGTCATTCCTGGAGATAAGAGTCTCTCAGTTGATTCAACTTCCATTTGAATATCTGAATAGATTAAACAGTAACTGCGCTTTAGTGTAAAGAGTTCTACTCGTCGACCATTCTTATTATAAAACCTACCTTATACCCTGAAACCTGACTCGATATCATATCCCTAACACTAGAATTCTTATTCTTTAGCCTAATTACTAATCCTAAAAACATGATATATTGTCTATGGTATGTATTTTCAGTCCAAACCTGGACTCTAGTAAAGCGGAGTGGGCAGAGATACAACGTGGTTATTTAATTACAGCATCTACTCTTTCCTATCATATACTCCAACCACAGTTTTAACTTGAATTTTATAAACACGCTGCAAAACACTATTTTTTTCTATATAACTTAAAATTTTATTTTTTCTCTAAGGAAAACTTTAAGAAGATTAAAATAAATCAAAAAGAGAAAACTTTTAGAAAACATCATGCAAGACAAATTTAAATGATAAATTTAAAAATGATAATGAACTGATTACGTAATTTACTGTTAAATTGTATTAATAAGAAATTTAATTAGAGAAAATTGACAATCTAATTGATCCAATTCATTTAAGCAAAAGAAAATGTTATGTACATAAATAAATTTCTTATGTAAATGTCCAATGATATAAAATCCATAGATTTAATATGCCTAAAAGCATCATGTATTCACAATGATTATATATTAGCATAACATAATTTAGAAATCTCATTCACTTCTTTTAACTCCTCAGGGATTAATCTCCTTCCACGAGGTCCTCTCATCGACTTAGAATAAGCGGATGATATAGTCCTATTTGGTGAAGACGCGGACAATATGCAGAGTATTTTGAACAATGCAAGGGTATTTGGGATGCGCTTCTCTCCTTTGACATGTAAAATGTTACTCCAGGACTGGTCTACTTCTTTTCCTAAATTAGTTATAGGGAGTGAAGTAGTTGAATGCGTTGACCACTTTATTTATCTCGAAAATCTCATCACTCCTGGTGAGGTGTCCAATGAAATTTCAGCGCGGATTCAGAAAGCCCGATTGGCACTCACTAACTTACGCCACTTATGGCGCAGGCGAGATATCCGTGTCTCAACGAAAGCCCGGGTGTATTGAGCAGCAATTTGTGCCGTTTTAACATTTGGCTGAGAAACGTGGGCTATGATGACCGACGATATGCATTGACTTCGGGTATTTGGCCATAGGAATCTTCGTAGCATCGCTCGTATATCATGGAACAGTCGAATAAGTGATATTGAAGTTAGATAAAAGGTTCTTGGGAAATATGGTAAATCATTTGAAAAGGACATTGACATTCATCGACTGAGATGGTTGGGATACGTGTTGCGCATGTCCGACCACTGCCTACCTCGTCGCGCGATGTTAGCTAGGGTTGAAGTAGGATGGAAGAAGAGTAGGGGCGGCCAAACCAAAACATGTCATCAGTCCATGAAGTCCTTGACTATTGGTCTAAGCCATGTAGGTAGATGTAGATTATCTGGATGGGGTCTTCGTGATAGTCGCAATAAATAGCTAGAGACACTTGACGGTATGGCTCAGAATCGGCCACAGAAGTGCGAGCGTATTCACTCATTAACTTCATCTAGATCTTGAATTCTATTATTATTTTCTGCACACCTTTAAATTACTCTTCCCTCTTGTATTCTGCTTTTTTGTTACCTACGTAATCTCGCAGTGATAATGTAGTATGGCAACTTGAACCTACGGGCGTATATGTGCGGTTCTACGTTGTTGTTGTTATTGTTGATGTTGCTGCTGCTGCTGCTGCTGATGATGATGATGATGATGAACATAACATAATTTAGTATATATTGATAACAGTTGGTAAATGTTTGTTGAATCAGCGTCAACATTACAAAATTGATATTATAGTATGCTTGAATAATGTTATTGGTAAACTACATTTTAGATGACTGTTTAGGTGTAGGAAATTAAGATACTGCTAAAAATTTGATATTATAAAATTTAGATGAAAGAATTATGAAATATTGGTGGTGTTTTTTAAACAATTTAAACATTGTTTAGTTAGTTTCATTAAAAATCTTTGGTTGTCGATTTGGATATCTTCCTTGCTGGTCTAGTCCACTTAACTCCTAATTATATATTAAGCTGACTCTGGATGAATATCATTTCGTAGACTGAGTGTAGTCAGATATTTCAGTTGATTGCCAATTTGTTTGAAATGTCCACTTGTGAAGTGATTTCTTGGATTTCGAATTCTTACTTTTTCTTACTTGGTATTCATAAGTAGTTGGTATAAGTATCTTGTTCTATCACTACTAATTTGTGTGTACATAGATAAAGCAGGCACTCATCTTGTACGATATAACGATTATTACAGGTTATACAGTTTTCCTTTTAGACAACTTTTGCCAAAATTTACCATTAGGTCTTCCTATCTACATCAAATTGTAATTATATTAGATTCTAAACGACATTAATTCTGATAAGCTTTTTGGTATGGGGTTCTTTTTGATTTTTCTACCGTTCGCGTTACGATACAGCTAATAGATCTAGAGTAGCCGGATTATATGTCTGATGACGTCAATAGCCGATATGATTAATGCGAAACACTATTTCTGATACTTGTACTTCAATCGGTTATCACAACTTGTTCCTTCCCAACCCACAGCTTATCCAAAAGACTAGACTTGTAGGCAGATTGTATTGTAGAGCCAAAACGTGAGATGAGATTAGCTAACATTATTTGCATAATGTGTACCTGGCTCTATCAAATAATTTACAAAGCGTATTCATCAAGTGAAATCATCAATATTTTATGAATACAACTAAATGTCATCAAACTGTACTCAGGAGTTGAACTCTTATTGAAATTAAATTAATGTGATGAAAGTTTATAAGTCAAGCTTACAACTTCTTTCGCTTGATTAAATTGTATTTTTGGGTATTTTGAATTCCCGACAAATTCCTATGGGCCATTGAATTATTTGTAGTGATTTGTAAGATACTCTTCATGTATTCGAAAACAATTCATTCATCAGAAAATACTAAAGACAAATTTCTGGAACACTCGAAATCCGTAAAGTAGTTATTGTACAGGACGTCAATAAACTCTTCGCATTCAGCACATCATGCACAGAGAGTCCAACACCACTAAAAACGCATTGCTCGTTAACGAAAATAATAAATTTTCAAGATGGCAAAATTTTACCAGTTCCTTACGGCAAATAAATCAACTCAGTCTGTTCAATAAAACTCTTGATACTTTTTTATTCTAGTGTAATGATTCAGAGTTTCATGTAACCAAATAACATTGACCAGAGTTGGAGATGCTAGTTATTCTATACTGATTCACTGGTCTGTATGGTAATACCATACTACAAGATCTGTTCGTTTTTATAAATAAATACTGTTTTAGCATTGACTGATCACTGAGTAGTGACCGATTGTCTAGTTGTTTTAATCAAATTTTATCGATGATTAAGTTTTCAATATGGTTGCTATTTTAAATGACCTAGTGTCAACTGCATTTCATTTTAAAGAAAGTTAGTGAAAATAATTTTATCGACTGTCTGTAATCACTAAAAGAAACTTTCAACTAGAACTAAAATAGGTACTTCATGCTTAGTTCTTTATTTTGTATATTATATACTGAAGCAAACACTTATCTGAATTCGATTCATGATATTTCAACTTGGATAGTCCAGTATAACTATACTTTATCACAATACTATAAATAAGTAAATAATAAATGAAACTAAAAAACTTTTTCTCTAGATCTGTAAACAAAAAAATTTCCCAGTTTCTCTTATTTGGAGTTCAAATGAATTTGAATTCGATTTAGTCTGTGATGAATACTTCTGTCAACCATGGGACTTATTGATCACCTGTTAAATTCTTTTAAATGTTTAGAGGTAATAACCATGAATAACTGTGTACATGATTATTATTTATTCATGGTTGCGAAGTGTAAATTAAAAAAATGTCACTAATACATCTATTAATTTGAGACTGGATATAAAACTGGAATTGTAAGAGAAATGAAAAAAAAAGTTGGTTGTAGTTTTGTAGTGTTCATTTAGGCGGGTACTACATTTTCTGTACACCAGAGTATTGCCAAGGTTAACAAACTCTCTTAAGTTGAACACAATAAATAACAATGGAATAAACATGATGATGATAATGATTTCATTTTACTATTTATTCAAATTGTAATTAATGGAAAACTTATTTTTCACAATTTTTGTTCAATAGTCAATATTTGCTACGAACCTTTAATGATGAAAGTTTCTAACCAGTTTCTGTGCAATATAAGATGAACATATTCAACTATGTGTAACGTGTGTTTATTATTTTTCAAAGGATAATTAAAATGGAAAACATATCAATAGTTGTAGTAGTTTCACTTGAGTTTTTCATCAGTCCACTTCCTAATAACTTGTAAACCATTTATGATAGTATGTGAACATATGAACCGGTAACATTTAGAATTATTTAGTTCAAACAAAAATAAAACGAGTAGGTTGCATGCAATATTCAAGCATTTAGAAAATAGATCATCCATTTGTTTATAATCACAAAATCAAATATATAATCCAATGTTACAAATTGGTCTGAATTAGACAATTGCTGACTACTATGAAGCAATAGACAGTTATCTCGCCCTAGAATCAGACTCTTTAATAGTCTGCGCTTAAGACTCCACCAGGGGTTGAAATTTTTGTCTTCGTGGTTAATGCTTTACCACTAGACCAGTAAGCCGACTTCCAAGAGTTAGCCATTCTAACCCAATCAATTTGTGATACATTTGTATGATTACATCCATTACCATCGGTGGGTAGCTGATCACACCTGACACGGTTGGAATCCACTGGTTACGTCTTCTCCGAAATTACTTTATAGGGTTAATTATTAGTGAGCTAATATTGACCGTAATTTGGTATTCTGGAGACTGTTGAATTGTAATTTGATATCACAAATTGATCTGGACTAGACTACTATGATTCAGTTACCCACCGATGGCAATGGATGAGACTGCAGAAATATGTCGCTAATTGACTGAGTTAAGAATATTAACCGTTTGGAGCTGGGTCACTGGTCTACTAGTAAAGCGTTCGAG